>JAOTOM010003819.1:0-160000 GCA_034440615.1 Ashinkailepas kermadecensis
GTCTTGGGCCATACTCGAGCCTTCTGGGGACTCTTTTGCCAAACAATTCGCTGGTTTACGCCATGCAGTGAGGACTTTGCAATCAAGAGGCGTTTCTCCTATCAGAGAAGCGCCGCTTTCTGATTGGGGAGGGGCGGGCACACACCCCCGATGTTCCCCTCTGAATCCGCCATGAGCAATGGGTTCCTGTCATCCGCCCTTCCTGATTGAGAGTGGCGTCATTATGCAGAGACGTCATTATGCGTCATTATGCAGAGACGTAATGCCATTATGTCCAAAAGAGAACAACCCAGTGATGAAGTATTTGTCAAGTTTTGGAGATTAAGCAGCCGGAAGCATAAGTATGAAGGAAGATTGGGCAGGGTGGGTTTTTAATATCGAATTATTACATAAAGACTATAGGGCCAATGTCAAATGTCATGTTTTGTGTGGTGTGTGGTGTGTGAGAGAGAGTGGTGTGTGGTGGTTTTGTGTGGTGTGTGCGTGTGTGCACGTGCGCGTGCGCGTGTGCCGCGCGTGCGCGTGTGCGTGTGCGTGTGCGTGAGTGAGAGAGAGAGAGAGAGAAAGAGAGAGAGAGAGAGAGAGAGAGAGAGAGAGAGAGAGAGAGAGAGAGAGAGAGAGAGAGAGAGAGAGAGAGAGAGAGAGAGAGAGAGAGAGAGAGAGAGAGAGAGAGAGAGAGAGAGAGAGAGAGAGAGAGAGAGAGAGAGAGAGAGAGAGAGAGAGAGAGAGAGAGAGAGAGAGAGAGAGTTTTTTTTTTTTTTTAGAGAGAGATATATATATATAGAGATATATAGAGAGAGAGATATATATAGAGAGATATATAGAGATATATATATATATATATATATATATATATATATATATATATATATATATATATATATATATATATATATATATATATATATATATATATATATATATATATATATATATATATATATATATATATATATATATATATATATATATATATATATATATATATATATATATATATATATATATATATATATATATATATATATATATATATATATATATATATATATATATATATATATATATATATATATATAGAGAGAGAGAGAGAGAGAGAGAGAGAGAGAGAGAGAGAGAGAGAGAGAGAGAGAGAGAGAGAGAGAGAGAGAGAGAGAGAGAGAGAGAGAGAGAGAGAGAGAGAGAGAGAGAGAGAGAGAGAGAGAGAGAGAGAGAGAGAGAGAGAGAGAGAGAGGTTGGCTGCCTCCATTGTATGTTGTTTCTATTTTTGTCTCCTTGAGAAGTTCACTAATGCTTTTATAGCTCAGCATTTGACCTTATAGAGGTCGCGCGACCTCCATGGATGGCTTTGGCCACAGGCCCAATTCAATGCTTCTCCTCCCCAAATAACTTCCATAAAAAGACATCCCTGCCAGCCGCTTGTTCCTACGCCGCTGAGAGCAGCTGTCCATGGAGACAGGCAGGACAAATGGTCCCAGTCCAAAATCATTGTTTCTTATGGGATCATTTCCCTAGCTCTCCTCCTTTCGCTTCGCTACTGGATAAGGCACCTGGATCACGGCCGAAGTAACTGCTGTCAAATCGATAGAGGGTTTGGGTGAAGAATTGGAATGAACTAGCATATGATGTCATGTATGTATCGTCAACGTTTTGGAAACCGCCACCACGTGTTTTCAAATTGTTGGATTGCCCTCACGGCATTGGTGTAGCGATCCATGCAAGTTGCAGGGGTCATGGTACATATTAGGAAGGTTTCAGAAGGCCCACGAAATGTCCAGTTCTAGCACCAGCGCTGTGACCTTGCAAATAAAGAAAGGACATACAAATGGTCGCAGCCCTAGAACGTGATGAAATTTTCAGCATTTTTCGAGAACGCCAATCAGTGTCCTACGGGTTCCGCCAAAGCACAGGGAGATTGTGGGCTAGTTAGAGTTCCCTATCTTTTTTGGATTGGTTCGAGCCCCAATGTTCGCCCGGACTCTTGAATAATTCTGAGCTTTCACGAATTCCTCCTTGGCAGGTGACCGCTCCGACAATAGACAATAGTCTCTGGGAGCTAAAGCAGTTTAGCCCACGTGATGCCATTATGCAGGATGTTTTATCGCCTCTCGAATCGCAGGCTCAAGCTGGGAAGGCTGCTGTTGGATTCCAGTCACGTGGGCACCTTTGGGAAACCAGGGCTGCGGACGCAGTTGCGAAGCGAGCAGCCCAGGCTCGGTGCATATGAACTATACCGCTCCTGCGGGACTGCTAAGGAATGGTAGAGTAGAGGAATGGACAATTATGCCATTATGCCCTTATGCCCATTATGCCCGACCATTATGCCCAAAGTGGCGGATTTTCAAGCATTGCTGTCACTTCTGGCATACCTCTTCGCATGATCTTAGGGACATATACACCTACATCTGACCAAAGGAATTTGATGCACAGAGGGGATTGAAGGAGTTCGTGAAATTCGCTCCTTCCAAGCAATTCGTGTTTCTGGGGCTGTCGGCGGGGAATGCTTTATAATCCATGATCACGTGCTCGGCCGCGACTAATTTTCGAGACGGTGGTTTGCGAAAAATGACAAAGAGAGGTAGCTGCCACTCTCCAACTTCTAAGTTTCCATATCAACGTTTACATGGATCCAAACTATTTGAAAATAGCCTTTCCCCTGCCTTCAACCGTCGGCGCGTTTGTTAGGAAGTTTCATGTAATGAGCTAAGCTCAGGGCGAGAGCAAGTGAAGAAAAAATACCACAACAAATGTTGTGGTTCTTCATATAATGCAATTTAAACTACTGGGGAGAGTGATTTTTTAGGCGTACCGAACCATGAAGGTCATTTGCGCCGCCTTTAAAGCGAGTACGTTACATGTCTGTCTATAAAGCGAGCGTTTGTGATCAAGGTGCAGGCAAATGCACATTTACGTTAAGGAATTTTACGTTAGTTTGCGTGATATTTTAGGTGCTGAAGGCGAGGGTCTGAGTTGGGGACAGCTCCCTGATGTCTAAATGGTTTAGTTTTACTTTACTCCTCCACAAAATAATTCAGTTTTGGTGGGGTGGGGTGTTTTGAGAGTGGCGAGATGTTGATTTTGCCAGGGTGCCGGCTTTAGCCTACTCTTATCGAAGAGCACCGAGGGGATCTTTACCGTGCGAACAAGGAGGTAATTGTTCACACAGTCTATCACGCCGGCCGCCGCGTGTTAGTTGTTAGTAGCGGGTTAGTCTAAGCATACCATGCAGGGTTGTCAGTTGGGTTAGTACGGTGCTTTGCAATTCGGCTCTTCTACGTCCGCTGTACCTCTGGGTAGCCGTTTACGTTGTGAGTTGCTAGGTAAATCGGCTCATTTACGTCCGATGGCTCCTCTGGGTAGTCGTTTTACGTTATGCTAATTTTTATTTTTATTTTTGTTTATGTTTTCCTAAAGCAAGTCGGCTCATCTACTTCCGATGGCACCGCTAGGGTAGCCATTTATCTCTAATTGAGAAGCAAAATCGGCTCATGTACGTCCGACGCCATGCGGGGATGGCTATTTACGTGTTTCCTACGAGTGTTTCGCGGTCATGCATTGCGAGTTGATGTGAGTGTTGGTGGCGTGCTGCCTACAGTGTTCCTGCTAGTTTTGTGGCATACATATATTCAAATAGCAATTGAAGGAGTTCTGGGTGCTTGTCACCAAGAAGCGATGGAAGCGACAGGGTGATGCCCTCTTTTGGCAGAATGCCTTAAGTGGTTGTCTTTGAGAGCTAAAGCTACTACAGTCCAGCAGGATGTGGCATATGCGTAACATGATGTTGCAGGTGCCGCAGTGCGGTGTTGTATATTGGTCACCCTCTCATTGAGGTTGTGTTAGTTTTGTGCAACCAGTTCTAAGTCTAGTGAGGATGACCTCTTTTTGTCGGTGAGATTGATTTGATGTGTTCCATGTACCTATTGTTGGTTTGATTGCGTGGGTGTGGTTGAATTTGTATTGTGTTGAGTTGTGTTGTGTCCATGTGTTCTGTTGATGTTGGCGAATGTGGCGTTGTAGGAGTACTTTGCAATCGTCTACCGAATATTCCACGCTAGGATAAGTGTTCAATGCTAAGGCTTGCTTTGCGAGCCGGTCTGCTTCTTCGTTACCTGGGATGTTGGCGTGGCCCGGAATCCAGAGGAAGGAAAAGTTCATGTTTACGCTATGGGCCACGAGTTGTTGGATTCTATAAATTAAGTGATGTGGACAGTCGTGGATGTTGCTAATTGACTGGAGGACAGATTTGGAGTCTGAGCAAATTACTACGTTTCTAGCTTTACGTCTCATGAGAATGGTGATAGCGGCCAGAATTGCCATTGCTTCAGCGGAGTAGATGGAGAAGTTATCCGGTAGACGCTTGGAAAGTCTGAGACCTGGTCCAGTGATGCCGATGCTCACCTTTGCCTCGTGTTTCGACCCATCCGTGAAAACGAGTGATTTGTGTTTGTTGTTATCGGCGAACTTGCGGAAGAGGCCAATAATTTCCGCCGATATGATAGTGAATTTCTTCTCCGGAGAGCAAGTACTGACCTTTGGTTATGCGGTCCTGAAAGCGGGCCCACAGTGAGGACCCCTGACCATCGAGATGTTCCCCATGGAGCACAGGGAGGCCTGGGTGGACATGTTCATTAAATACAACACTGCCCTCCCCAGGTCTGCTGCAGTGGAGAGGCTGTTCAGCGTCGCCGGGGACATCTTGAGGCCCAAACATCTTCCTGACGGCCTGCAACTTTGAGCAGCTGGTCTTCCTCCGCGGCAACCTGAAGCCTATGGGGTACAAGTACTTGGAGCCTAACATGGAGGACAAGGAGGAGGAGGACATTGAGTAGAAGGATGAGTAGAGACAGAAACTCAGACCCAGTGGGCGGGGCCAATCTGGCTAAATTTACCGCCGGCCGAGCAATACAGCTCACGGGCCATGATTTAATCTGTAATGTGAATATAGGTAACTGTGATGCCAATTATAAGTTGTATTTTCAATAAAAAGGACTTTTTATAGCCTAAAATTGTTTGGTTTGGGGCTAAATAGGTAGAAACTTTGGCACTGCACATAGTTTTTGCATAGGCATACTTAATTAATAGCGGCGCGCGGCGCAGCGGCGCAGCGGCGCGGAGCGCAACTGCAAGGGCCAAAAATAACGGCGCAGCGGCGCGGGCGCAGGTGGGCATCGCCGTCGGCGCAGGGGCGCGGGCTCAAGTACCAAAATTCAGCGGCGCGCCCACCTTTGCTCATTTCTGTTAAATTCAAACAGATCCCTGTTCCTGACCATGAACAAATTTAAAGACCTCGATGAGATCTCCTCTCAGCCTTCTATATCTAAGTGAAAACATATTCAGTTTCTTCAATCTTTCCTCATATGCCAGGTTGCCTATACCATTCACCATTTTTGTTGCCCTCTTTTGTACTCTCTCGAAAAGCCAACAATCTTTTTCATAACTAGGGGACCAAGCTTGGACACAGTATTCCAAATGTGGCCTGACATATGCACAGTAAAGCTTCCTGATGACTTCCTCACTTTTGTATGATACATTCCTATTTATTGCCCCAAGCATTCTTAGTGCCTTCTTCCTGGCTTCTTTGATCTGTTCTGATGCCCCCAATTTTGTGTTCAAAATAACACCTAAGTCCTTCTGCTGAGTCACAGATAGTACTTGGCCACCCATCAAGTACGGAACCTTGATATGCTGCCTACCTACATGCATGATTTTGCACTTATCAAAATTAAATTTCATTTGCCATTTTTCGGACCACTTCACAAGCTCGTCTATATATATATGTGTGTATATATATATGCATGTATGCATGCATGAAAGATGGAAAACAATCCTGAAAACCTGCAGTTTCCGTATCTGCACATGTCTGCCAGCCAGTGATCTTGGGTAACGGTAATAAGGGTGTGACATTCCATCCAGTATCGATACCTCCGCCGGTAGCCGAAATATAATGTTGCCGGCGCCTTTTCCTTGCAGGAGGGGTACCACCTTCCCACGGTAGGCACATGTCCCCGGGCACCCACCCTTGTTTACGCCCCTGTACCGAGTGGGGAGGAATTATGTTACAACAGTTATCTTTTACTTGCTCCTACCCCTCCGTCCCAGCCTAGGTCTTCAGTTGGCGTGTCTCATCATACTGCTACTACCCGTGGCACCGCGCGATACCTGCAGCGCTTGACATGAAGGCAGTCAGCGTGGGTCCAAGCAAAAATTGCTCGTGTTAGGGAAAAATAAGGCTCATATTCGGGGACAAGATCCTTCAGCCTTCCAAATGAACATGATTTTGTCCCATTTTGATGATATTTAAGATCGGAAATGTCGTGTGGAATATACGGAAGTTTGGCTGAAGCGCCTACGGGGCTGAGCAATTGTCCAGCCCATGTAACGTCACCGGTTGCCAAACGACATTGGAGGGGCTCGAGTTTGACGGACGTTCACGGTGTGGGGATTACTTTAATGCAGCGCAGAAAACTGTAACTTCTACTTCTACTCGTTCATTCAAACTTCTATTCGTTCGTCGGTGGATTTCTGCTGGGGGTGTCGGAAGTTTCCTCGCAGTCCGTGCTCTCTTCGTGAATCAACGTTGTAGTGTAAATTAGATAGGTTCCTAAGGGGGTAAGTTTCACTCATCTGGGTACATGTGTCGTTACGCCCTGGGCCAAACACGCATTTTTCGTAGGTACCTAAATGTGTTCTTTGAACTCATAACATTTGGGCGCGATATGACCACTGCAGTCGATGTGCCCTTTAAACCCAAATAACTAACTAACTCATGATATTTATTTTTTCAGTTACAAATGTAATGTTATCACTCATTTACTCAGATAATGCTTACTTTTCAGTTTGCAAACAGTATAACACCAGTCATTTTTTGTGTTAAAAGATGTTTTTTTTAAAAAATTTCTTCAGAATACCTACCTACCATGACTATGATGGTGACAAAGATGATGGGATGGTTAATTTGTCTTAAAATGTGTTGATATTTTGGAATTTTTATTTGGAATAGGTACCATGTTTGTGAAGGTTACTAAGATGGTTGGACCACATATTCTGTGCAAATGCTTACTTTTTAGGTTGTGAGCAACATAATGCCAAAAAGGGGCTTTGAGTTAGGTAACTGCATACAAAGAAATGTTTACAACAATATTTAAAAATCCAACATAACCTAACCTAACCTAGCCTAACATACTTTTGGAGAAGAAATCCAAAAAAAATTACAAAACTGTCGAGCAATTTATTTTCTGGAAATTCTCAAAATGAAAAAGAGACATAGCCTAGCCTAACCTAACTTAACATATCCTAAGCTGCTTTTAAAGAAAAAAACTTTTTGGGGGAAATCTTTCTGAGAAAGAAATTGGAAACTTTGATATTATTGTGCTTTATGGTGGTAACATGAAAAGTTTTTACATGCATTTTCCTCCATAAATCAAACAAATGGGTTAGGTTAGTTTAGGTTTTTTAAATTTGATTTTTTATTTGCACAACACAAGTGGTCCCATCAATATTATTGTGCTTTAAGGTGGTAACAACACATTTGCCTCCAAAAACCAAACAAATGGGCTAGGTTCGGTTTGGTTAGGTTAGTTTAGGTATTTAAGTTGGAAATTTTTGTCAATAACTTTTTATAAAAAAGGATTTCCAAATAAATTTTGGAAATAGTTTTTCTTCAAATGCAGTTGATGCTAGGTTGGGTTAAGTTTTTATAATTGTGAAATTTTTCAGAAAATATGTAGCTTAATTCTTTTCATTTTTTCTCCATAGGGAGTTTAGGCTAGCTTAAGTTATGTTATGTTTCATGTTTTTTTAATTTTAAAAAACATTTTTATGCTACGTTACCTAACTCAAAGTGCCTTTTTAGTGTCATTTTGCTCACAACCTGAAAAGTAAGCATTTGCACAAGAAATGAGTGGTACCATCATTTTAACCACATTAATAAATATTGCATTGGAATGATGTATTCCAAGAATTCATAAATCACCTTAAAGCACAAATTTACCAGTTATGTTATGCTATATTACATTTCATCCTTTTTGAACATTGTTTTTATGCTATAATATTATGTTACATTTATTCTTTCTTAACATTATTTTGTATGCTAAATAATAATATAATAAATAATTACATGCTAATGCACAACTTAAAGCCCCAACATCAACCCTCCCTATCTCAGCTACAAATTATCCTGTGGAGGAGTAAAGTACAAGTATAAACACTAAATATTCGGGAGATGTCCCTCTCTCAGCCCCTGCCTTCAGCATCTTACTTTCACATACACTATTTAGCTCAATATTTAATAATGTATATTTAATATTTAATAATTTCACATATATATTTAGGTGGTGTGTAAAGAACATATGGTAAATTTGTCTTAAAAGGTGTTTTTGGAATTTTTGGATTTTTTTTTCTCGGAATACCATGTTTATGAACGTGATTCGGAAGATGCAATCATTCGTTTTCTCTGTAAATGCTTACGTCTCGGTTGATCTTAGCGATAATATCTATAATGCGCCAATGCTTTGTTTCTGCCTCTTTGCCACATAGATAACACACCACTACTATTCCACCACAATGCTGAAAAAAACTAAACACACAGCACGGCTAACGGCTGGCTTCTGCTCGGTCTCGTCTTGCCTCACGACTTCCAACAAATAGTATGATAATTCATAATTAAATAGGAAAATCTAACCTAACCTAACCTAACATAATACAATCTACTCTTATCTAAACTAATATAAACTCATATTTTAATTTAAAAACACAAGCGTAATGCTTATCGTGATGGACCGCGAAGTGATATTTAAAAGAGCCGGCTTCTGCTCGGTCTGGTCGTCTTTCCTCACGACTTCCAACAAGCAGTATGATAATTAATAATTAAATAGGAAAACCTAACCTAACCTAATCTAACGTAATACAATCTACTCTTATCTAAACTAATATAAACTCACATATTATAATTTAAAAACACAACCATAATATTTATCGTGATAAATTGTGACAGGGAGGAGTTGGGAGTTGGGAGGAGTTTGTAATTGTTGAGTGTTATGCATTAGCAAGTGAGTCTCTTATTAAGTCGAAAAGCTTTATAACTTTATATAGGATATACCTAGCAGTGGATTCAGCACCTTCCTTCGGGATGTGATGCTGATGAGATTGTCTATGGTGGCACGATGGGTATGATGGGAGGAGCTTGTGATTGTTGAGGGTGTTATGCGGTAGCAAGTGAGTGGTGCTAGATAGGCTGGGATATATAGCTTCCTAGGAACTTGGGATAAGGGATTGATTGGGGTGGGAGTATGTACATTTCTAGTACCTTTTCTAGATAGGCTTAACCCAGATGGGCCCCTGTGGCTCTTATTAGGCCTTAATACTTTATGACTTTATTTATGTCCAATTGGGCCATCTTGAATTGTCATCATGGAACTTTGTCTCTGGAAGGGTGCTTCTTGCAAAAAAAATTGAGGGGTCATTCGGGCGCACTGAAGGTCAGACTTCTGTCAATGGGCAACTCTGGTCGAAAACCTGAGGGGACACTGGGGACATATGCCCCCAGCGCCCCTTGTATCCGCCCCTGTCCCAGAAACAATTGAAAGGGATTCTGATGAACTGGAGCCACTGAGATGGTTCCATGATAGCTTGACGCTGCCCCGCGGTAAGACGTCTAACTTTCTGCAGGTATTCAACTTTCGGTATCTTCGAACCAAAGTGGTCATACACCTACCTCCCAGCGAGGGTTTGTGACCCCCATGAAACATTGCATCCATATCCAGTTCAAGTTGTTTATTGCAACAGCCTGGTTCTGTATGCACCACATTTCGAGTGCAAGCAATGCTACCGAAGGTAGTGCAGAAGATTCCCGGTCAACATGCCTCTCACATAACGTTCACTGGGGGGGGGGGTCGGCCACCTAAGATCTGAAACTAGAAGCACACAATTTGGAAGAATTATGACTGTAGTGAACTCGCGCCAGTATAGATTTCATGACCCGAGGTCAACGTCTTCAGGGTCAAATGAGGTCACAATCTGCCTCCACTCAACCCCAGCCGGCACCACCCGTACATACAGAAAGTATGCACGTTCCACTGCCGAACAATAGGTAGACACCGTTCATACGTACGCTCGCTACGACCCTGGCACAGACTGTGCGTGCTGTCGTTACGGTCGGTAGTACGGACCCATCTTGCGATCGTTACGGCCAGCGGGTACCAGGTACGTAGCAAGCGTACGTATGAACAGTCTCTACCTACAGTTCAGCAGTGGAACGTGCATACTTTCTGTACGTACGGGCGGTGCCGGCTGGGGTTGGGTGGAGGCCGATTGTGACCTCATTTGACCCTGAAGACGTTGACCTCGGGTCATGAAATGTATACCGCAGCGAGTTCACTACAGCCGTAAGTCCTCCAAATTGTGTGCTTCTAGTTTCAGATCTTAGGTGGCCGAACCCCCCCCCCCCACTGGTGAACGTTATGTGAGAGGCATATTGACCTGGGATCTTCTGCACCTCCTACAGTAGCGCTGGTTGCACTCAAAATGCAACGGAATGTGGTGAGTACGGAGCCAGGCTGTTGAAATAAACAACTTGAACTGGATATGGATGCAATGTTTCATGGAGTCACAAACCCTCGCTGTGAGGTAGGTGTATGACCACTTTGTTTCGAAGATACCAAAAGTTGAATACCTGCAGAAAGTGAGAGGTCTTACCGCTGGGCAGCGTGAAGCTATCATGGAACCATCTCAGTGGCTCCACTTCATCAGAATCCCTTTCAATTGTTTCTGGAACGGGGGCGGATACAAGGGACGCTGGGGGCATATGTCCCCAGTGTCCCCTCAGGTTTTCGACCAGAGTTGCCCATTGACAGAAGTCTGACCTTCAGTGTGCCCGAATGACCCCTCAATTTTTTTTGCAAGAAGCACCCTTCCAGAGACAAAGTTCCATGATGACAATTCAAGATGGCCCAATTGGACATAAATAAAGTCATAAAGTATTAAGGCCTAATAAGAGCCACAGGGGCCCATCTGGGTTAAGCCTATCTAGAAATGTACATACTCCCACCCCAATCAATCCCTTATCCCAAGTTCCTAGGAAGCTATAATCCCAGCCTATCTAGCACCACTCACTTGCTACCGCATAACACCCTCAACAATCACAAGCTCCTCCCATCATACCCATCATGCCACCATAGACAATCTCATCAGCATCAGATCCCGAAGGAAGGTGCCGAATCCACTGCTAGGCACATCCCACACAAATTCATAAAGCGTTCAGACTTAATAAGAGACTCACTTGCTATTGCATAATACACTCAACAATTACAAACTCCTCCCATCATACCCATTGTGCTACCATAGACAATCTCATCAGTATCACATCCCGAAGGAAGGTGCTGAATCCACTGCTAGGTATATCCTATATAAAGTTATAAAGCTTTTAGACTTAATAAGAGACTCACTTGCTATTGCATAACACTCAACAATTACAAACTCCTCCCAACTCCCAACTCCTCCCTGTCGATCAACCCTCCCTGGAATACAGAAAAACAATCCCCCTATTCTTATAATGATTGTCTATGCCGTTTTTAAAGATGTTCAGTGTGTTGCTACTGACAATGGTTCCTGGCAGCTGGTTCCAGTGTTCTACTACCCTGTTGGTGAAGAAAGACTGTCTTAACCTTGTCCTGCTGTGATTAACTTTAATTTTGAATTGATGACCTCTAATTGCATGTTTTCTGTTAAATTCAAACATTTCCCTGAGATATCCCTGTTCCTGACCATGAACAAATTTAAAAACCTCCATGAGATCTCCTCTTAGCCTTCTATATCTAAGTGAAAACATATTCAATTTCTTCAGTCTTTCCTCATATGCCAGGTTGCCTATACCATTAACCATTTGTGTTGCCCTCTTTTGTACTCTCTCTAAAAGCCAACAATCTTTCTCATAACTAGGGGACCAAGCTTGGACACAGTATTCCAAATGTGGCCTGACATATGCACAGTAAAGCTTCCTGATGACCTCCTCACTTTTGTATGACACATTCCTCTGTATTGCCCCAAGCATTCTTAGTGCCTTCTTCCTGGCTTCTTTGGTCTGTTCTGATGCCCCCAATTTTGTGTTCAAAATAACACCTAAGTCCTTCTCCTGCTGAGTCACAAATAGTACTTGGCCACCCATCAAGTATGGAGTCTCCATATGCTGCCTACCTACATGCATGACTTTGCACTTATCAAAATTAAACTTTATTTGCCATTTTTCGGACCACTTCACTAGCTCGTCTAAGTCTTTCTGCAGCAAAACCTGCTCATTGTGCCCTGTTATTGCCCTAAAGATCTTCAAATCATCCGCAAATTTCAAAACCTTACTGCTTAGGCCACATTCAATGCTATTCACATATATAATGAACAATAGTGGCCCCAGTACCGACCCCTGGGGGACTCCACTAAGAACATTTTGCCATGATGACTTTGTACCATTTAGCATCACTTTCTGCTGTCTATCTGAAAGCCACAACTGTCCATTTTAGGATGCTACCTGCAATACCATGGACCTGAAGCTGCATCATTAACCGTTTATGGGGTACCTTGTCAAAGGCCTTACTAAAGTCAAGATATGCTACATCAACCTGATTTCCCTGATCAAATTGTTCTGTAGCAAAATTTAAAAAGTCCAAGAGATTTGTGAGACACGATCGCCCTTTTCTAAACCCATGTTGAGTATCTTGAATCAATCTGTTTCCTTCCAGAAAACTAACTATTCTATCCTTGATAATTGATTCGAGTACCTTGCAGACTAGGGATGTGAGGCTTACTGGCCTATAGTTTTCAACTTTCCCTCTTTCTCCTTTCTTGAAAATAGGAACTACATTTGCCCTTTTCCAATCTGTTGGAATTTCATTTTGTGAAACTGATCTACAAAATATTATACTAAGTGGAATTGCCACTTCCTTTTCAGCTTCCCGCAATACCCTAGCATAAATTCCATCGGGTCCTGCTGCCTTGTTTGGCTTTATTTTTCTGATATAATTGAAAACAATATCACTATCAATGAAATCAACATCGTGTATCTGATGACCTGTCACTGAACTGTGATTCACGGTTGGCAGATTAGTCACATCCTCCACTGTAAACACTGATTTAAACTGCTTGCTCAGCTCTTCAACCATCTCACCATCCTCCCTCAATATAGTCCCATTTACTTCCAGTGGACCAATTGTGCTTGAAACTTTACTTAGCTTGTAGAAACTAAAGAACTTTTTACTGTCCCCATTACAGTTCCTAGCCAAATCCAATTCTTTTGCTCGCTTTGCTGCTCTGATTTTCTGCTTCACAGCATCTCTAGATTTTTGATACGACCTTAGATTTACGATATTTGAAGCTTCCTTAGCTACTCTAAATGCACCTTTCTTAGCCTTAATTGCTTTCATCACATCTGGTGTAAGCCATGCTGGCTTTCCTACCCTTCTTTTGCGCCTTTGCTTTTGGGGGACATGTCTAATCTGAATTTCCCTCAAGTAGGATTTGAACTTTTCCCACATTTCACAGGCATTTAAATCAAAGAATTCTTCTTCCCATTTTATGGCACTTAAAGCCTCTCTCATGCAGTCAAAGTCTGCCCTGTTAAAATTTGGAATCTTTGCCAAATTATCCTTGATTGTCCCTGATACCTGTGCCTTGAATCTCACTATGTTATGGTCACTTCTTCCCAGAGTTTCTCCTACAGTCAAGTCTTGAACTAAATCACTTAAATCTGAGAAGACAAGGTCCAAGAATGAGCCCTGCCTGGTTGATTCCGTTACAAACTCGTGTAAGAACAAGTCCTCTTCAAGGCATTTTCCTAAACAGTTTTCATGATGGGGAGCCAACACCAACATTTTCATATCCTTTTAGATTAAAGTCACCAAGAATAAGGCATTTCCTCTGAAAGTTTCTACTGATTTCCTCACAAATCACCTTATCGAGCTCCAGTTGCTGAGAATGTGGCAAGGTTCCTGATCGATACAAAGCTCCTATCCTCAGTTTATTGCTGTTGCCTTTTCCCACAGCAACATCAAGCCAAATGGACTCCACAGACACATTTTGTACCCCATCTGCTACTTTTTGAGAACTGTATAAGCTATTCACATAGAGCATTACACCACCCCCTTTCACTGCTGGACCCCTATTGCATGAAAACATATTGTATCCCTGGATCTCATAGTCCTGCAAGTTATCCCCAAAATATCCCTCACTGACCCATGACTCAGTAATGCAAACAAAATCTGGTTTCTCCTCAGCAACATAACACTTGAACTCATCAAATTTGGATCGAATGCTCTGAGCATTAAGCATCATACACTTAACAAAAGTTCCATGACCCTCTTTGGCTTTTTTAATGATGAGTAGCTCTATCATCTCTGGATGAGATACCACTCTGCCCCCTTGATCTACTGCTACCCCTATTTGCTGACTGTGAGGTTCTATTGCCTATGCTGTCACTAGTGGCATATCCCTGAGATGGCAATGCCAATTCTTCCCTCCCCACCCCATTATCTAGTTTCCCTGAAGGACATGTTCATATACTTTGCCTAACACTTGCACCCCCTTCTCGGAGAAGTGCAGGCCATCCCTCTGATAGAGGTCAGATGAGCCATAATCAACATGGACATTCATTGCATGCGTAGGCTTTGAGTATTTCCCCTCCTTACTTTCATGGACAAATATTATTACATCAAGCAACTCATATGATAGTGTAAAGTAATCTAAAATGCAACATTGTTGCGGCGCCGAGATTTGGGACAAGTAGTCTAGGGGTAAGATGCCCGTCTCACGATCGAAAGATTGTGGGTTCTAGTCTCACCTGTCGCTACTCTTCGCCCGCGACCAATCGGCGTGAGAGATTGGCGACGCTACATGACTCAACGGTCGACGTGTCGTAAAACCAATAACCATCTCGGCCCCGAGATTAGAACCCACCACGATCCGTACGGAAAGCTGACGCCCTAACCAACTGCGCCAACCGTCCACGTAGCGCGGGCGGAATACGCGATGTAGAGCACGCCGACTGAGGAGATGTTTATTTCCTCGACGATCTCTGACGAAGTGCGGTATGTTCTTTACACACCACCTATATTTAATTCAATTCCTCCCCCCCCTACTTTTGGTGTTATTTTGGCTGCCAACTGAATAGTATGCATTTGCAGAGGAAATGAGTGGGCTCCTTATTTTGTGCGTTGTAATCATGGATGTGGAGAGGACAATTTTGGGGTAATCGTATATGGAGAAGATCATAAGTATCTTCAAACTTATGAGATCAAAATTTCAGTTTGCACTTTCCAGTGAATCGTGAGTGCATTATCACAGGTCGGGCCTTTGTCAAGCTGCACCATCTAACCCCCAAATGACAAAAATGAGAAGATAATTTTGTGAAGATAATGTTCTGGATGCCAAAAATCCAGGAACAGCCTATTTTTCAAATCATGGCTATAGGTGTAGATTATATGCCATGTGACATCCAAACATGTAGGTTTCATACCACCAACTACTACCATCTGTGGGGTGGGGATGGCCAAGTGGCTAAAGTGTTGAGCTCTGGATACCAAGGTCCTGGGTTCAACACTCACACCACTCAGGACATTTCCCAATCCCACTGCTCACCAGGGAAGCAGTGTGGGTGGTGCCATTGCGCCATGATAGTATGTAAAGTGCATCATGAACCACCCAATAAACAAGCAAACAAATCCAGCATTTGTATGTGTAGGTTCTGCTTTGTCTATTATGATAGGTTTTGTGCCATCCAAAATTATTGGTGTTAGGTTGGGTTGTCTATTGCATATTACCATGGTCATGAAAAAATGCATTGCAACCATGCAACCATGTTACAGTGCCATATGAGCAAATAGTGATGCCAACAGACAAGCATATTTTACCTTGAGTATTAGTTCAAAAGACCTTAAAGCAGAAAAAAGAGCAACGAGAGTCCAGACTAATATGTTTTTAGGAATCATTAATGCAGGAATTGGTGGAACATGGAGGAATAGTTAATGAATAAGGTATGTATCTCCTTAAGCAGATGGAATGTTTGCAGGACAATACTAAGGCATATTTTGTAATTTGGTCTATATATCAGTGGCCTAGCTGATTGTTATTTCATTATTCAATTACTTGCCTTTGATTAGGTGCAGTGCTGCATTGAGCATGATTATGAGTAAGAAAAAGGCATAAAATAACGTTATGCTCATACTAAAACAAAGAAATACATCAAATTCACACTATATATTTCGGCCATGAGCCTTCCTCAACAGTGAACACTGCTACAAAAGCCACAAAAACACATGCCAAGTGCACCTTGTGACACTAAACTGTAAATCGCCTTCATTTTACATATCACAATATCTACATACTCATAAATTACATACACAGTGACACATTAACATAAGCCCACATCAAGGTGTATGATCCGTGTGTGTATGCATGTGTCAACTTGCTACCCAGGTGTGTGTGAGTGTCTATGTGTGGATGCAGTTATGTGTTGCATATGTGCTTGCCTTAGGCGGTGTATGGAACCAGTTTTATCAGGGTCCAGGAAGCTGTCATTGTGTTTAGTGAATGCTTTTTGTTCCTAATCTCTATTGATTCGCTGATTTTGAGCCCTACTACATCTTTGCAGACTCACAGAATGGATATGCTGAGTGTTTTAGAGTCGAAAATGCTGCTCGCTTGAGTAATTTTGAAGTGTTCGCCAAATGGGGTGTTAGTGGTTTTATTTTTAGGGTCTCTTAAGTGCTCATTAAATATGTCCCTAACCGTGCATTTTGTTTCCCCTATATACATGATGTCCAATGGTCGGCATAGCTGGCATGTTATAAGGTAGACGGTGTTCCGTGTGTGGCAACTGCCTTGAAGTCCTGCCAGACAACAGTGACACTATCAACAAGGACGATTCTTACACAACCGAGCTGTACATAAAACCAATGCCGGCGCCCATAATCCTTCCATTTTTATCGGCACACCCCATGCAGACAAAAAGAGCAGTTTTGTATGCACAGACATTAAGAGTCAAGCGTCTCGGATCTAATGCTGATGCCCGAAACCGAGGCATGCAAACAATCGAAACTTTGTTTCTGGCAAACAACTATCCACCCCTCATGATCAAAAGAGCCATTTTCAGGTAACACCCGTGAGAAGTACACATACACAAGCGCGACGTTCGGACCCCAAAGACAACGCAACTTTCGTCAGCCTCCCCTACATAGATGATAAGCTCACAAAAAATAACAGTGGCAATCAAAACCTCAAAGCTATCACTATGTGTAGCATGGCAAAGTGGCAAAACACTTTCAGAAACTCTGACCAAGTCCACTCTCAACCCACACCCATGTCCTGCTGGGAGCAAAAAGTGTCACTGTTGTCTGGCAGGACTTCAAGGCAGATGCCACACACGGAACACCGTCTACCTTATAACATGCCAGCTATACGACCATTGGACATCATGTATATAGGGGAACAAAACGCATGGCTAGGGACAGATTTAATAAGCACTTAAGAGACGCAAAAAATATAACCACTAACAACCTATTTGGCGAGCACTTCAAAATCACTCACGTGAGCAGTATTTTCGACTCTAAAACACTCAGCATATCCATTCTGCAAGTCTGCAAAGATGTAGCAGTGCTCAAAATCAGCGAATCAATAGAGATGAGGAACAAAAAGCCTTCATTAAACACAATGACGGCATCCTGGACCCTGATAAAACCGGTTCCATACACCGCCTAAGGCAAGCACATTTGCAACACATAACTGCATCCACACACAGACATGCACACATACCTGGGTCGCAAGTTGACACATGCATACACACACGGATCATACACCTTGATGTGGGCTTATGTTAATGTGTCACCGTGAATGTAATTTACGACTATGTAGATATTGTGATATATAAAATGAAGGCGATTCACGGTTCAGTGTTACCAGGGGAAAGTTTGGAAAGGGGAGCTTTTGCACTACGTTGGAAGGAGGAACTGAACAATAAGCGTGGTCAACAACAGAACTCACAACCAACAAGGACCGATACATTTGCCACACAAAGCATCCACCACCAACAGTCCAACACTGACACTACTCAGGCAGACAACCACAACGTACCACATTTAGCGCCCAGATTCAGTGATACCACTACTAGGATGGCACCACAAGCTGGTATTGCTGTTGAATCAGCACTTGGAGCATTAAAACGGAAAGTCATCAATATTTTCAAAAACCATCGTACCCAATGTCCGCCAAACCACTCACAGGACGAACTAACGGCTCTAAAAAAATTGTGCAAAGACCCCAACGTCATCGTAAAACGCTCGGATAAATGCAAAGGTTTTGTTCTCATGCCACGGGAATCTTATATAGAAAAGGCTTTAAAAATCACCTCATAATATGAACCCATAGGGAAGAACCCGACTAAACGTTTAGAAGCGACTACCAAGAAAATGATTATCGAAACCATGACAGGAAAGATCCCAGACAAAATTGTTAAAGCCATCAAACAAAATTCCTCCCGCACAGCAGAACTATATGGCCTCCCTAAAACACATAAACCCGACGTGCCCCTTAGACCTATAGTTTCAGCATGTGGCGACCCTTTGGATAAACTGACTTGGTTCCTAGAGAAAATCGTTTCCCAGCTCCTCATCTTTGTACCAGCACATCTAAAAGACACACTAGATTATCTGACTCACTTCGTGAACAGTTCCCAAACGCACTACCCCCAGGAGCTATTGCCTTCACAATAGATGTAGTGAATCTTTACGGGAACATACCTACAGCAGAAGCTATTTCTGCTGCCATGAATCTTTTCAGCACTCACCTTCCAAAGACTGAAACGTTCGGACTAAATCTCGATGATATCGAAAAATTGTTGACTCATTGCCTTCACAACAACTTCGTTCGATTTGGACAAAAATATTACCGGCAACAAAATGGCATAGCTTTGGGTAGCCGTATCGCACCATCTTTAGCAGTGATCTTCATGAACGCCATTGAAACATTGCTACTGACTTCAACACCGCATCGACCAGCCATATACCTCAGATATATAGATGACATTTTCGGCATATGGACTTATGGCTCAGACTCTTTAAACACATTTTTTGCAGACATGAACCGCTTCCATTCCAGGCTAAAATTTACCATAGAGAGAAGCGATCAGTCTACTAACGGCCAAATTTCCTTCCTCGACACACTTCTAACGGTCAACAGTGACCGGACCTATACAACAGAACTTTTCATTAAACCGATGGCAGCTCCTATTATCCTCCCATACAAATCGGCTCACCCTATCCAAACTAAACGTTCTGTTCTGTATGCTCAATTACTGAGAGCAATGCGGCTTAGTTCTGACAAGGCAGCCCAAAAAAGAGGTATCGGAAAAATTCAAAGTCTGTTCCTATCCAATTCCTCATAGCATGATACAGAAAACAAAATTTCGAGTATTGGCACGCAATGCCAAATGCAGGCGGCTCGCGACAAGTCAGCACACACACGATACAAACGCTTCCAGCTCACATAGATCCACAGACACCACATATATCAGTTTACCATTTATCGATGATTCTCTAGCCAAAAAGGTAGCTTCAGCCATTACTAGGTCCACACTCTCAATGCGCGTAGCCTGGAAAAGCGGCAAGACACTTTCGGAAATCATGACTAAATCTGCCCTCGACCCTCCACCATGCCCTGCAGGCACTAGAGCGTGCCAATGCTGCCTGGCTGGTCTTAAAGATAGATGCCACACCAAAAATGTGGTATACAAAATTACGTGTGAGCTTTGCACCTTAGGCACCGCACCCATAGCCTATATTGGAGAAACCACACGCATGGTTAGGGACGGATACATGGAACACATCAGAGACGCAAAGAACAAAACGAAAAACACACCTTTTGGAGAGCATTTTGCCACACATCACCCAGAAAGCACCATCACTCCAACAACGCTCAGCATCACAATCTTGCGGACTTGTAAAGACTTGGCAGAACTCAAAATTGCAGAATCCATTGAAATCAGGAACCAAAATTCCCCCCTAAACACAATGGTATCATCATGGACCCTTATAAAGCCAGTTCCCTATACAGCATGACACTGTACAGACGCCACCTGCACTCGCCGACTTCACCATGTACACACCCACGTGTTCACTCACTCACTCACTCACACACTCGTTCATCCACACACGCGAACACTTCGAGAGCACTGACATATCACAGATTTGTGTATATAGAAAGGCCAGATGATTTCGCCAATATTGGTAGACGGCTTACTATATATAGCATGTGCGTAAAATTATGTGCGTAAAATGTCTGTATGTGTATTGTCTCCGAAGAAGGGTGACGCCCGAAATATATTAGACCGATTTTTGATCCTATTTTACTTATTAATATGAGCATTTGGTTACTTTTTATAATCATCTTTGATCAACTCATCTAAGTGGAAGGTTATTATTTATATCTCAGTTCGTCCATGCTATCCAGGTGTATGATATTGAGAATCAAGATCATATATCATTTTTAATGATATTAAAAACCGATAACATATGGATTTGTATTTCACTGCTTCCAATTTAATTTTTGATATATGAAAGAAAGTAAGTTGTCAACTGAACTTCCATTTATAGATTCAATCAAGGGTATATTCCTACCCATCTCACCCCAGTGTTAGTTTTTACAACCATTTATAGCAGCAATGTCAGTACATTGTTATTCAGTGTTCTATACAGGGTGATATAAAGCCAGCAAATCTGTTATTCCAGCATTGCTATTTGCATGGTGTTAGATGCTCAAAGTACTGCAGTGATCATCTGCACCGTAAAAGGAAAATCCCGTCATTCGGCATTATTATTAAATTACTCAGCAAGCCCATCAGTGCCATAATTTTCAGTGAGTAGATTGAAGCTCATATATTTGGGTGCTGCATGACCAATACAGTCGATGTGCCCCTAAGCCCAAATAACCAACCAAGTTCATATATTAAAATGCCAATCATAATGTAATACTGAATGCAGTCATATGTACCGATCTTGGCCTGGAGGCTGGAGGCACGATTTGCTTGGAATTGGGTCCATTATGTGTTCCTCTGATGTAGCTTTCCCATTGGGCATCATTGGCTATCCACCCTGTCTCGAGGTAGGCCTTGGGTCTTCTTCCTCACTTCCCATAATTGGGAATTTTATTTTAGCATTCCACTTCTAGATTCATTATAAATGTTGGCAAGCATGATTAAATGAAATGCATGCTTGAGTACATTTCCCACGAAGCCAGTTTGTCTGCTAGTAGCAGATGTGCTACAAGTGCAGCAGAGGTGCTGCTTCAGGTTGTGTTGCTGGTAAACTAGCTTCCAATCGTTATTTGCGATGGTGAAGTAAGTACACTAAGTTGTTATTCGAAATGTATATTATTTGGGAGTCGAAGGGCCTAGGTCCACAATTCATGTTAGCTGGATCAGTGTCAGTAGGCGCCGTGTCTAAACCGACGCGTCACGGCAGACCTGGTCGCCATGGACCCAACGACGATGGTGAAGAAGCTGCTGCTGCCCGCCGAGCGGATCGTGTGCTGTCTGGAGGCGCACGTGAGTGGCTCGCAGCTGAGTCGGATCCTGGCGCTGGTGGAGCACGGTCGGGAGCGGGCCGTGCTGGTGCTGGTGCACGCGGCGGCCGGGGCCAGCGAGGTCTACCTGGAGAGCGTGCTGCCTGTCGTGGCCGACTTCGCCTGCCAGATCGGTACGTGCGCCAGTGGCGGCTGCCGCGTGTGTGTGCTGTCGGGTTCCGACGGCTCCATCACTGCCGGCTTCGGCAGTGTCGTGTTAAAATTCAGCCACCCCGGGTGTCTTAGGTACACAGCTGTGCAATTCGAATGCCGAAATTCGATCGAAAACGGTCCAATGTCGGCGGCTTTGTGGGCTGTAGCGGCGGTAGCAGACTGCATGCCATGTGTTAGGTAGCTGGGCACGATGCGAAGGTGTTCTGACACGATGCGGAGTCATCATTCATGTGATGGATCCCGGGAGATGACCTTTAGCTCTGCAGCTCAGTCCCCTGTCTGTAGTCTGGTGTGGATCTCGGGAGATGACCTTTAGCTCTGCAGCTCAGTCCCCTGTCTGTAGTCTGGTGTGGATCTCGGGAGATGACCTTTAGCTCTGCAGCTCAGTCCCGTCTGTAGTCTGGTGTTGATCTCGGGAGATGACCTTTAGCTCTGCACTTCAGTCCCCTGTCTGTAGTCTGGTGTGTATCTCGGGAGATGACCTTTATCTCTGCAGTTCAGTCCCCTGTCTGTAGTCTGGTGTTCTGTCACCTGCTTGTGTGCTGTCACCTGTTTGCCTGCTGTCAGCTGCTTGTGTGCAGTCCCCTGTCTGTAGTATTGTGTGCAGTTCCCTGTCTGTAGTCGTGTGTGCTGTCAGCGAGATTGTTACTTAGTGTGATTATCTTTCGGAAAAACGTCTGGTATGCAAACGGGCCTTGCGTGAGCGTATGAACCTGCTAATGATTATGGAAAGGCGTATATGACTGGCTGATGTAAATTGTAATGCAGCTAACAACCACCGGCGTGGGCGCTGTATGACCGAAGCAGTCGATGCGCCCCGAAGCCCAAATAACCAACCAACAACCACCAGCGGTGGCACGGTGTTTTACTGCCACCGGTTTCTTTCACGATAACATGGCTTCTCACATTATGGAGCAATATGCTGCCGGGCATGACAACTGGATTTAACAACAATGGGAAGCTTGGTCTGCTTGTGTGTGCACATATGACTCACTAGAACCCATGTCATCTGGACATCACTTTCCGACAATATCAGTTATCTTTGCATCCCCCTTAGAGCTTTGCTCTTGCGTTTGTGTGATCTGAACATGCACTATGGTCTCCCAGCTGTTTCACTGTCCATCACTATTATCTTTGAAAATATTTCACCATTAGAAGTGGACAATAGTGTGCTATCACAGACTGAATGGGCCCGGCGTGATCGATATACCCTGCCTGATGTCGCAGATCTGTCTTAACGGTGATCTTAACCTTAAGCCAGGCAATGCTTCCATAAGTCTCGGATTTATACAGGCAGATGTATGCTCGGTTTAACACTGCAGATGTTTAAATTGTTCGGCGCCCGCGAGTGACGTCGGGAACATTCAGCGAGCTATTCAGTTTCATTGCATTAACTATGACCGCTTTCACGTCGGCTCCCATGCGCCATCCAGTGATGGTCACCAATGGCAAGCTAATATTTGCTCCAATGTCTCTGGGATTATTGTTTCAGTCTTCCATTAGCCGGGTTCGTAGTGGTCAGGTGTAATGCATCACAGGCTATCCTCACGCAATGCTCAGTAGCGTTGGTCACTGCTGCCATTCTCCAATGGCTCAAAGTGGCTGCTTCACACAACAGACTGTCGCGCCATGCGCCATGGAACAGCAACTGTGTACCATGTCCAGATTGCCGTGCTCTATGCCCAGACAACTATATGCCATGTTCAGGTTGCCGTGTTCCTTGCCGGGGCAACTGCGTGCCATGTGCGGCCTGTCGTGTTCGATGCGCGGACTGCCTTGTTACAGACTCCAACGGGTTGGGTGACGCGGACGACCGTCTGTTCGTGCAGCTACGTTCTGGGTCGGACCAGCTGCGGGTGGCGTTCCCACAGGGCGCCGTCACAAACTCGTTCGTCGAGCAGCTCATGATGACCATGGAAGGTAGGTACCGGCCCGGCCGCGGCCACCTGGTTCATCTGGCGTCCACCTGGCGTCCACCGGGCGTCCACGGCCCCGCAACTGTGATAGTGGGTGGCAGAACACGAGCACGACGGTCACAAGCGTTGTGGGATGCCTCGTACAATTCGCAGGATGTGCGAATTGTACCACTTTTGGAACAGGCTTGGTCCGGTTGTTTGAGCCACGTGAATCGGAATGTTTTTGCTATCAGGCGATGGTTTCTGGTATGGAGTTGGTGCTGCGGAGAATGAAAGCTCACCGATTGGGAGTGTGATCGCTTTGGGCGATAAAAAAAAATCATGTTCGGTTGGTGTCGGATGTAATTAAAGATCTTCAGTTCCCTTTCAAATAGTTGAATACAGGGCAAGTTTTGCACATAAAATGTGTCAATTTTAAGTTTCATGTTGCATTTTGTGTTGTGCCAGTTACTAATAACCAGACGTGAAGTTGAGATGGGATGATGCATCCAGCTGCATCTCATGTAACGTGGACGTGTAGGATGCCATGGATATGCCTTTGATATGAAAATGATGTAGACAGTTTCGAGAACGGGACAATGCAGATGATGTGTCTGATTTATCTCATTCATTGAAAACTTTCTAACACCAGTACTTCCCCGTTTTTAATATAGCATTGCATCCCTTTAGATCACCCGCTGCGTCCCTGAATGGAAAAAGCCAGAGCCAAGAGTGAAAATTATATGACTTGTAATGCAAATACTTCGCATATTCTCTTTCCAACAACAATTACCAATTTTGACAAACTGGCTGCTTGACTCTAACCCGGATACTGAGAGCATGGGTGACAAATGATCAGTTCTGGTGCACGCGCCATATGACTCAAATATCCAACCAAAGGCATGGATACATACCGAGGGTAGGTGCATCTATGTCACCTGATCAGTCAGTGAAGTTGGAAATTGGCTCAAGTATAAGTTGCTGTCGGCCAGACTGGCTTGCACTCGGTAGGCTCGCGCGCATGAACTGTCGTCGTGGCATGGACGCACAATAGCGATAGCGGCAAGTATGGGCAGATCTAGGAACCCTCGGGGAGCACAACCAGGACGTCTGGTGACGCGCCAAAGGCCGACTCGGTGTCACGTGCGTGTGATCAGAGCGTACGCCGCCAACTGGGGCTAGGTCCCCCACTCTAACCTTTACCCCCGGAAGGTGCCTACATGGTGGCGAGCCCCGTGGCTGTGGCCATTACTGGAGCCAGGGCGGTGTCCACGGGCGAAAACATGAACCACGGGGGCAACCCGCACCTGATAATGTATATTTTCTTGAATAGAATGCTAGTGACATTTCGCAAAAAAATCATGTAATTCAAACCGAAAATCCCCGAGCAAAAGTCATTGTTCGCCCTCCGAGGAGCTCTTTTTTGTTATTCAGACAACCCATTGGGGTGGCACCCGAGATTGTACCTGGCGTGCTGGCCATGTGAAGGGGCCAGCTCGAAAGTGGGTCGAAGAGTATAGAGAACAGCATCCCCCATCGCCGAATATGATAACAAATTGCTCAGCAGTGAGCCTGATAGTAGCCCGTTGATAAATCGCTGTTATATCACTTTGCCTTTCACAGTCAGCTGCAAATCCCACACCACACCTCTCCGACATGCTCCTCTGTGTATTCCGACATGTTCCTCCGGGTATTCCGACATGCTCCTACGGGCGTTCCGACATGTTCCTCCGGGTATTCCGACATGTTCTCCTAATGGGAACTGCAACACACCACGCCTAGGGGAGCAACACAACACAGGGGTCACACAATTTGTCATTTTATTTCAAACAACCTAGTGCTATTAAGTATTCACCCTTCCCGTGCACTTCACTCGCCACCTTCGTCAGTGTTGTGAGGCGACCCCCTAGCATTTCCAAACGGAAAGACCTTGCTATATGCAACAAAAACCGGCGTGCTACACGTCACGAGACCTTGCGATTGATACCATATTTTTTTATATTAGGGTCACTGGGTGACCACCTAGGTCACTTTAGCCCGCCCCTTCTCGGGGGCATTTTACCCCCCCTGAGGTTTTTCGCAGATAGTGAAGAAACGGCGCGCAGCAGCGCGCCGAAATTTGGCGTGCATTTTCCCACATCAATTTGACAGGTTGTGTGAAGATAACTTTGAGGTCAGATCATCTACGGTCACGACTGATTCAAGGCCAAGTGAAGTCACCTCCGAAAAGTTAAACCAGTTGTCACGCTTTAACAGATAAAGATATTTCAATGAAACTTTCTGGTTTGCTAATCTTTACGGATGCAACAAAACGCACCTGAATAATTTTTTTTCCGTTTTTGATCATTTATTTGTTTTCCATATTTGCCCATTGGGGCTAAAATCGAAGATTCTGGCTAAAGTAAACACTTTTATGGGGGAAGGTTTTCTTACAAAAAAGTGACCCGGTATGCTCTATCCGTTGGAAAAATAAAAAATAAAGAAAACTGTAAACCCAATTTTTAAAATATCCAAAAATTAACATTTTGGTTTTTGTGTTTTCAGAACCTACCCCAAAATGAAGTTCCCAAAGCCCAAAACATGACGTCTGTGGTGATCACATTGACCCCTAGTGTCGTCACTTTTTGAGGGGAGGATTTTTTTTGGGGGGTGGTGGTTTCTGGCTCTACTCGTCGAGTGCTTTCCGATGTCACCAGTCGATGCGCCCCTAAACCACAATAACTAACTTCCGATGTCACCACTTTCGTTTTCGTGCAACGCTTAGTTTAGAGATTAGAGGGGTGGTCTTACACTCCCCAGACGGGGTGAGAATCTGACCGGTGGTTAAAATAATTTTTGTCCGCAAAAATCGAAGTTTTACTTTCAGTCGTTGCCTGTGTAATTGTTGTTGTTTGTATGCAGATATATTGTTGTTGATTGTTTATGCGCCCCAAAACCATAATAACGTAACGGTATTATTCACGTTACCGGCAATATAGGTATCCCTATGTTGCGCTTCGCCCGAAATGAACGAAGAAGGCACGCCTGCAGTATGCCATGGGCTCAACACGTAGGTTGAAGGCCATAAGCGATATTTTAAACCACATAGTTTCCATGGCGAATTTCGACATCCCACTGCACTCCCTTCGACATTTCACACCTTGCTAACAATCATGATTTTGGCACTGCAGTGACCTGACACATCTTCAAATTTGTTTGCACCATAATGTCGGCATAAGATGCCCCATCATCCATGCCAAGTGGCAGCGTGCTGATCTGTGCCGTCGTCTGGCAAGATGCCGAGTGAGGCGGTACCTTGCTGCCCTCACGCGCACAGGCACAAACTACCTGAATGATTTCCGTAACGTAAAGATACACCCGTACTGTCCTTGCTAGCAAAGTGCCCTTACAGGCTTTACAGGAGGCGTAAATTGCCTGTAAGGTCCGGCTTTACTCAAAGGTCACTAGCATTCGTTCACTGATTGCCCTCGGTATAGTGTCTCTACCCGACGGCCAACCTCTTCAATACTCCCGAGGAAGCACCGTAGCAGGTATGTACTATGTACAACAGAGCTGAATCGCCTCTTCGACGTGTGGACAGCTGCTGGCACGTGGGCGCCGCTGACCCCACCCGACGTGAAGGTGGGGCGTATGGGCAGCCGCTTGCGCGTGAGCGCCGCTGACCCCACCCGACGTGAAGGTGGGGCGTGTGGGCAGCTACTAGCGCGTGGGCACCGCTGACCCCACCCGACGTGAAGGTGGGGCGTGTGGGCAGCTACTGGCGCGTGGGCACCGCTGACCCCACCCGACGTGAAGGTGGGGCGTGTGGGCAGCCGCTGGCGCGTGGGCACCGCTGACCCCACCCGACGTGAAGGTGGGGCGTGTGGACAACCGCTGCGGAGTATGTTGCTCCCATGTTATCAGGTGGGGGGGAGGGGGCTCCGATAGCGACGTGTTGCGGTGCCATCGATCGGTCACGGTGTGACGTCACTAATGTTGGCGTATCGGAGCAGCAGACCGAACAATTGTATTGCTATGTCATCCAACCATAACTGCATGCATGTAATGGGCTACACCATTAATGTCGTCATTGCCATCACACCTACCCACATAGACACACAGCTTCTGCAGTAAGGTACCCATGATATGCAGTGTCACGGTGTAATGCTTTGTAGAGATACTTCGAAACATATAAACATTGGTCACATGAATCGTGTCGCGCATCTCCATTGCAATGGAGATGCGCGGAGATGCCGAGATGCAATATTTCTGGCCAATGCATTAGCCAGAAATATTGCCTTGATCAACGCGGTTTGAACTGTGGCGTGCTTTTTAAATGCTTTTGTTGTCTTTCTTAGGTCCCTCTTCAGTCATTTTCCGGTTGTACAATACCCGCACCCAATACATTGGCATTGTTTTACCACGGTTTTTACCAAAGGCGGACTGATTTGTCGTGAACTGTGCGCTTTACCTGCAGTCATTTATGAATTGTTTTAAAACGTTTTGGGGATGCCCTATGGCTACCCTGCAAGTAGTTCCTCGTGCAGTATACATAAATCAAAATACGGCGCATAGTCGTAAACTGAAAGCCGGTCTAGTGCATTGGTCTCGTCAGAAGTATGATGGCATGTCCGCCGTCCTGGTTGCTAAGTTGACTTATTTTTGCCAGCTGACCCCTACTCCCGCCGCTATAAATATGTGCTCAGTGGTGAATGTTAGAGAGAACGGCCGAGTTTGTTATCCTAGGCATCATCTGTTTGGGGTTAGGTGACTGACATTCATCAGAATAACAAAGGACTTCATTTCGCTGCATTTACAGGGGATGTCCAAGAACCGTTTGCAATTTATCAAACCTGCTTCGCATGCTGGCTACTCCGATCTGTCTAACGTCCGAAAATATGGTCAAAATTACTTGAAATATCTTCATTGATGATGGAATGTGAAGTGTGAGATTGTGAGCAACATTGCTGAGCAGTGGCCAAGGCAGGATCCCTGAAATGGGCCAGTTTTAATGTCGATGAATGCCGAAGTGCAGCAGTGAAATATGGTTGGTGACATCGAACCTCTTTTGACTGGTGACCTAAGGTCTAGAGAGTGATTTCGAAGTGGTTAATACACTGCAGTGCATTATCTGCCCACAAATGAATACTCAAAATCTAAATCAACAAAATCTACCCACCGATGCTTTCATCGGCTTTCGATGAACAGTTTTCTGAACAATGTAAAGTCAGGGATATTTGTTGCGGGCAACGCCCGGATACGCCACACGAGTCACCTCTGTGTGCAAAACTATCGATACGCCACACGAGTCACCTGTGCGCAGAACTATCGATACGTCAAACGAGTCTCCTCTGTGTGCAGAACCACCGATCGCTTCCTTTTTTGGCACAGTTTCTGATAACTTGCTGCAGGTAATGATTTAAAGTAGCACACATTTAAGTACGCAAAGAGCAGTTTCCAAACACTGGCAAGTAGTATTTCACTATCGATGCGTAGGGGACGAGTGGTCTAGGGTAAGATGCTCGTCTCGCAATCGAAAGATTGTGGGTTCGAATCTCACCTGTCGCTACTCTTCGCCCGCGACCAATCGGCGTGAGAGATTGGCGATGCTATATGACTCAACGGTCGACGTGTCGTAAAAACCAATAACCAACCAACTATCGATGCGTACGTCATTATTTGACATTGCAAAAACGCACCGCCCTCAGCTCAACTATCGTTACGGGTATGGTATCTGACATCTAGCGGTACGGAAACGGCAGCCGGCATTTCCTTGTTTACGTGGTGCAGGCAAACGTCTGGCGGCCGCAGTCCAGACCTCAAGCTTTGATCACAAAGGTCCCAGTGGTGGTACGAACAGTGTGTTCAGATCCTCTGCTGTCGGATATTCGGTTCGGTCTGACATGAGTTTCTTGATGAATCAGCAAGCTTGGTCAGCTTCCACTTCGGTGGTGGTTCCATCCTATTCGGTGGTGTTTCACCGACATGTTGCGTATTTAAGGAACACAAGAATGCTCTCACCAAGCTGAAAGTTCCGAAGGATTGCCTATTGGGCATATTACCAACAATACAACGCTTGTTCGAGTCCTGGTGGCGCGTGCCTACTAGTAATAGTATCGGAGGATCCGAACTGGCCACTACGACATCGCCCACGCAATGGCGGGAGAGGTAATTTGGCGGGGGACGAGTGGTCTAGGGGTAAGATGATGATCTAGGGGTTTCACAATCGAAAGATTGTGGGTTCGAGTCTCACCTGTCGCTACTCTTTGCCCGTGACCAATCGGCGTGAGAGATTGGCGACGCTATATGACTCAACGGTCGACGTGTAAAACAAACCCAATAACCAAGAGGTAATTTGGTACCTCAGCTAGAAATGCCATATTGTGACGGTATTTTGGTCGAATTGCTTGCTTTGTATTGGCGTTCGTTTTTGGTATTGAGGTCATTATCATTTGTAGCCTTACTTATCCGTACCGCTAGTTTCGTAGTGCTGTCGCCAATGGAAGCAGCTGAGGGTTGTTCACACTAGGGACTCCTCTAGCATGTTAACTGCAGGGCCCCTACTGGGACTGCGGCCCCCGTTAAGTTGCTTAAATGTTACTGCGATGGAGAAGCTCGAAAGGTTGGGATTTGCTCCTTCGGAGTCAATTGTAGCCCCCCCCGGTCAAATGTTGGACGAGGCCCTGCTTGTAGTGCCCTCCCCCAATCAAATTGGACGAGGCTCCGCTTGTAGTACCCCCTCCCCCAGTTAAATGTTGAACGATGCCCTGCTTGTAGTTTCCCTTCCCCCAGTCAAATAGGACGAGGCCCTGCTTGTAGTGGCCCTCCCCCAATCAAATTGGACGAGGCTCCGCTTGTAGTACCCCCTCCTCCAGTTAAATGTTGGACAAGGCCCTGCTTGTAGTGTCCCTTCCCCCAGTCAAATAGTACGGGGCCCTGCTTCACACGATGTCGTTGGGCCGGCAAGTGATTACCAAGTCCTCCGGTGGCAGTGGTAGCCAACGTGTGCCGCTGTTCTGCACACGGATATGTACGCATGGCCGACGCTATCGAAACATTGCATATCGGAACAGACCGGTTATCAGCCCGTCTGCCAGGTAGCCTGCATAGGCGACCTGTGGGTGTAGTTGGCGCTCGGCTGACTGCACATGACACGGGTACCGGCAGAGAGCAGCGCACGTGCCGGTTTTGGCCTGATGGGTGAGGGGTGTTGCCTGCTCGTGTGCAAATGCGGCGTATCTAGTCAAGTGACATATGGTGTACGCACTCCGTGCGCTGAAGACAAAAGACGCGACTCAGACCGCCCCTCCGTCACGTGGAGTGTTCCTTGCGGAGAGAGTGGGGCTGATGATTAATGCTGGTACCCGTGTCATGTGCAGAGCATGCATGGATCGCATCTGACCGCGTGACAGTGCGCACGTATGCCGTATGCGGCCCACCAGAGACAGTCTGCGGCCGGCCGGGCTGCTGCCAGGCTGCTGCCGTGACCGCCGTCGTGACCGCCACCGACGTGTGACCCGGCCCGTTTCGCCCGCCAATCAATACAGCCAGGTGTGCCGGAGCCGACGGGCGGCGCAGTCTCGCCTCGGCACGTGACGACGTGACGCGGCCGGCACGTGACGACGGACACGGCCGGCACGTGACGACGGACACGGCCGGCACGTGACGACGTGACGCGGCCGGCACGTGACAACGGACACAGCCGGCACGTGACGACGTGACGCGGCCGGCACGTGACGACGGACACGGCCGGCACGTGACGACGTGACGCGGCCGGCACGTGACGACGGACACGGCCGGCACGTGACGACGGACACGGCCGGCACGTGACGACGTGACGCGGCCGGCACGTGACGACGGACACGGCCGGCACGTGACGACGTGACGCGGCCGGCACGTGACGACGGACGCGGCCGGCACGTGACGACGGACGCGGCCGGCACGTGACGACGTGACGCGGCCGGCACGTGACGGACGAGACGCGGCCGGCACGTGACGGCCGGCACGTGACGACGGACGCGGCCGGCACGTGACGACGGACGCGGCCGGCACGTGACGACGTGACGCGGCCGGCACGTGACGACGGACGCGGCCGGCACGTGACGACGGACGCGGCCGGCACGTGACGACGGACGCGGCCGGCACGTGACGACGTGACGCGGCCGGCACGTGACGACGGACACGGCCGGCACGTGACGACGGACGCGGCCGGCACGTGACGACGGACACGGCCGGCACGTGACGACGTGACGCGGCCGGCACGTGACGACGTGACGCGGCCGGCACGTGACGACGGACACGGCCGGCACGTGACGACGTGACGCGGCCGGCACGTGACGACGTGACGCGGCCGGCACGTGACGACGGACGCGGCCGGCACGTGACGACGTGACGCGGCCGGCACGCCTGCCCGGCGGCCGCGCCGTGCGCCGGCAGCGATGTGCCGGTGATCGGGCCGCGCGAATGTATGGCGCCATTTCTGATGTCGCTGTTGAGGGCGGCGCTGGCGAGCGGACTATTCCAATGGCGAGCGAACTATTCCAATGACCCGTCGAACGGCACGTCGTCGTTATGTTGGTTGTGCGGTTAAATATGTGTCATGTTTGAGGAACGCCTCGTTTGCGGTGGCCGTTTGCCGCCTGTGCTCGCTCGTCATGGACACGGCCTGATGTGCATTCATTCGCTTTATGACTAATTTGTCGTGATACTCCAAAATTACGCCCGGGTCCATGTCGACGCTTTGCACGAACGGTGCAGCGTGGAACTGGCTGATTGTCACGTGTCCAGAGCCAGTAGGTTGTGGGCCTTCCGAGCTGTTTCCCGGGGCTGTGACTTAAATCACACCGCGCGTGCCCCGGGCCCGTTTTTGGAGACGCCTATACGCATGTACACGTATCATGATGCGCATACGTACCACAGCTATAATTACCAAATACTGGCTTGTCCATCCAACCGTGGGTCAAGTCTTTCCAGTCATGTCCCCATTTGTCCTGTGTTTCAACTGTAGGGTTAACGCCTGCGGTTATCTCGGCGGTGTGTAGTCTGCATGCATGTGTCTTCGCTGTGACAGAGTTCAGCAGTTCAGGTGGATACCGCGACGCATCGGCTGGAAGCAGGGTTGGACAAATATGCTGCTCTTTGGCCTTTGTCATCTAGAATAAATAATATCCTCTCGGGAAAATTATCCTTTCCCTTTTGGTGTTGGAGAGTTGAACGGTGCTGTTTGATGATGGCTGCTAACTTACCGATTGTTTGTAGCCTGCCCAAAATTAACTGCGAAGTACAAAATGCAATGCAAGATGTCACAAAGATAAAAATATGATCGTCTCCGAGTTGGATAATCGCGAGTTTTCCTAGCCGCATCAAACAATCCTAAAATATAAATCCAATCTTGGTTGGTGACAATGGTCTTCTTGTTGATGTTTTAAATGTCGCTATCGCCAGTACGGTAAATATCAGGAGCTGAATGTTTCACGTGTAGCGGTATTCTATGTTGCTTCAGGCCTGAAAGTCTGGATTTTTTTGTATATTGCAATAATTCACCGACTTGCCTTTTAGCAACATGCAGCCAAGCTACTTGCGTCGGCTATAGCTGATGTTTATGATTCGTCTTGTTATGTCTGTTGTAGCTTATGCCACTTTCTTTTATTCGTACTGCATCTTCGTCAAACTGAAGTGAATTTTGATCCAGTTCCTTCTGTTCTACTACGTTCTGGTAAACAATTCATATTTGCACATTTTACATTATATTGGAATACCAATCCGGATGGTGTCGTCGGTCTTTCACCTAGACCTGGTCCCCGATGCCGAAATTTCCACAGGAGCTTGTACCTTATAGCGAGTATGCATTGTATGTATTCGGTCTGAATGTGAGTCGATGACATCGACCCGGCCTGTCCTGACGCTTCAGGCTTGTATTCTCCCCAATCCCGGACTCCCGTCTAACCGCGTGTTACGGCTCGACTTTGTGTCCTCAAGCCTACGACCACCGTGCCGTCGGCTCCCCACCGTCTCTGCTGCCGGAGGCTGCGTCTCCGTCAGCCTCTGACGCCGTCCCACGACGTCGGGTCTCCACCGTGTCCCCATCTGCTGCCTAATGTGACGTCTCCGTCAGCCTCTGACGCCGTCCAACGACGTCGGATCTCCACCGTGTCCCCATCTGCTGCCTGACGTGACGTCTCCGTCAGCCTCTGACGCCGTCCAACGACGTCGGATCTCCACCGTGTCCCCATCTGCTGCCTGACGTGACGTCTCCGTCAGCCTCTGACGCCGTCCAACGACGTCGGGTCTCCACCGTGTCCCCATCTGCTGCCTAATGTGACGTCTCCGTCAGCCTCTGACGCCGTCCAACGACGTCGGGTCTCCACCGTGTCCCCATCTGCTGCCTAATGCGACGTCTCCGTCAGCCTCTGACGCCGTCCAACGACGTCGGATCTCCACCGTGTCCTCATCTGATGCCTAATGTGACGTCTCCGTCAGCCTCTGACGCCGTCCCACGGGTTGCAGCGCCTGCCGCCGCCGAGCCGGACGACCCGGAGAGCTTCCAGTGGGTGCGCCGGTACCGGGAGCGTCTGTCGCGCGCGCCCGACGACGGTGCCGACGAGGCCGCCCAACGTCTGCCTGACCTGGCCAGCGATGGCCGGCCGTCGGCGGTGAGTGCTGCCGACAGCCGGCCGGCCACAGAAGCCACGGCAATGACCACCGGCCGGTGCAAACGACGGGCAATACATCGTTTGGGAACAGATAATTTCAGTTTCATGGGGCATTAACGCACCAAGGATAATATTTTTGTTTGCAGGAGGCTCAGTGTGAATAATCCAATACAACATGGCCTAGCCAAGCATGAGTAGCCTGAGCTTAACCTAGTAGCCTAACCAGCCCAACCAGCCAGATGGGGACCACCTATAGTGCATGCTAGCCGAACCCTGTCATCGGCGTGTCACGGTCATTTATGTGTGTGCCTTTTTCGATGATCTGTGTACCTGGCGAATTGTCATGAATGCAAGTGGCGCCTTCGAAGGTCGCCTTCAAAATGTTGGTACGCGTGCCACAAGCGTTTCGAAAGAATATCATTTCATGGGCGATGGTGCATTATTAATAGATATGGGTTCATTCAAGGGATGGCGATGCAGCAATGATCGCTCTTGCACGTGTTTGCCAGGTTGTCGCATGTGGTGTTTTGCCATCCTTGAGGTCGTGGTCAAGAGTCAATTGGCTGAGTTTTTGTTTGGCGAAGGGTTGCAGGTGGCAACTTAGAACAATAATGAAGTCACAAACCCATGGTGCATGTGTCATACTACATAACCAACTTCTAGTCGATATAAATATTTTCTTATAGGGTAATGTTGACACCTTGCGTTATTGGTGTGTGATATGTGCTACATTCGTGCTTTTATTTATATTTCATCCTTCGTATAAAAGGTGGGCGATTACAACAATTCAAGGATATGTGAAATCAAAGTAATGCGTTCTGCCCTGGAGGATGTAAATTGTAGACTTAAATGACGAATACAGTTGGTGTACCCTAAAGAACCAATATTCAATTAACCGGACGTATATTCGAAACTTAGTAGTTGATCAATGAAAAAGACACAGTTGTACTGTGTTCGGCAAAACCTGCGTGGATTATCAATAGTTTTCATCCATTCCCTCCTAGTCAAACAACGGAAGACCCTAGCCACGTTGGCTGCATGACCGACGCAGTCGATGCGCCCCTAAACTCCTCCCTAGCCATGTTGGACATCTTCAGCATTTTTTTTTTGTTTGCCACGCGCCACATGATTTACTTCTGCGTTGTCGAAGACAGACAATATCATTGATTGTCATTTTAGTAAAGGGTGCGTAATAGGGTAGCCAGTGTTTTTATGAGAGAGCCGAAGGTCATCAAGAGTGGTCAAACACTTCTTTGTTGAAGTTCCGGGCAGTACCCGAACTTGAATTTGGAAAAAAACGCGTATTCTTGGCGTTGAGAGATTCGATTAACCTCTTGCTACGTTCTACTTGAATCGCGCGGTAGCACCATATGGCCGAAAATTCAATAATATGGCACTCGGACTTGGCACTTGGCAACCCCATGGATTCCAACATTGATCGATGCTAGTTCTGTTTCAGTCGCCGGAAGGCGACGCGATCCTGCAGAAGAACATGCCACCGGCCGGTGCGCAGGTCACGGCGCGGGAGACGGTCGTCAAGTACGAAATGCTTAGGAAGGAGGACTCCTACACAGACGTGCACTGCCTCAGGTGAGGAATAGTGCCTATGGCGGACGGCAGGCGGGGGCGCCCTAGTCGGCCGACCGATGGGTGCCGTCTGGCGGGTGGGAGTGCCTTAGTCGGCCGACCGATGGGTGCCGTCTGGCGGGTGGGAGTGCCTTAGTCGGCCGACCGATGGGTGCCGTCGGGACCTCAGGTGAGGAATAGTGCCGTCTGGCGGGTGGGAGTGCCTTAGTCGGCCGACCCATGGGTGCCGTCGGGACCTCAGGTGAGAAATAGTGCCGTCTGGCGGATGGGAGTGCCTTAGTCGGCCGACCCATGGGTGCCGTCGGGACCTCAGGTGAGGAATAGTGCCGTCTGGCGGGTGGGAGCGCCCTAGTCGGCCGACCGATGGGTGCCGTCGGGACCTCAGGTGAGGAATAGTGCCGTCTGGCGGGTGGGAGTGCCTTAGTCGGCCGACCGATGGGTGCCGGCGGGACCTCAGGTGAGGAATAGTGCCGTCTGGCGGGTGGGAGTGCCTTAGTGGGCCGCCCGATGGGTGCCGTCTGGTGGGTGGGAATGCCTTGGTCGGCCGACCGATGGGTGCCGTCTGGTGGGTGGGAATGCCTTGGTCGGCCGACCGATGGGTACCGTCGGGACCTCAGGTGAGGAATAGTGCCGTCTGGCGGGTGGGAGTGCCTTAGTCGGCCGACCGATGGGTGCCGGCTGGACCTCAGGTGAGGAATAGTGCCTGGTGGCGGGTGGGAGTGCATTAGTCGGCCGACCGATGGGTGCCGGCGGGACCTCAGGTGAGGAACAGTGCCTGGTGGCGGGTGGGAGTGCCTTAGTCGGCCGCCGAGTGGGTGCCGTCGGGACCTCAGGTGAGGAATAGTGCCGGGTGGCGGGCGGGAGTTCCTTAGTCGGCCACCGAGTGGGTGCCGTCGGGACCTCAGGTGAGGAATAGTGCCGGGTGGCGGGCGGGAGTTCCTTAGTCGGCCACCGAGTGGGTGCCGTCGGGACCTCAGGTGAGGAATAGTGCCGGGTGGCGGGCGGGAGTTCCTTAGTCGGCCGCCCGATGGGTGCCGTCGGGAGCTCAGGTGATGTGCTGTGGCTACGTTGTGGATGGGTAAGAGGTATACTGACGTTTTTGATAGAGAGGGGATTGGTCACCGCTTTATTTGTTGTGGTGATATGCAATGCTATCAAGCATTAAACGTTTGGGTTGAAAGCAATACAACAGGAACCGTGTTTACATCTTATTTCTGGTGCTGTACATTTTACTTCCATCTTTCTCATGCATCAATTCGTATTAGAGGTCACAAGTAATAAAATAAACAACATATAGTTATCCTCAACTGTGGCCTCTTGTACTAAAGTTTTTGCGAGGGACGTGGTGGGTTTTACACAAGTGCAACACGTTACGCAAGAACCTGCACATTTTGTGTACACAGTTTCTGAATATGTTAGTACTGTGAAAAATGGAATATTCTTACTTTCGTGTCGCAAATAACGGAACTTCAATGGGGACAACGTGCCTAGCTTTTCTAGATCAACAAACAGCTGGCTGCTCACACAGGTAGAGCTGGATCAATCGATTTGATGTACTGCAAGTGGAAACAGCTGAAACATCTTCGCCTGGCCAACAAGATGGCAATACGTGCAAATAGAATAGACGAACGAAATAGTACGTGCTTCGCCTAACGTGGGCGGCTTAACCAGTAGATTGCAGCATGTGAATCAATCGTGTCTCCCTGAACGCTTGCAACTGTTCATGTAGGTTCTGATCATAGCCTCGCAAAGTGCCAAGCTTTTTTGTCGTATTTCTGTCGTGTTGAATTCTGAACGTGCTCGGATGCCCGAACTGTCACCGTGACTTTGAAGGTATCTCCAAGCGTTCCGATGCCCGAACTGTCACCGTGACTTTGAAGGTATCTCCAAGCGTTCCGATGCCCGAACTGTCACCGTGACTTTGAAGGTATCTCCAAGCGTTCCGATGCCCGAACTGTCACCGTGACTTTGAAGGTATCTCCAAGCGTTCCGATGCCCGAACTGTCACCGTGACTTTGAAGGTATCTCCAGCGTTCCGATGCCCGAACTGTCACCGTGACTTTGAAGGTATCTCCAAGCGTTCCGATGCCCGAATTGTCACCGTGACTTTGAAGGTATCTCAAAGCGTTCCGATGCCCGAACTGTCACCGTGACTTTGAAGGTATCTCCAAGCGTTCCGATGCCCGAACTGTCACCGTGACTTTGAAGGTATCTCAAGCGTTCCTATGCCCGAACTGTCACCGTGACTTTGAAGGTATCTCCAAGCGTTCCGATGCCCGAACTGTCACCGTGACTTTGAAGGTATCTCCAAGCGTTCCGATGCCCGAACTGTCACCGTGACTTTGAAGGTATCTCCAAGCGTTCCGATGCCCGAACTGTCACCGTGACTTTGAAGGTATCTCCAAGCGTTCCGATGCCCGAACTGTCACCGTGACTTTGAAGGTATCAGCGTTCCGATGCCCGAACTGTCACCGTGACTTTGAAGGTATCTCGTTCCGATGCCCGAACTGTCACCGTGACTTTGAAGGTATCTCCAAGCGTTCCGATGCCCGAACTGTCACCGTGACTTTGAAGGTATCTCCAAGCCTTCCGATGCCCGAACTGTCACCGTGACTTTGAAGGTATCTCCAAGCGTTCCGATGCCCGAACTGTCACCGTGACTTTGAAGGAATCTCCAAGCGTTCCGATGCCCGAACTGTCACCGTGACTTTGAAGGTATCTCCAAGCGTTCCGATGCCCGAACTGTCACCGTAACTTTGAAGGAATCTCCAAGCGTTCCGATGCCCGAACTGTCACCGTGACTTTGAAGGAATCTCCAAGCGTTCCTATGCCCGAACTGTCACCGTGACTTTGAAGGAATCTCCAGGCGTTCCGATGCAATAATAGGAAGTCATTACGCCCCCGTCTCTCGCCTTAAAGCCTGGACTAGAACGATAGTAGAAATAGTTGTTCGGATGGGTGAACGAAAGTCAATTTCCTTTTGGCGGTTACGTATGGCAGGGTGCACTCCATCGTAGCGAGTGTGACACACTGTACCTCAAACTAATGTTCTCGATCTGCTTGCCGTTAGGTAAGGCATGGGTGGCGGATGTATCACTTCTCCATGGATAGTCTCCACACTGAGATGGATGCTCCTTCCTCCGCACCGGTGTGACTAACCAGACTATTGTGTATCCTGTTGTGCCCAAAGCCTGTCTGTAGCCTATCAACAGCCTGATGTTCGTAGCCAGTGTGTCCGCTATTTCGCTGGTTTGTGACTTCCCAACCACCCTCGATGGCCGCGTTTTGTGGGCATCCAGCTATACATATAACCTGCCCATGTTGTGTCTGCATCTCTATGTTCACAGACAGTTTGTCTATTATATGACGAGAATACGGCTCCACGATGACGTGTGTGCCGATCGGGCCATTGATAACTGATCGGCCGGTGGCCCAGCACAGCGATCCCGGTGTCTCGGGGACTGGCTCAGCTACGGCCGGCCTCTGACGGCCGCCCGGCCGGCAGGGTGGTGTGCGCCACGTGGAACGTGAATGGCCGGTCGCCGTCGCCGCTGGAGCCGGTGGGTGACTGGCTGGCCTCCACCGAAGAGCCGCCCGACATCTACGCCATCGGCTTCCAGGAGCTCGACCTCAGCAAGGAGGCGTTCCTCTTCTCCGAATCGCCCAAGGAGGAGGAGTGGCTGTGAGTGGAGTTGTGGCTCTGTCTGCCGATTTGAGGGGTGGCTGTGAGTGCAGGCGCTACAGTGGCGCCTGCAGACAGAGTAATGTTGAGGAGAGTACTGTCTGCCGAGTTGATGAGTGGCTATGAGGGGCTGCGACTCTGTCTTCCGAGGTGAGAAAAAGTGTATGTGAGTGGATCTGTGACTCTTGAGAAATGGTTGGTGTTAGTTATTAGGTGTTGCGGTTCTGATATCCGATTGGAAATGTTCGCTGTTCCGCTGTGTTTGCGTGGGGCCAGGGTTGGATTTGTACTTTGTTATCCTGGATGAGGAGAGGAAATTTTCTTCAACCCCGTGATATCCCCCGCAGTGGGGTCAGCCTCGTTTCTCGGCTGGCTAGATAAATGGCGCTCTCTCGGGTTACCACAGCCTCACTCGTCCTTCGATCCATACGTCCCCATTCCAATGCCCATCTCATCTCAACATCCATGTCCTTCACCTGGCCCTGCAACACCAACTATCCCTACTATGAGCAGGTAGGACAACTTCTCCGGTCCTGCCCTCCAGCTCAGTTTTATCGGGGTAGTCGCGCCCCCTCGGCCCGTCCCCCGGGGTTGACGGAGTCCTGGAGGCTGAGGTCCCCCGTCGCACGGTGCTAATTGTGACGGGGGACCAACATGCCTCTTTGGTCCCGATATCCCGGAGGGGCGGGCGGGCCCGTAGGGCCCCATACGGGTCAAGTGGCTGGTCGTCTCGGGCCGGGGACCTGGGATTCTTCCCAGTGTCTGCCGGCCCGGCCGGCTGGGGTCAAGGGGTGGGTGGTGCTGGATCCCGGTCGGGGTGGTGAGTCTCTCTCTCCCGGCCGGGCGAAGGCGCCGCCTTCCCCGTAAAGCTCCTCGGGCGCCTGGCGTCCTCCCGTCCGCGGGACCCAGGCGTCCCCCAGTAGGGCCCTACGTGGTGGGGCGCCCGGGGAGTTGAAACCAATACACTTCCATGGATTCTCCTGACACACAACTATACCCTCGCCCTAGTCTTGACTCGGACGAGTCGTCGTTCCAGTCTTCCACATCCCAGTTCCGTGAGGCCCGATTTAGACGCTGTCTCGAATTTCCCTTCTAGGGATTTTCGTCCCGTCGGGGCGACGCGACCTGACAAAGGCGGGCGTTAAAAGCCACACTCTTTACGTTTACGTACACCATCGATGTACAAAGGACAGTGCCCCTAAATGTGAAAACTCACCACTCTAAAAACTGCTCCAGAGGTGTCATCACTTGCCATGACCTACAAGGTGTGACATGTGAAGAAATTGTGCGCGGTCTTGCGGCGTCCGGTGTCCTGGAAGCTAGAAGACTGAAAACGAAACGGGACGGTGTTTCATACGACACAAACAACATTGTACTTACTTTTAACTCCCAAACACAGCCTACACATGTGAGAATCGGGCATGTTAGGTTCAGGGTCCGCGTTTATCGACCAATCCCGATGAGATGCTTCGCCTGTAACAGGTACGGACACACCAGCCGCCACTGTCGATCAAAGCCGAGATGTCTGCGATGTGCCTCCTCGGATCATTCTGTGGACGCTTGCACATCGGAAACCTTATGCTGTCCAAACTGCAAGGGCGATCATTCTGCTCGTGACCGAGTCTGCCCGGTTTTCAAACGGGAGCAGAGTATCATAAGATTGAAGTGTGAAAGGGGCGTGTCATTCCGAGAAGCTCGGGAAACGACCAAAGCGGCCACTACACCTCGCTCTTATGCGGCCGTGGTGGCCAGCTCCACCCATACCCTTCAACCAGTCATCCCAGGAGCGAACAGACATGCCACCCACTACACCTGCACCACGGAGCTGTGATCCTCCTGGAAACGATGCTCTGGATAAGATGACAGCCCGCCAATTGATTGGCCTGCTAAAGGAATGTGGTCTGGCAATAATCCAGGTCAACTCAGAATATGACAACCCGGCGGCAGTAACTGGAGTTGCAGCCGACTACGTCTTACCGGCTCGCCCTGCTGTTGTGCAGACAGAAACTTCGTTCAGTTCCCCAAAACAACGTCGTCCTAAGCAGCGCACGATCGCCTGTCAAACTGACGCTACCGCAACTCCGGTGACTGAACCGATCATGGTGGCATCCACTCAAACAACTCCCGCAAAATTCCATAATTTACCACCCCCCATCGACTTTTTTACCTCTCCGATCGACCAGCTCATTGCCGTCACTGATAATTGCTGTGCGAAGTGGAGCTCCGAACCTGACAGCGCGAGGTCGAGCAGAACGATCTACAAGTGAGGCATCAAACATCGGTGGGAAAGGCGCAGTGGGAAAATGTTTAAATGAAAATGAAAATGAAAAAATGGCTGCGAGGCTCGGCATGCGAGAACGCTCACCGTCGGTACCGCGCGCACCACTTGGCCCCTCTGAGAAATAATGGGTCCACCTCCACCTGTCCCATTCACAGGCCAGCCACTTACACCACCTACCAGCCGAAAGCGGATGCCTATTTCGCCACCGACCGAAGCGAGTCCCAGGTCCCGTCCCCGCGCTGAGTCGCCCGTGATGAGGTACCCACCTGTAAACCGAGACGTGTGGGATAGACGACCGTCCTGACCGTAACACCTGTGAACGCCCCATACCAAATCTCTAAACGGCTGACTGTGAAGAAATGTTTTAACTGAGATAGTATGCGGGAAATTACACCTCAGCATGACCCTGTTTTACCACGATTTTACTTCTGTTTTTTTTTTCTTAGTAAACTTGTTATGGGCGCTATATGACCATTGCAGTCGATGCGCCCTTTAAACCCAAATAACTAACTAACTAACTAATGATATGAGAATCTCAGTTTGCACTTTTCAGTGAAAATTGATCACTTTAGCACATAGCAGTTCATTGTCAAACAGCACTATTCAACCTACAATTGAGAACAGTTGGAGTGTAATTTTCTAGAGAGGATAATGTTCTGGATGTCAAACATCCAGAAACGGACTATTTTTTAACCCTGCGTTGGGCCCCATTCCTTCGGTAACTGAGAATGGCTTTCTGTTCTAATAGCAACACACGATGTGACTGCACCCATGATGATCAGGGAACTGTTGTTAAGATCAACGGAAAAGTGCCGTGCAGTCGACCTGAGACGCCGATGCTAGGAGTGAGGTGAAGCTGCGACAAAACGCCGCTGCTGTGCGCCAAGGAGCAGGTGCCGTTGTCTGGTCAGCGGCCGACTGACCAGCGATGGCACGGCTCTGACTGACCTCATCTGACCTAACGACAGTGCGCTGTGTCAGACGTGACCTGACCTGACCTGACGACGGTTCGCTGTGTGCCCGATAGGACGGCAGTGCTGACGAACCTCCACCCACGCGCCGCCTACCACCGTGTGCGGCTGACACCCGACCTGACCTGACCTGATCTGACGACGGTTCGTTGTGTGCCCGATAGGACGGCGGTGCTGACGAACCTCCACCCACGCGCCGCCTACTACCGTGTGCGGCTGACACCCGACCTGACGTGACCTGACCTGACCTGACGACGGTTCGCTGTGTGCCCGATAGGACGGCAGTGCTGACGAACCTCCACCCACGCGCCGCCTACTACCGTGTGCGGCTGACACCCGACCTGACGTGACCTGACCTGACCTGACGACGGTTCGCTGTGTGCCCGACAGGACGGCAGTGCTGACGAACCTCCACCCACGCGCCGCCTACCACCGTGTGCGGCTGACACCCGACCTGACCTGACGACGGTTCGCTGTGTGCTCGACAGGACGGCAGTGCTGACGAACCTCCACCCACGCGCCCGCTGCCACCGTGTGCGGCTGACACCCGACCTGACGTGACCTGACCTGACCTGACGACGGTTCGCTGTGTGCCCGACAGGACGGCAGTGCTGACGAACCTCCACCCACGCGCCGCCTACCACCGTGTGCGGCTGACACCCGACCTGACGTGACCTGACCTGACCTGACGACGGTTCGCTGTGTGCCCGACAGGACGGCAGTGCTGACGAACCTCCACCCACGCGCCGCCTACCACCGTGTGCGGCTGACACCCGACCTGACGTGACCTGACCTGACCTGACGACGGTTCGCTGTGTGCCCGACAGGACGGCAGTGCTGACGAACCTCCACCCACGCGCCGCCTACCACCGTGTGCGGCTGACACCCGACCTGACGTGACCTGACCTGACGACGGTTCGCTGTGTGCCCGACAGGACGGCAGTGCTGACGAACCTCCACCCACGCGCCGCCTACTACCGTGTGCGGCTGGTGAGGCTGGTCGGCATGATGCTGATCGTGCTGGTGCGGGACAGACACCGCGCCTACGTGCGGAACTCCGCCGCCGAGAGCGTCGGCACCGGCATCATGGGAAAGATGGTCAGTACCGCCGGTATGGTGGTGGCCACGCGCTGGACTGGTGCCCGTGGCTTGCCTATGTGCTCGCAGGCGCTACAGTTGCGGGGTCAGGTTGTGGGCTATGGCGGGTTTGGTCTCGTGTTTGGTGATTTATCGAGGTAATATCGTTGGTTCTCCACGCTAGTTTGTTCGTTGCAGGTGGACCTTGGGCTCATTCGACATTGTCGGTGCATCGTCGGCACATGATACGCGTCCATTTAGATGAGGTTTCGGATGAATTATGACTAGTGTAGAGCAGCTGAACGAAAGCTTGAACCAAGTTCCCTCGTTTCTAATCGTTTGTCATTTATCATTTTTTTCCATGAATTTGTTCACCCAGGTATTTTATAGCGTTTTTCTACCTGTGTTTGCAGTCATGCCTCTGGCTTCATGTTGATGTAAAGCTGAGAGTTAAAAGCGTGTCATGCAACAGGTTCCTTGGCTACACACCACACAGTTCACGGGGCCGTCGTTCTGAATTTGACCATACTATTGTCGGCTGTGTATTTGTGCTATGCTGGTCGGCCAGTCATGCTGTCTTGTCCGTCATATCCTGTCTAGTCATGCTCGTCAAACTCAATCCTGTTCCAGGCGGGTATAGACTGTTTATTACTGTCTACTCCTATCCAATATTGTCCATTCCAGTCCAATTCATTCAAACACAATGCATTACAATCCATTCCAGTTCAATTATGTCTTATCTACAGACAGTTCAGGATGCAATAGTCGGACCAGTGTACTCAGGCGTTAGGAGACCCACAGCTGTGGGCGAATCGCTCCCTGTGATCTCCGCACTTCAGTTCTATTGGTGTCGGTGGCGAATGTACCCACCACAGCTGGTGACCCGATGACCCCCACGTGTGATTACGTGCCGACCCATCACGGCCGGCGGTTCACGTGACATGCTGCCGCTCGTGCCGCACTGACCGCGCGGCCGCTCCGTCAGGGCAACAAGGGCGGCGTGGCGATCCGACTGGAGGTGCACTCCACGTCCATGTGCTTCGTGAGCTCACACCTGGCGGCGCACGTGGAAGAGGTGGAGCGGCGAAACCAGGACTATAGCGACATCTGTCACCGGCTGCGCTTCAACTCACTGCTCTCGCCCAAGGCCATCAAGGACCACGAGTGAGTTTCGCCGCTCCAGGGAGCCGGCACGCCGACCTGGCGGGCTTTGCGTCATGGCTGCGGTTGTCTGGAAGCCGTGTGTGGGAGGGAGGGAGCTCGCGATGATGGCTGTGGCCGGGTACTGAGACAATGATGACCATCGAGGTGGCCTCTTATCGGCACGATGCGGCACGTGGCCTCTCTCAGCACCGCGGCGATGCCGGTTGGGTGTTTTGTTCGGTGTCGGTAGAAGCGACCGCTTCCTGACGACGTCCTTAGAAGCAACCACTTGTTCGTCATGTGCGATGTGACACCTGGCGATTCGGTGCGAACATCACTAGCAAATTATTATAGGACAAATGTACGAAGGACAAATGTACGTATGGCAGATGTACGTAAGCAAATGTACATAAGCAAATGTACATAAGCAAATGTACGTAAGCGCAGATGTACGTATGGCAATTGTACGTTACCGCAGATGTACGTATGGCTAATGTACGTAAACGCAGATGTACGTATGGCAAATGTACGTATGCGCAAATGTACGTAAGCGCAAATGTACGTATGCGCAAAAGTACGCATGCGCAAATGTACGTATGCGCAGATGTACGTAAGCGCAAATGTACGTAAACGTAAAAGAATGCAAGAGCTATTGTACGTATGAGCCAATGTACGTACATTTAGGCATACGGGCCTTTGCGTTTAAGCAGATTTGGTCAGGTGCATATGCCATACGTACATTTGCTCTTACGTACATTTGTCATGCGTAAATTTGCGCTTAAGTGAATTTGGCATACGTACATCTGCACTTGCGTACAATTGCCATACGTACATTTGCGCATGCGTACTTTTTCGCATACGCACATTTGCGCTTACGTACATTTGCGCTTAAGTATTTTTGCGCATACGTACATTTGCGCTTACGTACATTTGCGCTTACGTACATTTGCGCATACGTACATTTGCGCTTGCGTACATTTACGCATACGTACTTATGCGCATACGTACATTTGCGCATACGTACATTTGCGCATACGTACTTTTGCGCATACGTACTTTTGCGCATACGTACTTTTGCGCTTACGTACATTTGCGCTCACGTACATTTGCGCTTACGTACGTTTGCGCTTACGTACATTTGGGCATACGTACATTTGCCATACGTACATTTGCGCTTACGTACATTAGCCATACGTACATCTGCGCTTACGTACATTTGCATACGTACATCTGCCATACGTACATTTGCTTTACGTACATTTGTCCGGTTACCCTAGCAAAGCATAACTCTGCTATCCTCAGGAGTCGTCTCCATTTCCTGTGTCACCGGGGTGTGTGGGTGGGGGTAGGGATTGGCACTGGAGATGCACCCAATGACCCCCAGTCCGTGCTGGTGAAATCGACCGAGTTCGCGCGTACCTGGAGTGACCTGCTCCGACTGTCGTATCCTGATTGGGCACCGATTGTGCGGTGGCCTGTCTCGAGTAGGCCACTACTGCTGGTGACAAATGTTTTGCCTTGCCAAACATTCTTGCCAGACGGCAAGCGTGCCCCTGGCAGGTTCGAATCTGCCAATAACTTAACGTACTCTTCATCACGAGCTGTCGGCGCGCTTAGGTAATTACGGCTAGGTTTAAAACCGCGATAATTGTTAGTCAGGAGTCATGAGATGATAGTATATCTGAAAAAATATTGCATACATTTCGGAACTTTTGTGATCCCTTGATCACTGTGGGCATAGACATACAAAGCAAAGAAGAACTATCAGCCTATGTCATGCAAATCTAAGATGTGTTGGCACACAAATTGTTGTTGCGTGGTATTTCCACGTGCTATTTTAAATTAAGCCCTGCAATATATAGATGCGTACGTTACTAAGTAAGCTGTATTGCATTGCATGCAATACAGTAGGCGCGTCAGGACGCGACGCTGGTACCGGGCGCGTTCTGACCGCATCAGCAGATGACCGGCGGTACGGCCGGTCATCTGCGTCGCGGGACCAGCCGCCCGCGTCGACCGACGTACCGGCGCGTTCTGAGCGCGATGACCGGCGGTACGGCCGGTCATCTGCGTCGCGGGACCAGCCGCCCGCTCAGAATGCCACTATTCGGTGCAACCATTCTGATAATTCAATTATTCAATGATATTTTGGACAAATGCACTATTCTCTCAGCTAAGATTTTTCGACATGAACATCTTGTCGAGGCATTTGGTTAACCCTGATCAGGATTGATAAGTTGCTGTTAGCTGTAAGGTAAAGCAACGCTTGGGGACGAGTGGTCTAGGGGAAAAATTCCCTTCTCAAAATAAAAAGTTTGGGGGTTTGATTTTCCCCTTCCCTTTTTTTCCCCCCCAACAAAAAGGGGGAAAAAATTGGGAAACAAAATAACGGTGACGGTCGTACCAAACCAAGGTAAAGCAACGCAGTTTTGCGCCGCGTTAGTCCCTTTTTAATACCATTGAATACCAATGTGCTGGACTGCATGGTTGACGGACCCACCTTAACGCCGACCATTTGCAGTCAGGTGTTCTGGCTGGGCGACCTCAACTACAGGATCACTGAAGTCGACGCGGACACCGCCAAGGATGTCTTGGCCCGAGGTGGCTACGAGAAGGTGGGTGTCGATCGGTGTGTCTGACGCTGACGTGCCGCATGATCGTATGGTGACTTGGGGGACACGACGGAGGCACCGATGCCACCACCTGACTCTCACCGGTTGGGTCGATTTCAGCGGGTGCAATCTGAGCGGATTTATCTGAGCGAGCTGACAAATTGGGCGGCTGTGACATCTGAGACGGTGTAAATAGAGGGAACATAATTCGAGCAAGTATATTCGCAGCTGCTCATACTATGTTGGCAAATTTACATTCGCTGTCGAATTATTCAGGCTCTGTTTCGTTTTATCGTGTTTTTACACATTATTCGAGCCAAATAGCAAACATAACTTTGCAGCCTTTTCACCCGCGTAAAGGAGAAATGAATCGGAACGGGGTTTTTCGTCACAGGTGGTACATATAAGCGAGTGGCAAGCCAACCCTGCATTCCGTCCCTTGGCGCGACCTTTCCATCTGCCTGCCGCCATTTGCCCGATCCGTTCAGTCCGTCTGAGCCTGTCCTCCACGTGGCAGCTGGACGGTGATACCCCGCTATCTGAGCCTGTCCTCCACGTGGCAGCTGGACGGTGATACCCCGCTATCTGAGCCTGTCCTCCACGTGGCAGCTGGACGGTGATACCCCGCTATCTGCAGGTGGCAGTGCTGATTCAGCCGTCTAGTGTGGCTTGTGGGTGTCTGTTGAACGTCACAGGGGCTCCGTGCGCTCCATGTACCAGCTCTTGGTCTGCGCCGCCTGCTGAGTGGCGGTTATGTGTATGCCAGTCCTCGGTCCACGCCGGTTTCTACGTATCAGTTATGTGTGTGCCAGTCCGCCGGTCCGCGTACATGCCCACCCGTCAGTCCATTGTCCGCGTACATATCCGTCCGCCGGTCGGTGTACATACCCAGCCATCAGTCTGCGCATGTTCCCAATATTGTCGGCCAGCTGGCAGTGTGTCGGGCGCGGTATTGGGCGACAGCTTCAGCCTTGTGTTCGTTTCGTGTTGGTGTTCATCGTGCCATTAACTCGTAATGTTTTGATGATAATTTCCGCTGTGTCGGGACGAGACGGGCCTCGCCTATTGAGCTGATCCCTAAACAGAAAGACCGTCACTAGAACTGTGATGCGCTTTGCCGAAATGTATTATGTTTGGTTTCCGCATAATCATCACACAGAGACACACGAGGACACAAGGGTATTTACAGAGAACAGACATATATGTCGTCTAACGTCTACCATCCACCACCAACTGCAGAGAGCAGACACATCTGCTGGCGCCGGGGTCGGCGCAGGGCGGACTCTTGGCCGGAGAGGCGGCTCGTCTCGCCTCGCCTCGCCTCGCCTCGCCTCGTCTCGCCTCGCCTCGCCTCGCATCGCATCTCGCCGCCCGTACCGGGAGTGCCTGGTTACCGCACAGACACGGCGGCGGCTCCGTGCCGGAGTTGCGGCCGGTCCGAGGTCAGGTCAGGTCGAAGTTCGTGCGCAGGTCGGTTCCATGCCGGGTCAGCCGCTGGAGATGTCTGCGGATTCTTAGCGTCGGCTAGCAGGTGGACAGATCGTCGGTTTCACTCTCCACCGATCATCTGTCTCACCCTGGACCCAGCTGACGAATTCTGGAACGGCAAGCGGCAGCGTGAGGTGCGTCACAGTGAGTCACGCGATGCGATTGTTGAGACGACGCTACATGTAGATGAATAAGCCCATAACTAATTTCCTGGTTTTGTGTTTGAGGGTGAAAATGTGATTCCGCAACATTCTACAGCATTTATTTTGCTGTGCAAAGTTCTTCAAGATATAAGCTTGTCAACATAAGGATTTTACAAACCGCAATCCTGTGTTTAGACTCAACACCGGGTGGCAGTTCCTGTCCGGCCGAGCTGTGTGCCGGTGTGTTTCGCGTGATCGGTGAGTGCGCGTCGATGCGCCGTCATTGAGAGAGCGTAGTCGGCACGATGTGGCCGTTGGCGGACGGCGCCGGCACTCACTGGAGACGCGCGTGAAGATGCCCGGGTAGTTCGGGTTGGCGCAGCCGCGACCCCACGACACCACGCCCACCAGTCTCGGTTTTCCCTCCGTGTCAAGGCGCCACATGGGCCCGCCAGAGTCGCCCTGGCACGCGTCCTGGGTGGCACCCGACGCGCTGGTGCCCGTCGCGCAGATCATGCCGTCGTCGATGTCGCCCGGGGCGTAATCCTTGGCGCGGCAGTCGGCGTTGGAGAGCGTCCACTCGTTGGTCGATTTGTACAGCTCGGTGGACATCATGGTGTCTGCGGACGCGGGCAGACGCTGTATCAGAACGTCGCCGGCGCGTGGCCCGTGGGGTTGTCTTCGTCATCTGCATCGTCGTCATCGTCATCGTCATCGTCATCGTCATCATCGTCATCGTCATCGTCATCGTCATCGTCATCGTCGTCGTCATCGTCGTCATCGTCATCGTCATCGTCGTCATCGTCATCGTCATCGTCGTCGTCGTCGTCGTCGTCGTCGTCGTCGTCGTCGTCGTCGTCGTCGTCGTCGTCGTCGTCGTCGTCGTCGTCGTCGTCGTCGTCGTCGTCGTCGTCGTCGTCGTCGTCGTCGTCGTCGTCGTCGTCGTCGTCGTCGTCGTCGTCGTCGTCGTCGTCATCGTCATCGTCATCGTCATCGTCATCGTCATCGTCGTCATCGTCGTCATCGTCGTCATCGTCGTCATCGTTATTACCATTGTCATTACCATCGTTGGTGGGTGGAGAATGGCCAATGTACTCGCTGCGGTGTAAAACTTCAATCCATCATTGCCATCGCTATTATCATTATCATCGTCATCGCCATCGTCATCGTCATCGTCATCGCCATCGCCATCGCCATCGCCATCGCCATCGTCATCGTCATCGTCATCGTCATCGTCATCGTCATCGTCATCGTCATCGTCATCGTCATCGTCATCGTCATCGTCATCGTCATCGTCATCGTCATCGTCATCGTCATCGTCATAGTATAGTCATCGTATCGTTCGTTCGTTCGTATCGTATCGTTCGTATCGTATCGTATCGTATCGTCATGTCATAGTCATAGTCATAGTATAGTCATAGTCATAGTATAGTCATAGTCTAGTATAGTCATAGTCATAGTCATAGTCATAGTCATAGTCATAGTCATAGTCATAGTCATAGTCATCGTCATCGTCATCGTCATCGTCATCATCACCGTCATCGTTATCATAACCACCATCACTTGGTGACGGCTGGCGATAGTGGTTACCGACCAGTCGGCTACAGTGGTCGGCGGGAGGCGCCAGACGATGTTTGTTCACTGTGATGGTGTGCAGACCGGTGCTACACACCTGTCGGCGACTTTTTGCCCCATCCGGCGATCGTGATGTGCACACCACCCAGGATTTCTTCCGCGTCCAAGCAGATGGCCTCCATGGGCACGCTGGGTTCTTTTTCGAAGTTTAGGTCGGGGTCGACGATTATCACGGCGATATCGTTGACCGGGTGCGGCTCCTGGCGACGCATAGTGATGTCACACGCACGTACCAACTGCACCCACCAATCGGGGGGGCATCCAGGTGACCGGTGTGGTGACGTGGTGACTCGCGCGCCGGCCAAATTAACAGTCAGAACCTAATCGGCCTGTTCCGTCACGTAGTTGCCTGTGACAAGCATCCCCGGACTGCTTCTTAACTGGAGGTTTGTTTTTGTAAACGTTGCAGTTATCCAATCTAGTTGTTTCAGCCATAATATCGAGGTACGCCTCGCACCTCGCCAGTCCGTAAGCTAAATGTATCCCACTGAACTACCCGAGCCATTTTCCATGCTGATTAGCTGTTATTGTGCTATAACGTTTGACCGTACCATCTGCGGCATGCTTTTGTCATGCTGCAGCCGAATAACGCACGTGCATTACTGGGAACGGACATTAGCACGACCACGTGTGATTTATCGCTCTCCACCACATCGACTCCCTGACTGCTCTGCCGATCTTCACGCCGTGCGTTTACAAAGACACGCGATATCCGCCCGCGCTGTGGAGACGGCCGATTTTATATCGCACTGTCCTGCACGAATTTCATTGGTGTGCCGAAAGGAAGCCACATGTGCACGTGATCGGCTGCGATAGAACCATAGCGGATATTGTGCCCTGAAGCTGTAATACATAATCAGCATGCTACGCATGGTCGGCTGGCCGCAGCTCGGCTGCGGTTACCTTTGAGTATTGTGGGTGCACCACGACTGCGCTGGCTTTCTGCAGTGCCGTTTCGTCCGGTCGGCTGGTGTTGAACTCGTTGAGCCACAGGTAGGTACGATCCGGCTGGATGCCACCGTTGCTGCTCAACATTGCGATTTGGCATGCTTATGATTTGGATGCGTAATGTGTGTTATTGAAGTAGGCTGCTGGTTTTGTGAATCAGGGTGAGGCCGGAGGGAGTCTAGTTCTCTGTATATACGATGGAAGTTCACGCGAAATACCTGGCCTGCCCGAGCGTCACGCTTGTGAAACTTTATATGTGTTTGGTAGCGTTTCAAATCATGGCATCTTCATTCGGAAGTAAGCTCTACATCTTTGATTGTGTCAGCAAGCTTTCATTGTAATATGTCCTCCAAAGTTATCACACCCACACAACCACAACAAAGGGAACACATGTTTGCTGAAGGAAAGGGTTTTCAGGCTTGGCATCCCGTCCATGCAACGTGCAGTTAGGGTCGCTCCGCCACCGGTCGCGAACACGCCCGGTCAACGCTTTCAGTAGCACGAGTTGTGCTTACGATATCGAGGGCTTGTGTTCGAGCCCAGGAAAGGTGGACGTATTTTATCAATGTGTTTATTGGTCCAGTGTGCTTAGTGCATCGCATCACAGTCTGTTTGGCTCTTCGTATGTGTTCGAAGACATGTGCACATGAGCGCAAAGGGCAATACTGTCATGGCCTATGACTGATAAACACCGAGCCACATTCTGCTGCACAACACTCGGGACAGTGGCACAGTAGCCGTCGTTCGCCGAGCACCCCCACCCACCCATCACCCACCCCCAATGTGTCGTCGCTCTCCCAGCACCACCAATGGCGTCCTGTACTGGTGATGTTGATAGCTGGGAAAACTTTATCACGTTCCATGGCACCGGCAATGCGCCACGTCCATGGAGTCAAATTGCGAAAGACCTCGACAAAGTGTTGTAAAAATAAATAGAAAATATAACTATCCATGGTCGGACGGAATGCCGTATCGCCAAATGGTGGTGATTCTACTCACGCCTTCTGGTTGTCGAAGCAGTGAGCGGCGGTGAGGATGTACCGACGCGACAGAAGGCAGCAGCCGCACGGCTCGTGGAACCAGCCGCCGTTCCTCTGGTAGTACGACGCCATCTGAACGCGCCGCTCTGTTCCGTTAGTCGATGGCTGGGAGCGTGCCGGTCTGCGCCGGGTGGCCAGAGTGGGAAGGGAACACGCACAGTGTGACACACAGGTGGCAGGCTGAATTTTGGGCGCACATTCGGACACTGGCGGCAAGCTTCACGGAGGTTCAGGGTCGGCGGAATGTATGCACGGCCGTCGGCGTAATGTTATTCGTAGCAAACGTGTCGTCATTGGGGAGCTTGATTGGATGCAAAATGTTAAGAGATTGTGCTGATATTCTCTGCTTCCAATCGCTTTTGATAGATTAAAGTTAGTCGCCGCCTCTTAACATGCTAGAAGTATGTGCTAATGAATGGTAACTCTTTTTATATACACTTGCAGAATATTTAGTTGGTTGCGATTCAACAACTAAGCAATAACTTTCGTGAGTTCCAATTACACGAATTTCAACGAACACAGACTGTCGATCCGTTATTTGCTTCTAGGGTCGTGACTTTACAACTCTTCCATCAACCAAGGCCATGTGGCGTCGCCTGCCTCTCGTCCTGACAGGTAGGGCGGGAACCGCGGGGAATCGAGCCCCGTACCTCTGGCACATCAGACGTCCCGCTTAACCACTGAGCCACCGATATCCCCCCTCCTTTATTTGCTTCATAATAGATTCATTACACCCGTACTTGCAATGAACTGGCACCAACTGGTGTGCTACCTTATTATGTGGAAACTCAACTAAGGTTAAGCCGCACCCAAGCAGTCCTAGTTTCTTAGATGCACGGGCAGTTGCGAGCATATCTCTCCCTGGGTGTATTCGTCAGTTTGTTTTGTCCAATCTCCTTCATCAAACTTAAATCAGGTACAAGGGATTTTACATAATTGTCCACTACTCTGGACTTGCACACAGTCAAAACAGTGTTTGGTATGCAGCGCAAAATTGGAAGTAGCTGCTGCCTTATCGGGTTCACCTACCCGAACGAGCCATGGAAACTCGCCGCGGGACGACTCCACCCAGTTCACTCCGCGGTCCGTCGCCACGTCTGTGGATAGGGCGACGCTGGTTAGCGTGGACAGTGAGATGCACCTGGAGCCAGCAACTGTAGCTCAATGTGACTCGGCGTAATCACACACTGATACTGCGGCTAACCGGTGGTAGAGGTGTAGGTTATCTCGAGGCACGGCAGTGGTCGCATGCTCTACACCTGCATCACACATCCAGAGTAAAATGTTGCCAGGCCCGTTGCATAGTTGTGGGGGTGGGTGGTTTGCATTGTGTCCAAGTCTCACCTAGTGCAGTACGACCAGGCACCTCGGCGTTGAACATTTCTCGATCGTTGTCGTCCTCTTGCCGATCGATGACTTCCTGCCGGTTTTGGTAGCGCCGACGTTGTTCCTGGTATTTCACCAGCTGGGGAGCGTTACCCGGAATCTGTCTCATGTCACGGCTTTTAACTCCTTCCGCCTCCGATCTTCTTGGGGTTTCGGAAAGGTCCCGGACCTCAGGAGGCTGCCGGATCTTAGGAGGCTCCCGGACCTCAGGAGGCTGCCGGATCTTAGGAGGCTCCCGGACCTCAGGAGGGTCCCGAACCTCAGGAGGGTCCATGCGCGTCCTCTCGGTCTCCTGCGCCCATCTTGGCTCCCCGGGTGGCTTTCGGACCTCTGGAGGGTCCATGCGCGTCCTCTCGGTCTCCTGCGCCCATCTTGGCTCCCCGGGTGGCTTTCGGACCTCTGGAGGGTCCATGCGTATCTGCATCGGCTAAAGCGGCGCACGTCCAGCGTTAGCATGTTCCCTCTGATATTCAGTATCCGTGCCCGCTGCCTGTACACTCAAACCTCACTTCTGGATAAGTCATTGAATGCTTGTGTGAAATATTTGTTTGGTGCCATTTAAGTTATTTGCAAGCATCGGCAGCAATTATAATATGATGGAAGTATAAAAATTGCGGTTGGTGAAACCGTGTTATTAAAAAAAGATACCAATGTGGTTTCATCCGATTGGGCGCAAAATCACTTACTCAACTCGCCCTGAGACACGAAGACACCAACATGGTTTCAGCCGATCGAGGAACGTCATATATCGCCATGTTGTGTCGCGCACCCTTGCCATCAGCCCACATTCGGACTTTTTCCCCAATGTGATCACTGAATGTTATGCACTGTGCTGATCGGAGCATGTGAGGCACATTGAGCACCGAGTCTGGATATGAAGCCACTATTTGAGACAGTAATTCTTGTGTGGGGCTGAAGTTGGATCAAATTGTGAGCACCACGAATGAAAGGTGTGGGGATACAGCAACTAAAACAAGCTAAGGTGGGCGGTTGTCACCAGCATGCGGTCACGTGACGCCACGTCTTCGGCGTGTGTGAATTGTACCACGCCACGAAAAAAATATCCTGCTACACCTCATGCTAACGACACCCTCCACTCCCAGCGGAGCAACACAAATTAACGTCGCTCATGTGAAGTCAGATCGTGCATTCAGAACTGACAGAACCTCATCCGAAGGATCCGCCAGTTCCGAAGAAATGCCGTGTATCGAAACATTGTGGTAGATGAGCCCTACCGGTTCCAGGTACTTGACACTTACCACTGCTAGCGCAACGGCCACATTGGCCGCCGCCATGGCCAGCCAGAGCTTCATGGCGGATGTGTGTCACCCTGTCGGCAGTGTCGAGATGTCGGACGATGTCGGGTGTGCTGCAGTCGGCCGGCTGTGCCCCGATGTCGGAACCGGCTCCGTTTATATGTGCTGGTGCCGCCCCAGCTGCGGCGACCTCCGTCACGCGTCGTGTCGTGCGGCTGTGCCTACCTGGCAGGCAGCGCCGCTGCCGTGTGTTGCGGGACAGCCTACCTGTCAGACGACACGGCTGCGGTGTTTCGCGTGCCGGCCGGTCGGACAGCGCTGGTGGCGGCGGGACGACGCGCGCCGCCCGCCGCCCGCCGCCCGCCGCCAGCGCCACCGCCACCGCCACCGCGACGTGTTGCGGTTTGTTGATGAGCGCAAGCAGCTGTGCTGGGGACGCGACGCTGGCACTCCGTGACCCGGGTCGTTCTCGGGTGAACACGCAGCGGCTGTCGATGTTGGCTGCACGCGGCTTGACCCGCTCGCAGGTGTGCCTGGCGACATTTCTGACCGTGTAGCTCTGCTGGCCGTAGGTGATGGAGTTCGACCAGCTGCGTCTCCAGATGGCAGCCGGCAGGGTGTTCAAGGGCTTCCAGGAGGGAAAAATCACATTCCGACCGACGTACAAGTACGACCCGGGCACGGACAACTGGGACTCGAGGTGAGCCACTCACTGGTGATCACAGAGCATCTGGTGTTCTGCTTCCACTTTGATGTTTGTATCCTCGAATGCCTTCAGCGTTTCAATGTTTCGGTTTGTTATTGGAACGCTACTGTTAGTGGTACGGGTGTTGGGCGTTATGCGTACGCTGTTTTATAGGGACATCGTTGATTCATTCGGAATATTCCCGTGGACAATTTATGTATGACTGAACGGCCTGAATTTCGGTGCAATTTGGTTGTTGCCCACTGTTCAGCTTGGTTTAATTATCATGTAAATGGCATGTCCTATCCATCCATCCCCCACCCTCGCAACGTGACGGGGATAGTCTGTCGTACTTGTGCGTAAAATGAAGTGGATAGTCGCTGGTCATCTGGTCATCTCTTTCGGTGTAGAGATGCCTAATCAGATAATTAGTCCTCCCTTTACATGGAGTGAGGAGGGGCTCAAACATGCTATTCTTTTCAGATTACGGGTTCTAGTCTTTGACATTGTGTATTTACATTGTCATGAAGAATCGATACCGGGAAATTCATTGTTCTGCTATATTTTGGGTACTACGAACTGTTTATTGTATTGACCGACCACCCTAAATAGCTTCAACATAGGCCCTAATATTCCATTCAGAAATGTCAGCACATGGGTGCACCATAATATATATATATATATATATATATATATATATATATATATATATATATATATATATATATATATATATATATGTGTGTGTGTGTATGTATGTGTGTATGCGTATGGGCATGTGTACGTGTTCGTGTGCGTGCGTGCGTGCGTGCGTGCGTGCTTGCGTGCGCGCGTGTGCGTGCTTGCGTGCGCGCGTGCATGCGTGCGTGCGTGCATGCGTGCATGCGTGCGCGCGCGCGCGCATAGTATACTTTGCCAGAGGATAGTTCAGTGCGTTTTCCAATGCTGCCCAGCTATTCGCGGCGTGGTCACAACAATTGACTGGTTCAATTGCCTCATTCGTGGCCAACCTACACCGGAAGCCCCTCGTAAAGCGAGTGTTGAGCCATGTGGGATAGCGTTGATGACGAGCACAACGGGCCATCGTGGGATAGCGTTGAGAGGCATGCACATCAGGGTGCTAGGTCCATCTGTATGCGTGCATGTACGCGGCTGTGTGCATGCATGAGCGTTGTGGTGTTGGCGACCTGATGTGTGTGGTGGTGATGTTGGACTCTCGCCTGTCGGTCGCAGCGAGAAGACACGTGCTCCCGCCTGGTGTGACCGTGTGCTGTGGCGGGGCGAGTGCATCACCCTGCAGCACTACACCAGCCACCCGACACTGCAGCTCAGCGACCACAAGCCGGTGTCGGCGCTCTTCCAGGCCGGGGTGAGTCACCGTTGGTGGCTGAAGCTGTCACACCGGTAGGCTATATTGTTCCTCACATTGTCAGCTGTGCTGCTCTACACACAGTGCGGTCTCGTAGCCTGTCAGCTTTTTTGAGTGAGAAGTTCGCTGGTCCTTACGTTTTTTAATGTGTAGCGTTGTAACTACACAACCTCAGGCCTGAGGATATCACGCTGAAACGATGCAAGCAGCTGAAGTTTTGTGAAGACCGAAAATGAATTAAGGTGTGCACTACGCATGTTGCATGGCATGATCATATGCAATGTTTTATGTGAGTTCTTGCAAGTGTGACATGCCCTCTCTACCGCTGAACCACTGACAATTTCAAGCAAGCGCGGTATAAAACTGTTCCCACTGGACAGTGACAGGTGGCCCTAACTTTCAGGCAGGTTTTACCCTGCGGTGATCCTCTTCCAGCAATGGTCGTGAGCTCCAGCCACTCTAGCAGTGGTCGTGACCATCAGGTGGCCCTCTCATCAGCGGCTGTCACTGTGGTTGCCAGGTGGTGGCACCTCAACAGCAGCACCTTATCAACAGCCGCGATTGTGGCCCCCAGGTGAAGGTGATTGACCCGATCAGATACCGGCGCATCTACGAGGACATCATGAAGGAGCTGGACAAGTACGAGAACGAGGCGCTACCCCAGGTGTCGGTCGACACCACCGAGGTCATCTTCGGCACCGTGCACTTCTTCGAGGTCAAGACGCGGCGACTCGCGATCACCAACACGGGCAAGGTGCGGCGACGGAGCCGGGTGTCAGGGCACGGTGGAGCCGGTGGTCGCGCCTATGGGCTTCGGCAGGGTATCGGCTGACAGTGGGAGAATGCCTCTAGGGGCGAGCATGAGGCTGGCTGGCTGTGTTGATGGAAATGGTATTTGCGGCTGTGGGGAGGATGTTTGTGTCGATACATGATGTCATCTGAACAAGAGGCTGGTACGACTGGTGGGCATTGGGTCGAGACATGCTGGCATCCGTGTAATGGGCTGGTATGACCAGGGTTGGATTTGTGCTTCGTAATCCTGGATTTGGAGAGGAAAATTGTGCCATAATCAAATACAGAGAGGACATTTTTCTTCAAGCCTGGAATATCAGAATCTTAGCTTGGACTTTCCAGTGAATATTGAACACTCGCATGGCAGTTAATTGTCAAACATTTCAAATACAAATGAGAAAAATGGGAAGACAATTTTCTGGAGGGAATACTGTTCTGGATGACAAAAACCCAGGAACAGACAATTTTCCCAACACTGGGTACGACCGGTGGACGTTGTGTCGAGACATGCTGACATCTTGGTAAGGGGCTCGTACGACTGGTTGGCGTTGTGTCGAAACATGCTGACATCCGAGTAAGGGGCTTGCACGACTGTTGGACTGGATTGATGCCGGCTCGGTAGTCGGCGTTCAACGAGAGCTGCTTAGCCCACGATATGCGCAGTGGTGTGATATGGGCACTGGGTGTGTACGGCTTGGTGACCGCCAGTACCGGAGCAGACTGCACCTGTGGCTGGTGCAGTGGCTGACAGCACGCGACCTCAGTCATGACTGAACTGTTGGATTCGGCCTCTGATGTCGCAATGCTGTTGCAAAGAGGCAAACACAACATGGCAAAAAAGTGAAGATAAAGTGATATAAAACTGGACTTTCCATGAGTGAATGGCTTGTTTTCCTTTATTCCCAGGTAGCAGTGCAATACCGGTTCATTAACAAACTGAGCGACCCAACGTACTGCAAGCCGTGGCTGAAGGTGGACCCACATTTCTCCGTCATCATGCCAGGTGTGGGGCGCGTCATGTGACACTGCGCTGATCGCAGCAGTCCCGAGTCGAAGAGGTTCGCAAGTCTGCTGTAATGTTTAGGGTGGTGGTGTACGAAGCTCTGACCGAGTACCTCACGACGAGAGTCCACCTAGTATGCTAGTACTAGGTGGACTCTCGCCTCACGACGAGGGCAGTGCACTGGCGCTGTGCTGACTCCATGGCCGGGAATAGACTACAGTCTGGTAGTGTTCTTTCATTGACAGTGATCACTGTACAGGGCACCCTGCAGCTACTCATCGTAGCCTAATAGTAAACAATCTGTGTTTTGAGTCCAGCGTTATGCAGTGAGTTGGGATGTGCACTCCATTCCCGGAAACCTAAATCAGTATGTGTGTCCATGCTCCAGGGCAGCACCATATGGGTAAGCTGCATGATCCTCCTGCAGCGAAGTCCTGTGTTTAACTATCTGTCGCTGCTACAGGAGAGTATTGTGTACAGCTAAGTATCCTGCCTCAGGAGAGTCCTTTGTGTAACTATCACGGCTGCAAAAGAGTATCGTGTGCATCTATGCATTCCTGTTACACAGTGGTAAAATTATGGTAATAAAATAAAATAAAATATAATTATTATGATAATATTATCCCTGCTGCGGGAGAGTATTGTGTGCAACTAGGTATCTCCGCTGCAGGGGAGGGGACGAGTGGTCTAGGGGTAAGATATCGCCTCACAATCGAAAGGTTGTGGGTTCGAGTCTCACCTGTCGCTGGCGACGCTACATGACTCAACGGTCGACGTGTCGTAAAAACCAATAACCAACCAACCGCTGCAGGGGAGTCGTATGTGTAGCTGTTTATCCCTGTTGCGGACAAGTAGTGTGTGCAACTAGGTGCCCCTGCTGCAGGAGAGTGCTGTGAAGTTTCGCTGGAGGTTCACGTCAACGATAGGACGGCGTCCAAGCTGAACACGTGTCAGGACAAGCTGTACGACATCCTCGTATTGCACTTGGAAAACGGCAAGGATATCTTCATCACAGTCCAGGGTGAGCGGCGGTGGCGCCCTGTGGGTCCATGACGTCCCATGACTGAAGTGCGTACCGCTTGTAGTCTGGCGGTGATTGTGACGTTCGGCGATGTATTCCACCGAAGCCGAACTGGTCGGCTGGTCGACTATGTCTGCCTATGGGTAGTGCTGGCATGTTTGCAGGCTACCGTGGTGATTGACACCTCTGTCCTTGACTTGGGACGATTGAAGTGGCTCGGCGATGTTCAGCCGCCCATTATGGGGAAGTCGAGCTTCGATGATGTACTCTGCCCCAGCATCACGGGCGGTCCTGACGCTACTCCGTCTTACCTGGTTCCAGCCAAGGCTTCTCTCTTCACCATCGTGTATGTTCAGACGCAAACTGTTTTCTCGGAAGTCGATTCTTCCAGGGATAAATTCCTCTACTGTATAGGGCGAGATCTGCGATGGATGTGACTGCATTAGGATGGACTTGCCTCTCGCTGCTTGACCTGAACTGACCTGACCGGCCCCACTGATCCCCAGGCGACTACGTACGCAGCTGTTTCGGCGTATCGCTGAACGCCTTGGTCCATATCAAGACGCCGTTCGCCGAGGTGCCAATCTCGCGGCTGCTTGACCTGGTCAGTGCCTGCGTGCCTGCGATGACAGTGCCTGCGATCTGCGATGAACCGCACCGAAACGGTGGCCGTTACGACAGTCGTGAACAGGGTGGGAACAAAACAGCATTTTTGTTGGGCGCCAAATGGGCGCCTATGGGCGCCAAATGACCGTGTAGTCGGCGCGCCCTTAAGCCCAAATAATCAATCAAACAGCATTCCCCTGGATGTTTGGCATCCAGAACATTTTCCTCTCCAGCAAATTATTATCTCATTTTGCCTTTTGGTGGTTGAATGGTGCAGTTGAATGGTGCACCTCGCATCGCATCAGTGGATACCACGCATACTTCGCGTGAATTTCACACCTGTTTGCTGACGTGGCGCTCGCGCTGATATCCACAGTCGCAATACTCTCACCTACGGGAAGCTCACGTAAGCATCCGTTTAACACTGTTGGTACTGTACGACGACACTAACATCCACGCTGGGGAGTAGAGCCGAGCATTCCTCTCCCGGTAATTGTTTATGCTTGTCGAAAGCCTGATGCTGCACCATTTGTCTTCGGATGGGTACAAATCAATCTGTTGAATTTCATGTTGGATGGTCCGATATCTTTTAACGGATACATAGAGGATATATCTAAGCTAATCATGTCAATATGGATGGGCAACTTTACCATTGTTGCCCGTGAAGCTCGGGCGAATAGCCTCACTGATGGAGCACGGGCAATATAAGACTGGGTACATGTCGTGTGGTGGGGTGATCGCTGCTCCAGATGTTTTGTGGCCATTATCAGCTGCGTAAGTATGCGGCCACTTAGTGACCATCATCTCCCTTTTGTCTTCCACATCTCCAAATGAGCCGTCAGTTGATCCGCCCCACAGCACTGCACTTAGCTGGTTTTAGCGATGTTGATAGTGCGTTGAAGTTAGATGTACGTTTAAGTCGCTGTTGAGACGCTGCTGCTGTCGTCAGAAGGGAATATGTACCTTTGATTAAATAACTATACGAAACATTTCAAACATTAACAAAATTTGTTCAGGATATGTCCATGATGTGATGCACCGTTGTGTGTCATATCACGCACAACACGTGGCTATATTGAATTATAGCCTCTCTTAAATTGTCAGATATAGCTCCATGAACCTTTTTACTTTTTGGCTAATAATGTGAGAAGCTGCACAGTATGTCAAATAGAAAGCATATTCCATGAAGAAATGATCAGCTTGTTTTCGATGCATCCTTTGCCTTGCAGGAGGGCGTATGCTTTTCAATTCATTAAATTTTTATCCTCATTTTAAGAAAATACATTACACCTAATGTTATGCTATATTTCAATGACATGAATATGTGCACAGGTGTGAAGACGGGTGTCGTCATTTTGCGACTTGTCGAGCATTGGAAGCGATACATCCAACATCTGACCACCAAGCTCTTGTCTTTGTCGCACTACCTATGCAATTGAGATCAGCGGTTTGGCATAAATATGCCGCCACACCCTCGCACTGTGTGAAAGTCTGAATACTCGATGGAGTCATGGATCAAGAAGAATATCAGGTGTGCATGGTGTATTCACCATGCATACCTGCATGCATACCACCATGCATACCACCTTCGGACTGAATACTACATTAATATTTAAGTGAAGAAAAGGATAGGACAGTATGCTGGACAGCAAATGGCTTGTCTGTCTTGGCTTATTGGCTTAATGGCTTGTCTGGCTTATTTGGCTTGTCTGTCTTGACACCCGATGGTTGTCCATTTATTACATCAATATTGCAACCGATTCAGAAGGTGTCAGTGTTGGATTTTCAGTTCTCAGTCTTGGACTCAGAGTGTATAATTTTTGGGCTAGCCAAAATATGGAGTGTATAACCTTGAGAAGCACCAAATAATGTAGGGTATAATTTTGGGATTTACCAAAATATGGTGTATACCCTAGAAACACTAAGTAATGGAGAGTACACATTTCCTAAAATTTAGTGGATGCTTCCTGGGATGAAAAATAAAACACCCTCCAATTATTTTATACTATGTTGCCTAACTCAAAGCCTTTTGGGCATTATTTTGCTCACAACCTGAAAAGTAAGCATTTGCACAGAAAACAAGTGGTTCCATCATCTAAGTCACCTTCATAAACATGGTACTTCAAAAAACCTACCAGCCCATAATTTTGCTGTGGTGCTGTTAGCAGCAGTGCCAAGAATCTTGGCAAGATTTGTCCACAGCATAGCTGAGAAGTTTGGGTATTATTGCAGTATAAACTAACAACAAGGCAAGTTTTATACACATTTTACTCGTATTATTATGCTTTAAGGTGGCAACAAGACAAGTTTTTATACACATTTTCCTCCATGAAGCAAGCAAATGAGTTAGGTTTCGTTAGGTTAGGTTAGTTCAGTTTTTGAAGTTGGAAAATTTTTGGATTCTTTTAAGAATTGAAGTTATTTTTTTCCTTCAAAAGCAGCTAATGTTAGGTCAGGTTAGGTTTGGTTAGGTTTTTAAATTGTGAAAAATTTTCAAAGAACAAATTTCTTTGCAGTTTTCTTTTTTATATTTTTTTCTCCAAGGGGAGGTTATGTTAGGTTATGTTGCATATATTTTATTTTTTAAACATTTATTTTTATGCTATGCTACATAACTCATAGCCCATTCTTGGTGTTATTTTGCTCACAATCTGAAAAGTAAGCATTTGCACAAAAATAGTGCTCCCATCATCTTAGTCACATTGGTAAACATTGCATTTCAATGAAAATGCCGAGATTTCATAAAACACCTTAAAACACAAATTTACATATTTTACCTCCATGAAGCATACAAAGAATGGGTAAAGTTTGGGTAATCTTTACCTTTCGGCCGACACATACTGCCAAGGTTAGTGATTTGTAAAGCGGTGTACCGTGGGGAACAGTGACGTCACAGGAGTCAGGGAAGTGACGTCACAGGAGTCGGGTGTCGGTAAAGATTACCACGTAACCTGGACTAAGATAATGTAGCATAATATACAAAATGTATCATAGCATAATATAATCTAACCTAACCTAACCTAGCCTAACCGGGAAAACAATCCTCCGAAGACAATTTTTCGCCATGTCATGAAATATATGCGACATTGTATAGGCAACTCTTTACAAATCACTAACCTTGGCAGTATGTGTCGGCCGAAAGGTAAAGATTACCAAAGTTTGGTTAGGTTATGTTAGGTTAGGCTTTGATAGGTTTGATAAAAATGTCGGTAAATTTGTATTAAAAAAGTTATTTTTTTCTTCAAAAACATTTCAGGTTATCATATGTTGGGTCTTTCCTTTTGAAATTTGAGAAACAAAATTGTTTGGAAATTTTTAGAAAAAATATGTCATGCATGGAAGGTTACGGGAGGTGAAGCTGGCTATGCCCCATCTTCTTTTTTTATTGTGAACACTACTTTTTAAGGTATATTAGTAATTACCCAACTTCAAGCCCTTTTTTGGGTGTTATTTTCCTTCGCAAGTGAAAAGCATGCATTTGCAGAGGAGACGAGTGGTTAAATCATTTTCAGCACATTCATAAACATTGCATTAAAAAACAAAGTCCAAGGAATGAGAAACTACAGCAGATTTTCAGATTACAGATTTTCTTGTACTTCGCAACCAGACAAAAACCGAAAGAATGGACCCAACCTTACCTCACCTGATCGAAACGCAATGGAAGGAAGAAGTAAACACCACGCGGCGGATAAATACGCAATTGTGGTTAATGGTATTTAGTGCGGCGGATATGGACAATTTGCATAGCCGGCGAGGAACTATGACCCAAGGCTATTGAACAGCTATGACCTACAGAAAAGGCTAAAAAATATATTGTGATAAAATAAATCCCCCTCGAAAAATTCAAGGAATAATTATTTTCTTCAATTATCTTAAATCTGTACTTTAGTATCTTAACTCTGGGCCACCCAGATTAAATCCACACAGTCAAATTTTATTTTTGCGGAGTTGTAGAATATCTGTGTCTGAGTGGCATAAACAGTATTTGTGTCACGAATATGTGGCGCTCTGAAACAATGTATGTCATGAAATCAAAAGACACCGAAATTTCTGGTTATCTGGTGGTCTATTTTGCCACAAAGTCTTAACAGCTTTGAAGAATGTCTTGGACGGATCTGGCTAATTTTCACGCGTAAATATTACCTGATATCTTTCATTTAGATCGGCTGCGATTGCTTCAAAAACCCAGAAATACACCTTTTCTCTTCCGTAAGCTGATGTAGAACATCCCAATCTTTCAGGAAGCATTCAAAGGCTAGTTACTAATTGCCTTTCTTCTTAAGGCCCCGGAGTGGGGGAGTGGTTTAAAAGGTTACCTACTAGTAGTTTTATTGTAGGTATGGTACTTGTGTTGAGGTAGGGGGGTTTGGGTTAATTGTGTGGGGGGGGGTTGGTGAAATAATTTAAAATTTGGGGAAAAAAAAAAAAAATAATTAATAAAAATATGCAAATCTAGGTAGGTAAGTTTTACCTAGGTGCATCTGCATCCACATCAACATGCAAGTGCATATGCACCCAGTGGCATACCTACCTAGGGTCTTCATTAATGGGTGGCCCTGTAATGGATGAAGCTTTCTGACTTTGTTCTTGTTTGGACAGAATTGTTTGATTTTTTTAAATTTTGAAGGCTGCTGAAAACAATCATTTTCAGCAGACAAATGCTTTGGCGTCAAGGGCTAGTCTGCTTATTTTGGTGTCGGAATACATTATTTTTTACTCCTATGGGTTTGGTGTCACTCCAGTGCACCTAAGCATGTATTCATGCACATTGATTGTGCACTTATGAAGTGTTTCAGGATATTGTTGGGTGCACCCATCCCATTTGACACTGAGTACAATTTTGTTGTTTATTTTTGCCTCCCACCTCATAAAAAGCTGCCATGCCAAAGCATGGCTTGCACCTACTGAGATATTCGGAAAATCATTCCCTTTATGCCTATCTAGTTGCGAGTTGTGTACTGCCTACTCCAGTTCTCTTTCTAGTTTTGGTCTTGCATTCTTCTGAGCACTTCTGGTCAGGGCATTTTTGTGAATGGAAAGTAAGTGAATGAAGGCATGTATGTTTGTTTATTCACTTGTACTAGGCAATTACACTTGCACCAGTATACACTTGACTTGCACCATTATATTTGTATATATTCACTGTTATGGTCATATGCATAGTGATCCCAACTTTAGCTTCCATTCTGCTGGTATCCTGTCATTCTTCAACTCTAACAGGCATCTCATCTTCTGTTCTTTTCCTTGCATTCTCTTTGAATGTTTCTGCAGCCCTGGTGATCAGCTGAAATAACAAATGGACATTATTCTCAATAATGTTGCCAAGTTGATGTGTCAAGGACCCAAAATGATTACACAAGATGAAGATTATTATATATTATATATTATATATTATATTAGATGAAGAAGATTATAAGATAACTGGTGGATCTCATTCTCACTACTAGTCAAAGATCACCATATAGTCCATTGAGCATGCTGCTCTGTGGGCTATGTTAACAATTATTATTTGATAGTGACAGAACTAGTTGGGATTTCTTGTTATGCATTAGCTCTTCATCTGGTAGTTTGGCAGCCCAAAGAGTGGATATTTTTGGGAGTGTATAATTCTTTGGACAGCCAAATGTCTAAAAAAATGGCCATTTTTCCAACACTGGAAGGTGTTCACTTCTATTCGAAGCGTGTGTGTCAAGATTGGTTGTTTTTTATCTGACTTGAATCCGGTATCGAGTATTGTCTGTGTGCATGTCTCATACTTGAACTCATCGTGCCGAATGGCCGATAAATTAGCTGGACTTCTAACTAAAATGCATGCACTTCAGCCTAAAGTGAGCCTACTTCCACCTGAGATTGACGTTAAAAAATGCATTAGTATACTGGGCAACTGCTAAGTTGTCTGCTACTTCACACCTCGATTGGCAGCTCACACATCGAAAAACTGGTCGCTGTACCAAATGTGTGGAAAGCAGGCAGGGATGCTCCATTGACTAGGAGTTGTCCTGTTTGATGTGACGTGGGCCACCAGATGTGGGGTATGGAAGTTCACGGGAGTTGTTCCCCCAGAAGTACCGTGATAGCGTTTAATAGGTTGGGTAATGTAAGTATGTTCACCACAAATGTTTTAAACTGTTGGTCCGATCTGACATATATTTTCCTTTGCTTTATGTCACTTTGGCGGTGGTCTAAGCTCGTTGCGCAGAGGAACACTTCAGACAAAACAGTCAGCCAAGTTCGCGTTTTTAAGACGTTTTTGGTGGTTTAAGTCAAAATGGCTAATGTCGCTGTACCCTAAGGCCTGAATATCAATAAATCGAAGTTGCGTTTTCAGCAGACATCGTTGACGTGTTGATGACGTTGATGTGACCTTTGCTACCGATACTATGAGGTAGGCAGGGCCTTTTTACAGGCCATCCTCCTAACACGCTTCACCTATGCTAATCAAGGGATTTGTATTTTCAACAGGTTCTTATGTAACCACTTGCTAAATTTCTACTTTGAGGTCTGGGAGTTCAAGCATACCAACTGCCACATTTCGTTAGGATCGGTAGAATACATACATGGACGAGATATACGCATGTGTCGATAGGCGGTTAAGACGGAAATTATTCTCCTCTGCTTAGGCATGTAATTATCAGTGACCCAGCTGGTGGAAACACCGCGGCACCGCTACATTGCCGCCGACCGCGATGTGACTGCATATTGTCAACTATGCTACATGGGGCATTCCACGACGGATCGACCAGGCCCGGCACCCTCATGTCTCAGATTTTAAGCAAAATTGGTGTATGGGGTTATCTTATGCCCTGAATCCACCCGTGCAAATTTTGCTTCGATCAGGTCAACGGTGCAGGAGTTATAACCTCGAACATTTCTGGAAGGTCACGCTGCAGGGTCATGCTCGGTGGCCGATAACTAAGTTAATTATGGGTCAAAATATAAGTATGCATACATTTTTGAACTCGCAAAGGTTCAAGGAATCCAATTCTTGCAATATTGTAATATGTGGTGAATGATAAATGAGTTACCCCATGACCTCAGGTCACGTGACCCCCTGTGACCTTGATGCCCTTGACATTTTTGTTTTTGAAATTGGCAGAATGGAAGGGCCATGTTTTGGCTTGATATATAGTAAATACAAAATAGGCGTTTTTTTCTATAAATCCTCATTTGGAGAGCGCAAACTTTTCAGAGACCAGTAAAATCGAGACAATCCTAAGGGCCATAAGCTCAGCAGCACGAGACTCAGTCCCAAAAAGTAACAAACCTAGGAAAAGGCATCTACGCCATGGTGGACCCCGGACTGTCGTTGGTTGGTTGGTTGGTTATTTGAGTTTTAGGGCGCATGGACCAGGTTTGGTCATTTAGCGCCCATACCCCGGACTGTCGAAAGGGCAATCGCCGCACGGCGCCGTGCCCACAAACAATTCAAAAGATGCGTGTGCGAAGCACACCTATCAGCATACAGACAATCTCAAAAACACTGCCGGTACACAATTCGAGCAGCACGCCAAAACTGTTGGCAGTCTTTTGCCCCTCAATTCAATAGGTTCACCCCACCGGCAGAATCTGGAACCTGCTGAAGCTTTTCAACCTGAAACGCCCATCACCAGGCCCCCTCCCCCAGCTGACGGTGAAAGGACAGCACATCACTGACCCACAACAAGTCGTAGACCACTTTAAGCTACACTACACCAGCGTAGTTGGCAACAGCAACTATGACACCACTATAGTAAGCGCTCCAGACGCCCTTGCCTCCAAAGCAAATTTTAGCTCTAGCAATAGAGAAATCTACAATCAGTCGTTTACTATGCACGAATTACATCTTGCCCTCAGCAAGTGTGGAAACACGTCGGTTGGACTTCCACTACCAGTTTCTTAAACGTCTTAGCAAAAATTCCTTAACGTACCTACTAGCGGCCATAAATGAACTGTATCAGAGCGGCACCTTTCCCGCATCCTGGTGGGAGAGCGTAGTCATTCCATTGCCAAAGCCGCACAAAGATCACTTCACCCCAAAAGGTTATAGACACATCTCACGTACTAGCTGTGCTGGCAAGTTGGACGAGCGCATGGTCAACACACGATGGAAGCAATTTCTGGAACACAACGACCTGTTCGACGAAGTTCAGTGCGGCTTCCAGCGTCAAAAATCAACTGTAGACAATCTCATTAGATTAGTGCATGACATCAAAAGTGGTCTACGCATCAAACACACAACAATAGCTGCCTACTTAGACTCACCGCCGCATTAGACCGAGTACACAAGTCCGCACTGACGCACAAACTCCACAAGATAGGCCTACGCGGACACATGGCACACTTCATTATCAACTTCCTCAGAGACAGGACCCTTAAGGTCCGATGCGGCAGTGCCACATCAAACACCACAACTCAGGAGCAGGGCCTGGCTCAGGGGAGCGTGCTCTCACCGAGCCTCTTCATCATCATGACCCCCCCCCGACGAGGCATCACCTTTCCGTAGTGAGGGGGATTGTGTGCCCGAGGACCCGGCGGACCAGGCCATCGGTCCAATGATGAGTGGCGAGACTGAGAGTGCCTCAGTCGTCCTTTCATCCATACGCTCCCATTCCAATGACCATCTCATCTCAACGTCCATGTCCTTCACCTGGCCCTGCAACACCAACTATCCCTACTATGAGCATTGAGCAGGTAGGACAACTTTTGCAGTCCTACCCACCAGCTCAGTTTTATCGGGGTAGTCGCGTCCCCTCGCCCCCCCCCCCCCCGGGGGTTGACGGAGTCCTGGAGGCTGAGGTCCCCGTCGTACGGTACTGGTTGCGACGGGGGACCAACACGCCTCTTCGGTCCTGGTATCCCGGAGGGGCTATATCGGGCTATATCCCGATATCCTATATCCCGGAGGGGTTATATCCCGATATCCCGATATCCCGGAGTCCGCAGGGCCCCATACGGGCCAAGCGACATGTTGCCTCAAGCCGAAGGTCTGGGCCCCGGCCCAGCGCCTGCTGGCCTGGCCGGCAGGGGTCAAGGTGTGGGCGGCGCTGGATCCCGGTCGGGGTCTCTCTCCCGACCGGACGATGGCGTCGCCCGCCCCGTATAGCTCCCCGGGCGCTTGGCGTCCTCCCGCCCGCGGGATTTAGGCGTCCCCCCCCGGTAGGGCCCCTATGCGGTGGGGCGTCACGAGGAGCAGAACTCATATCACACTTCATGGTATCCTCAAACATAAACAATTCGCCTGCCTCCTCTAGTAGGGGACAGACAAGCCGACACATCAGAAAATCAAGCGTGACGCGTATAGGGACCGGCCCCTTGGCTTGTCTTTCCGCTCCTCGTATCCTTGTCATGAGGTCATTGGAAGAGGAAAGGAGTCTTTCGCGGCTTACACCACCGTTTCAGAGAAAGGAAGCATGCGACAGGCTGGGAGCGGTGCTCAGCACCTAAAATATCACACAAACTATAACGTAAAATTCCCTTAACGTAAATGTCGACTTGCCTGCACCTTGATCGCAAACACTCGCTTGTATAGACAGACATGTAACGTACTCGCTTTAACACGCGCACTGGAGGGGGGGCGAAATCCGCACACCCCTCCGGTTTTTCGTAGATAACTACAAATTTTACCGGTGGATATACGCGATTTTCTGCGTACCTGCTTAGAAATGACCGGCGCGTCGTTTAAAGTAAGAAAAATGTAAATCTGCGGAAAATTTCCAAGTTAGGGGCCGTCAAAGTCAACAAATTTCCTAACGCCAGACCACAAAAATCGGCGCTGATACGCTTCCCGTATATTCGCAAAAGGGAAGTGTTCTTGCCAACACTAGCGACTTGTTTGATGTGCATTGATATGCTGTATAGTTTCAAGGTCATGTTAGTTCACCGAGGTTAAGTCAGGTCAAGTTCATGACAGGTTAATGGAACGAAACCTGATCAACTGGAATGTTGTCATAAATGCACTTCTGTTTGTCATTTGTACTGTTTGTCATTGCGTTTCCATACGTTATTCATGTACTTCACTCCTTTCTTCGCGAAGCCGATTGCGCCGAGCTGCCCGACGGAGCAGTCGGGCGGGCGACCCGGTTCCGGTAACTGGAACAGGTAACTGATCTGATAAAGTGCTGCTATATAGGTGACTTGAACCCTTTACGTAGCACCGGGAACCCTCAACTTTAGCCGGGGACGAGTGGTCTAGGGGTAAGATGCTCGTCTCACGATCGAAAGATTGTGGGTTCGAGTCTCACCTGTCGCTACTCTTCGCCAGCGACCAATCGGCGTGAGATATTGGCGACGCTACATGGCTCAACGGTCGACGTGTCGTAAACCAATAACCAACCAACATCAGCTTCAGCCCGGATCGTCTCCCAAGCTCGGGGTCTCTTTATCGGCCTGAGGCCCGCCGTCAGCTCTGAGACCCTCTCCATCAGCGTGAGCCAAAGCCGACCCAGTGGCTCTGCACGTCTGGCCCATGGCCCCATCCGTCGGCTCAGAGACCTTTTACGGCTCAGCACACTCTCCGTCCGGTCGGAATCTCTTCAAAGGTTTGGGCCTCCTCTATCATGCAAGGGGCCCCCTGTGCGGTTCCGGCCCTCATCGGCCCAAGGGCCCTTCATGCCGGCTCTGGGCTCTCCCCGACGGTCCGGGTCCTCCAACGGCTAGGGGTCCTCTTCGTCGGCGCAGGGGACCTCTTCGTCAGCGCAGGGGACCTCCTTAGCGATCCAGGGCCTCCCCTGTCAGGCCGGAGGCCCTCTTTCAACAGCTTCGGCCACTTCCGTCGGCCCAATGGCCCTTTCTGACGACCCGAGATCCCCTGCGGCAACTAGGGCCTCTCCGTCATTCCAGGGGCCCTCTTTGACGACCCAGGATCTTTTCCGGCAAGCCGGCGGGCCATTATCAAACGCTTGGACCCTGTCCATCAAGTCAGGGGCCCTTTCTTGGCTTTGGCTCTGCTGACAGCCCGGCCTGGCCGAGTTAGAAGTTCAATCCTCGATAATTTTCACATATGATAATGTTTGCGCTCTCCAAACGAACATTTGTAGCACAAACGCTATTATTTTTATTTGTTATGTCAAGCAAAAATATGGTCCTTCCATCGTGTCAATTATAAAAAGTAAAGTTTCACGGGCATCGAGGTCACCGGAGGTCACGTGACCTGAGGTCATTGGGCAACTTTCATTCATTTCTCACATATACAAATATTACCGGAATTGGATTCCTTGAAACTTTGCGAGTTCAAAAATGTTTGGACATTTATATTTTAAATGAACATAGTTTGATCGGCCTCCGAGCGTAACCTCGCAGCGTGACCTTCCAGAAATACCAGAGGCTGTAACTCCTGAACCGTTGACCTAATCGAAATAAAATTTTAGCAGGAGAGTTCAGGGCATAAGATAACTCGATGCATCAATCATTTGCTCAAACTCTGAGACATGAGGGTGGACAATCACCCATTTGCCTGGTCGATTTGTCCTAGAATTCGATGTCCCCGTTATTGTTCGTTAAATGTATGAATATTATACAGCTTTGTGCATTACTATTTTTTAAAAACGTCCATCATCCACACAATGTCAGAGAATGCGTTGGTATATGTTATCAAACTGCATTTCGATATTGGACGGCCGAGTTAGTAGCTCAATCCTCGAAACACTTCAAATATGGTAAATTTTGCGCTCTCCAAATGAGGATTTATAGAAAAACGCCCATTTTTTATTTCCTATATATCAAGCCAAGACGTGGTCCTTCCATTCTGTCAATTAAAAAAACCAAAATTTAACGGGCATCGAGGTCACCGAGGTCACGTGACCTGCGGTCATGGGGTAACTTTTATTACTCATCACATAGTACAAATACTGCCAGAATTGGATTCCTTGAATCTTTGCCAGTTCAAAAATGTCTGGATATTTATATTTTAACTTAGTTATCGGCCACCGAACATGACCTTGCAACGTGACCTTTCAGACATTCTCGAGGCTACAACTCTTGAACCGTTGATCTGATAGAAGTAAAATTTGCGCAGGTGGATTCAGGGCATAAGATAACCCTATACACCAATTTTGGGCGCTGAATGACCGACGCAGTCGATGCGCCCCTAAACTCCAATAACTAACTAACTAACCAATTTTGTGGACAATCACCCCTTTGCCTGGTCGATTTGTCGTGGAACTGGCCGCATGACATATGCAGTCGATGCGCCCCCAAGCTACAATAGTATTGTCAACTACCATGGAAAAGCTTTGGAATCCAGCACACGTCAACCTGCATCATTGTGACACCTAGCACGACTGGTGTTACCGAAATCCCACTGCCAATTGTAACACGAGTTTCCGCTATTTTCAGGAGAGCGCCAACCCCAAGGAGCTGACGCACAATCCGTACGTGATCCCCAAGGAGCTGTGGTTTATAGTGGACCAGCTGCAGAAGGAGGGCGTCGGCCGGGACCTGTTCGTGCAGAGCGGGTTGCCGTCCGAGGTGCAGCTGATCAGGGAGGCGTTAGACACGACGCTGCCCGAGACGCTACGTATCCTTGACATGGCACCAGGCGACCGTCCTTCGGCGGTGGTGTGTGGGTGGCAGCGGGGGTGTTATCCGATACAGCATATGTACAGCCGATACGCACGCCATCTGTATAGCCCGGAGGCGGTATCTGTATTTAACTGGACAGGGATCACTGATGCAGCGCCAGTCTCCAGGAACTTCAGAAGTGACGGGTAGACCTGGGGCGCTATCTGTATAGCCCGGAGGCGGTATCTGTATTTCACTGGACGGAACTGAGCTGGAAAAGGGTACATCTGTCTGGTCGGAAAAAGGGTACATCACTGGTGCAGCATCCGCCTCCCTGGACTTCAGAAGTGACGGGTGGCGACTGGACGCCGGTAGCTCAGTGGTTACGTTTAGCGTCTGGCATGCCAGAGGTACGGGATTCGATTGCCGGCGGTGCCCACCCTCCCTGCCTGGTGAGAGGCAGGCGATGCCACGTGGCCTCAGCTGCTGAGTGCGTCGTACAGCCCCAGCCTTGGGACGGGTGACAACTGTGCCGACATGTGCACGCTGCGTGCTTCTTCGCCACTTACCGGGTGACAGTTTTGTGCGTAATCGCATTTGGGGTTCTTACCAACAGGTTTTAGTTCTTACACACAACTAATTGTGTAATTTCTAGTATGTATCGCGGAGCAGCTCAAGCTATTTCTACTTTCTGGCCTCACTGTAGCCTAAGCTCCCACTCCAGCACCGGCATGTGTCCCATACGGCCGCGCATGTCTCGCAGCAGTGTCGGCACCAGCGTGTTTCCTTGACGAGCCGTGCGCAGCGGGCAGCATCCACTCAATAGCCGAGGCGCTGGTGTTGTTCCTCTCCAGTCTGCCGGAGCCGGTGATCCCCAACAGCTACCTGGTGCAGTGCATGGAGAGCAGCGACAACTTCATCCAGTCGAAGCACGTAAGTCGGCCTGACCTCTTGGTGGGGCTCGACTCGCCCACTGCGCCACCGCGGCATCTCTATGCGGGCTGTTGGGATCGAGCCTGCGTAATTTGAAGATTAAATGGTGCGGGAGTGATGATGACTTGCTTGGGTCTCAGTGGTCGGATGCACTGGAATATCAAGCCAAGTGATTCTGCTCATGAAGTCAGCCATCACTATTGATACGTGTCCGGGTGAAAACAATATATCCGTTTTCATGTGCTATGATCCAGTTAGCGTATGCTATGCATAAATTAACGTATGCTATGTACAGTTATTATATGCTATGTACCCTCTAGCACGATCATAACTGTCTGTTCTCGCATGAGCAGTGTTGTGAAGTGTGGAAATTTAACCGTTGGTGTACCCAGGCTGGCGTGGAGCCCATGTCGTCACCTCTGATGTTTCATAGAAATAGAAGTTCCTGTGATATTTGTCATGGTAGATGGGCGGAAGAAACGCGTGCCTTTGGCATGCAGCCTTTTTGCTTTTTATATCGCTTAAGTTACATATTGTGTTGCTTTTTCAAACCCGGTTTTCATTGCGAGCACGGTCTCAACCGAAATAGCTATGCATTCCCTTTTTCGTTTTGCACCTTGTTCCCAACTCTCACCCACACCTCCACCCCACTCACCCCACGGGTTTGGTGCGCCTGAATCTAAGCGACGTCCTGCCACGGACTAAGTCATTTACTGAGGATCTTCCTGCTCTTCCACGTTGGCTACCTGATGCTGATCTTTTACATCGGTTAATTTTGAAAGCTGTGCTGGTATGTTTCGATATAGAGCCTATTCCAAGCATGATTGTGATCCAAACGCCTGACGCATCAGCATGTGTGTGGTTTTATTCGGTAGATTACTCAGCGTCTCTAGTCTAGCATAACGTAAGGCAGTCTGACAGTCGTCCAAATCATCTATGGTACTAATCAGATATTATTTATTCTCCAGTTATGATCCGCACATTCTTTGGAACTGATCTTGTTAGTGCAATATATCACCGCACGCTAAACTGGAAGGCTTAGTTCGAAAAACATGACCTGGGTCAGGTTGTCATGCCGACCACCTGACACGTGGCTTACCTGTGATGACGCCACGCTCGGTCGACAGACCTAGCGCCGGTCAGCCAGGTTGTGCCGACGTCCTCACCTGACACGTGGCTTGCCTGTGATGACGCCACGCTCGGTCGACAGACCTGGCGCCGGTTCCTGTGTGACGCCACGCTCGGTCGACAGACCTAGCGCCGGTCAGCCAGGTTGTGCCGACGTCCTCACCTGACACGTGGCTAGCGTGTGATGACGCCACGCTCGGTCGACAGACCTGGCGCCGGTCAGCCAGGTTGTGCCGACGTCCTCACCTGACACGTGGCTTGCCTGTGATGACGCCACGCTCGGTCGACAGACCGGGCGCCGGTCAGACACGTGGCTAGCCTGTGATGACGCCCGGCTCGGTCGACAGATTGTGGCGCAGCTGCCGCCACACCACAAGAACGTGTTTACCTACATCTGCACGTTCCTGCGCGAGGTGGTGGACAAGTCACCACCCGACTGTCGCCTGGAAGCAACCACACTCGGTAGGACACCCCGTCCCTTGTAGCTCATCCGTCCTGGAGAACAGTTCCAGCATAAGTGGTGTCGATCACAGTCAAATACGGTACGCGTTCGTTTGCTTTGGCTACGTAGTTTTGCCGTTTGTCTCTATTTTGCATGCTGCCACATTGTGACCGTGACTGAAGATAAGGGAATTTGTAGTCTGTTTTGTAATCGGTTTCCCACAAAGGCCTAGCGCCATTTTTGTGTATTTTTCTGTGTTATGTTGACATATATTTGACACCATTTGGTGCAGGTATTGGTGCTTCCCGAACCATAACTTTGAACTAATTAAGAGACTCCATTTCTGGGATATTTTGTGAACCTGTTCCTTTAGTGCGAACAGGTATCAATATGGTTTGTAGCAGCAATCAAAACGATTTAAGCTCCCTTAAAACTACATGGCTATGCAAAAGTCGTAAATTACGACTCAACCACTTTTATGCCACTTTGTTTTTACTGTTGAAGATTGCACCCACATTTTGTTTCTACATTACCCGGTGGGAAAATAGCACATCAGAGAAAATACTGGTATTATACCAAACTCAATTACTCTGCTACTCTTCTTGGTACGGTTAAGTTGTGGTACGCACTCTGCAGTTTGCGACCTCGGGGATCTCCCACCTCAAATCTCACTTGTTTCTCGTTTCTCTCATTATCTTGCGTCACATTGATCGTACTTCGCTGTTAGCGCCATTCTCCACGACTGTTTTTGGGTGCATCTATGCAGGTAGGGCAGATCATATATAGAAAAGAAGCAGAGCTGATAATATAACATGTATGGTCATGACAAATATGTTGGATTTTTTCAGCGATATGTCTTCTCGGCTTATGAACATTGTATCTAAACTAAGTAAGTTTTGTCCACTTTCTCGACGGACTTGAACACAACTAGGGTTGTCAGCCGGCTTTAGTCATGATTAAAACCAGTCGAAGTTAGCTGGCCAACAAAGCTTGCCAACCCTGGGTTCCACAGTATATCGTGGCAGGTTGCCATGCTCCCTGTGGCTCCAAATTCACTTTTTTGTATCCCAGTGACTACTTATGAGTCACACATGCTCTGATGATGGAATTAAAAGACATAGTGCCTGAAATTAGTTGTGGTTGACCATTATACATTTCAGTACGCTTTTCCATACTGTCTGATAAGTAATGAGTTGTTTTGATGCTGAGATTCATTGTCAAGTGTCAGCTGGCAGCTGTCTGTAGTTGCGTCCATTGTGTCAGCGCGGCGGTGAGTACGTATGCTGGGGCCAGTCGGATGTCGTGTGGCCCCGGCTCAGTGTGGTGGTGGCCGGGTCTTGTCAGTCAGTATGACCACTTACCAGTCAGTCCTGTTTGATATGGTGAAATATTCAATTATGTGGTGTTTAGTCACTCTTATGCTAAAATGTGAGAGTATACACAGGTTGTATACACCATGTTAATATTGTAGGAAGAGTACCTTTCTCAGCCCGGGTACCGAAGGGACGGACAGAATCCGTCCACCCCCTCCTGTTTTTCGACAATATCTTATAAACCGGCAAAGATTTCGTAATGAAATAATGTGGGTGTGCTGCAAATTGATAGGCTCATCCTATCCATTAAAAAAAATCCGTTGATAAATATGGGCACTGTGGGGTGCGAAGTCGGCCGACTTGCTACTGGCCAGCCGCCTAGGGTTCAGATCGCACGAGTTTCGTCGGCCTGACGTGCCGACCCATCCATACCCCATTTGACTCTGAAGACATTGATCTAGGGTCATCAAATGTATGCTGTAAAGAGTTCACGACAGCCGTAATCTTCCCTGCAAATTTTGTGTTTCTGACGTCAGTAGTTTACGATATTTCAGGGCGTAGAATCCGTCCCCCACCCACTCCGGTTCGCGTTCTGTGAGAGGCACTGTGGTGCGCGTGTTAATGGGCACTTGTCATTGCTTACTTCAAGTGGAATTCCAGTCACGATCGAGAGTGGTCTTATTTATAATAGCATGTTCATGATATTCAGCATGCTTTGTCTATTGTTTGTGTGCATGTTATTTCAAGACATGAATATCAACATTTATTTGTTCATGTGTGCTCCCGTCAGCAGATGCCGCATATTAAGCTTTGGTACACGGCGGAACTAGGCACTAGGTTCAAGCCTTCTCGTCAGGTGTGAAAGGAGGTCATAAGGTGACCTCAACTATCCATCACCACCCACTGACGCCCACGTTCGGCCACCCACAGCCAAGTGGCAGGGAGGTGGCCTCCACTATCCACCACCACCCACTGACGCCCACGTTCGGCCGCCCACAGCCAAGATATTCGGCTCAGTGCTGATGCGGAACCCCAGCATGTCCTGGCGCCAGAGCAACAACGTGTCGTTGGAGGCGCTCGATCGCCGGAAGACCACCTTCGTCTACCACTTCCTAGTCAACGAGATCGACATCTGAGGCGACGACCAGCGTCCCATGGTCTGCACAGGATCTCTGTTGTTGGCGTGATCATGTCGCGACAAAGCGAAATTCCGGGTTTTCGTCCCTTCTGGCCGTTGTGCGAATGACATTGTCGAGATGGCCGGGACCAGACCCAGGGCCGGTGTGCGAGTCCGCTGGTCCCAGGGCAGACGGCCGAGATGGGACTCTGGGGCCGGTGTGCGAGTCCGCTGGTCCCAGGGCAGACGGCCGAGATGGGACTCTGGGGCCGGTGTGCGAGTCCGCTGGTCCCAGGGCAGACGGCCGAGATGGGACTCTGGGGCCGGTGTGCGAGTCCGCTGGTCCCAGGGCAGACGGCCGAGATGGGACTCTGGGGCCGGTGTGCGAGTCCGCTGGCCCGGGGCAGACGGCCGGACGACCGACCGACCACTAGACGAGGCTCGTACACTCAGGAGCTGCCGTGGATTTGGCCAGCGACTGCTGTTGCGGCTTGTAGTACAATCCCACTGCACCTGCCGTACGGCACAGAGTTGTTTTGTTCGTTATTTTCGTCGGGATGGAGGTTGTATAATATTTGTTCGATACTCCTGACCAACTCCTCTGACATTCCGCGAAAATTGAAGTTTTCGGGGCTGATGCTCATTTGTGATTAAGTTGTATGCGCCAAAACTACCTGTGCTCGATTATTCACGGAGATCTTGTTTCCACCTTTTGATGGAAGCTGACATAATACCGTGATTGATGTATTGGTTATAATTGATTGTTTGTTCCGAATTGTTTTATATTCGGTTCCATGTATGCGAGTTCATCGTGGTTCTCGATTCTTTATAGTGCATTTACATGTAATGCAAATGGCAATACTACCTTTCACGTAGTTGGGCGCTTCTAATTCAAGTGGGTTATTATGTATAGTGAACATGTGACAGGGCAATCAAACTAGTTAGCTGACGTACGCGAATACATGCCCCAATGAGCGTGCACTCGGCACCGCCACGGTCGCACTCGTTGTCTCGTCACGTGTGTTAGTGTCGGGTGTGCTGGCTTGTGTCGGACTCTGGGCATGAGGATGGCGAGCCTCGGAACTCGTGGGAGCCGGCAGCAGTGATAAATTATTCGTGAAACAGGGCGGAATACACCACTTTCTGAACACTCAATCGACATCCTTCTCCAAGAAGTATTGACATCCTTCTCCTTGATGCATGCTTATGAAGTTTTTGTGTCTCCTTTCTAACAGTATCTCGTTTATAAGTAGCATGTACATCCTCTTGACAAAGAATGGTGATACGCGAACATTTCGCAATGCAATTTCAGGTAAAGGGATTACCTATAGTGTGATATGCATACAAAAGCAGTTTATAGCACAGTTATTACTGTCCCTATCCCGAATATAGCTCTTAAATTATGAATCTCAACACAAATGATAAAGGTACAGTCATAAGTACCTACACCATTGGCTCCAATTTGAGTCTGAAAGACATCAAAAGCATTTTAAATAACACTAATTCCATGGGAAATTTGGACATCCTGCTGTGCTCGTTTCGACGTCTCACACCTAATGAAAAACCATTATTTTAACCCTGGCCGGCAGTGCCTGGGATGGATACTGCCGTCACTGGGTCAATGGGCTCACGGAAGTGACTAAGTAATTTCGGTCGAAGCGCCCTCAAGCCCAAATAACTAACTGACAAACGAAAGTACCAGGTATTGTGTACATACTCGACGGAAGTGCGTCACAAACGCGGCGGCGGCGGTGCTGTGTGCAGCGTGTTGTCACGCCGCGGTGTCTGCTGCGTCAGTGTCTCCCCACCATCCCCACCTCCCGGCGGCGGTGCTGTGTGCAGCGTGTTGTCACGCCGCGGTGTCTGCTGCGTCAGTGTCTCCCCACCATCCCCACCTCCCGGCGGCGGTGCTGTGTGCAGCGTGTTGTCACGCCGCGGTGTCTGCTGCGTCAGTGTCTCCCCACCATCCCCACCTCCCGGCGGCGGTGCTGTGTGCAGCGTGTTGTCACGCCGCGGTGTCTGCTGCGTCAGTGTCTCCCCACCATCCCCACCTCCCGGCGGCGGTGCTGTGTGCAGCGTGTTGTCACGCCGCGGTGTCTGCTGCGTCAGTGTCTCCCCACCATCCCCACCTCCCGGCGGCGGTGCTGTGTGCAGCGTGTTGTCACGCCGCGGTGTCTGCTGCGTCAGTGTCTCCCCACCATCCCCACCTCCCGGCGGCGGTGCTGTGTGCAGCGTGTTGTCACGCCGCGGTGTCTGCTGCGTCAGTGTCTCCCCACCATCCCCACCTCCCGGCGGCGGTGCTGTGTGCAGCGTGTTGTCACGCCGCGGTGTCTGCTGCGTCAGTGTCTCCCCACCATCCCCACCTCCCGGCGGCGGTGCTGTGTGCAGCGTGTTGTCACGCCGCGGTGTCTGCTGCGTCAGTGTCTCCCCACCATCCCCACCTCCCGGCGGCGGTGCTGTGTGCAGCTTGTTGTCACGCCGCGGTGTCTGCTGCGTCAGTGTCTCCCCACCATCCCCACCTCCCGGCGGCGGTGCTGTGTGCAGCGTGTTGTCACGCCGCGGTGTCTGCTGCGTCAGTGTCTCCCCACCATCCCCACCTCCCGGCGGCGGTGCTGTGTGCAGCGTGTTGTCACGCCGCGGTGTCTGCTGCGTCAGTGTCTCCCCACCATCCCCACCTCCCGGCGGCGGTGCTGTGTGCAGCGTGTTGTCACGCCGCGGTGTCTGCTGCGTCAGTGTCTCCCCACCATCCCCACCTCCCGGCGGCGGTGCTGTGTGCAGCGTGTTGTCACGCCGCGGTGTCTGCTGCGTCAGTGTCTCCCCACCATCCCCACCTCCCGGGGCGGTGCTGTGTGCAGCGTGTTGTCACGCCGCGGTGTCTGCTGCGTCAGTGTCTCCTCACCATCCCCACCTCCCGGCGGCGGTGCTGTGTGCAGCGTGTTGTCACGCCGCGGTGTCTGCTGCGTCAGTGTCTCCCCACCATCCCCACCTCCCGGCGGCGGTGCTGTGTGCAGCGTGTTGTCACGCCGCGGTGTCTGCTGCGTCAGTGTCTCCCCACCATCCCCACCTCCCGGCGGCGGTGCTGTGTGCAGCGTGTTGTCACGCCGCGGTGTCTGCTGCGTCAGTGTCTCCCCACCATCCCCACCTCCCGGCGGCGGTGCTGTGTGCAGCGTGTTGTCACGCCGCGGTGTCTGCTGCGTCAGTGTCTCCCCACCATCCCCACCTCCCGGCGGCGGTGCTGTGTGCAGCGTGTTGTCACGCCGCGGTGTCTGCTGCGTCAAACGTAGTCTCCCCCTGCAACCTTCCAGTTGTCGACGTGTCCCGCAGGACTGCAGCGACGAAAGCGCATATGTCCCAGAATCATTCCAGTTGTCGACGCTGTCGCGACTTTAAATCGTTAAACGTAAACTCCCGCTCTGCAATCATTCCAGTTGTCGACGTGTCACTCGCGACTGCCGAGAAAGGGCATACTGTCCCAGAATCATTCCAGTCGTCGATGTGTCACTCGCGACTGCCGATAAAGGGCATACTGTCCCGGAGCTTTTCAGAACAGAAGCTCTACAGCTTCTATAATTTTATCGCTCCTACTCTCATATATACACTGACGGGTCCAAGACAACCAATGGAACTGGGTGTGCATTCGTATGTTGGACAGCAACGAGATCTTTTAGCCTACCACCACATGCCTCCGTGTAGACTGCTGAGTTGGTTGCGATTATTAAGGCCTTATGTTTTATTGAGGTTGGAAATGAAGCCCTACATCTTATTATAACGGACTCGTTGAGTAGCCCTAGGGCTCTTCAGTACATTCACCCATCAAACCAGTTTGCTCAAGATATCATAGTATGATTGACGGAATTGGGCAAAACAGGCAAGAGGATTATCCTCTGTTGGGTACCGAGCCACACCGGTATTACCGGAAATGAGCTGACCGACGCTGCTGCCAAGCGTGCCGCGCAGTCACGTAGGACTCGAGCTTTGCCCCTCCCCGCCAGAGATTACTACTCAAAGATGCTCTCCTCCAAGAAGTGACAAGAAAGCTGGGATTGTCAGGTTATAAAAACAAACTTCAATCCACAAAACCAGTTCTGGCATCATGGATGTCCCGCATACGGTTTTCTTGTCCCCTCCCCCCAATGTCACGGTGGAGCGAAGGCGTCATTTCGGTTCCAATTTCGATGCATTGTCGTACTGCGATGTTTTAGGTGACAATTCGGAGATCGTCCAAACAGGTCAACTTTACCGATATATATATATATATATATATATATATATATATATATATATATATATATATATATATATATATATATCGGCTGCTCAGTTACACGTAGTATATCCATTCCAAAAATATACCCATGCCGCTGAGCGGAATGCTGTGAAGAGAGATATGGGCGCTACATAACCAGTAGCAGTTAATGCGCCCCTAAGCCCAAATAATCAATCAATCAATCAGTTGTGTCAGGCACCCACGACGTATGATACGTGTCTTGGACCGGTGTAGTCATGCCAGGCGCTGGCCACCCACCCGTTCCGAATTGAGCGAACTGAAGTGATTGGACCAAAAGCGGATACCGGTCGGCGTGCGGGCCATCTCCGCACTGCGGCGACGGCCCTCGGCGGGCTCGCTGCAGCGCGAGGTACCCAGGTGGAGCCGCGGCGCGTCACACTGTCTCAGCCCTCGGCGGGCTCGCTGCAGCGCGAGGTACCCAGGTGGAGCCGCGGCGGGCTCGCTGCAGCACGGAGTACCCAGGTGGAGCTGCGGCCGGCCACCATATGCCGGGCCGAGTTGAATCGGCACGTCTGGTTGGTTGGTTATTGGTTTTACGACACGTCGACCGTTGAGTCATAGCGTCGCCAATCTCTCACGCCGATTGGTCGCGGGCCAAGAGTAGCGACAGGTGAGATTCGAACCCACAATCTTTCGATTGCGAGAAGAGCATCTTACCCCTAGACCACTCGTCCCCTGAATCGGCACGTCTAGACTTTATATCAGCGCTGGTGTTGTTTTAACTCCGTGGGCGCGTTATTACGATGTAGTAGCGAGTGGCGACGCTGTCTGAATTTAATGGAGTGTTTGCTTTCTTTACTTACATTTCCCATGCTTTCCTGTTTTACGGGGACACATTTCGATGCAATGACAACCAGGGCAGATAAAGGGTGTGGCACTGAGGGCATGTGCCCCCTCGTGGAAGGTGGCGTCCCTCAGGCCGGGAAAAGGCGCCCCTCTGAAAAGGTTCCATTGTACCCGCTCGAATATTTCAGCCAGAAACGCCCCTATGAAAGAAAATGGCACCCCATGGAAGGAAAGGCGCCCCTTCGGGAAGGGCAGAGTGCATCCCGCCCACTCGAATTTTGCAGCCAGAGGTCAGTCGAGGCCAGTCCAGGTGCTTTCGCAGTGGCGCCGCTCCAAAGAAATGGCGCCTCTCCAGACCAGTGCCTCATGATAATTCCTGGATCCACCCCTGATTACAACATTGCTCTCTCGTGATTATGAACTCCGGCTGGTTATAAAATTGTGCGCATTGACGTGTCGCTTCTCTTCCAACTTTGACAACTTCCGTTGAACTAGTAAGAGGAAAGCGGACAATTTGAAAATATCTACATTTTACATGTTCAGAACAGCAATGTGGCTGTGTAAATAAAAACCAGCGGTGAGCGCGCCGTCCGAGCAGGTTATGACTGGATTTCTTGGGGGAGCTCCTAGTCATATAGGATATGAGTGCCTGCGATCACAACGGCTGCAAACAAAAACAAATTTGATCCTCCTATTCCTATTACACTCAACCATTGTACACACAGCGGACCTTCGACACCTTTGAAATTATTTCGATATCTCAACATTCTGATACCGGACGGCAAACCACATCGAATGACACCCACGTAATGCAAATTGAAGCCATTGCGGGGAAACGACGCGAGGACTTAAAATTAAAACTAAACTAACCTTGATCTGAGGCTTGACCTGACCTGTCCCGAGTTGAAATTTTGCTCGAGGGTTGCCCACGGGCTATCTCCTGATACCAAATATGGTAGCTTTGGGAGAAAACGAAGAAACGCGGGGCGACCGAAGAAATTAGCTCGACCATTGACTTTGAAAGTTAATTGTGATGTCTGAACAGTTTGCTAGAGTACCTCACGGCACGTCGAATGACTCCCACTTGATGAAAATTGAAGACATAGGGACGAGGCGCGAGGACTTTGAGCAATTTAAGCTAACATTAAATCTTGAGGCTTGACATTGACATGTTCCGGTTTGAAATGTTACTCGAGGTGCACCACGGGCTATTGCTTAATTCCAGATGTGGATAGGTTAGGACGAATAAAAAAATACGAGGCGACCAAAGAAATCGGTTTGACCTTTGAAATGAGTTCGATTTGATAACATTATAATACGGCACAAGCCACGTCGAATGACATCCACTTCGTGAAAATTGAACTCGTAGCGACGAATCGCGAGACTTCGAAGAATTCAAACCAGCTTTTGACCTTAAGGTTTGACCTTGATATATCCCGGTTTCGAAATGTTACTCGAGGGTTCACCATGGGCTATCGCTTGATAGTGGATCTGGGTAGGCTTGGGGGAAAACGAAAAAAACAAATGTGAGCAGTGGCGTCGCCACGAAATTCTTCCAGGGGGGGCAAGGTCGAAAGGGGGCCTCCTGTTCCCCGAAAGGGGTCTCCATTGTGTTAGGGTCTCATATTGTTTTTAGGCTCTTATACTATGGTTCGAGGATGGGGAACATGATTTCATATTGGTTTTTGTTTGTTCTTGGCATGGTGCATCATTTACTCAAAACGCAATAGCACTAATCATTTTCGCTGAAAACTGGGCCATACCAGGGTATAAATAAGTAATATTTGGATAAATACATAAGTGCCAAAACAAACCATCGTCTCAATGCTTTCTCGAATCTTCCCGCTGGCCTCTAGATTGCAGCGAGCTGGCGGGGCTGGTGCTAAGCATATCTTACAGATATCTGCCATTGATCAACCCACTTTTAAGTCCTCCAAGTCTAACTGAATATAGCTAGATTCATCACTACTGTTATTTATTCCCACCAGCTTGATGTCATAAGCAAAGCTTGAACGACCATTTCTCAGTCCAAGGACGACAATTTCGTAAAGGTGACAACGAGAAGTGGATTGCATTGGTTTTTTTAGCGTCCTCTTAGGAATTTGTTTATTTTCATAACATTTGGTGCTGGCTGCAAGGCAACTGTCACACAAGCTAGAATATATCCTCAGCGAATAAATTCACGGCAAGAACAAGCATTGAACACCAATGCATAAATGACAATGCAACAATGCAACAATCTCAGTACATACATAATCCAAGCCTTCAAATTTCACGCCGTCACGCCCATCGTTTTCGCTGTGCTGTACCGTTTTGTAAATGACGTTGAGAAGGTATGGAAGCTGGGAAGCTCTAATCATGCAGGCTGTAATAACAGAAAAGAAGTTTGTTGGAAGAAAAGGCATATAAAAACATCATTCATCCCATTTCATATGGAGCATGGATGTTGTATTGTATGCTTATGAGGTATTGTCTTATTGTCTTATTGTCTTATTAGGTATTGTCTTATTTGTCCCCTCAATGTTGGCTTTTCCCCATGGGCGTATGTTTCGGAAAATTATGGAGGGACCAGTGGAGTACCTATATTTGCGTCAAGCAGGAGGGGGCAAACGGATTTGCAGGGGGGGGCACGTACGCCCATTAAAAAGTCAAACTTGGATTTCGACCGCTATTTTGTCAAAGGGTACATTTCGAAATAATATAATTAGTCATCAACTAAATTGTCCTGTGGAGGGGCCTAATCTACCACTATGGTTTCTGATTGGTCGGATTTCAACCCTAACTCCACCACTCAGTTCTAAGGTTTTATGTTGGTATCCCTTGATAAGTTACCTCACACTGCTGAAATTACACCTATACCACAAACCCGGATCGGTATCCAAAAAAATCAAGCTGGAGCCCTCCAAAAAAGGAGAGATTCCAACAAATAAATGTCCGGGTCAGGAAAATGGCTCTGTTGCACCGAACATTTTTTATCAGATGCCTTCAAAAATTGCGTATGACACCGAAAAGCATACCGGATCTCGAAAAATCGAGGTGGGATACAAAAACATGGCGTCAGAGGTTCGAAAAATCAGGCCGGGATTCGGACTTTAAAAAAAAAAACAGAAAAGATCCACAGAAATCGCGTGGAGCCCAGAAAGCTGGCGCTGGGTCTCCGGAACCACGCGCCTGGGCGCGATAAGTCGCGCTGGGACCCAGACAAAATCGCACCGAAGCCCCAAAATCATACTGGGGCCCCACAAATGTTCGTCAGAAGCCCCAAATATACACAGCGGGACCCTAAGAGTACAACGGTGCCAGAAAGTACAACTCACCCTCCAAAGCGCACAGAGTCTCCCAAAAAGCGATAGGGCCTTAAAACATGCGTTGCAGCCCTAAATAAACATACCGGGAGCTCTAAGAAAAATACACTGCAAGCTCGCAAGGCGCACAGGGGCCATGAGAACGCACAAGGGCCTGGAAAAGAGGCTGGGGCCACAAAAGGCAACATGGTTCCAAAACGTACAAAACGACCGGGAGCTAGATAAACACATCGGGATCTTCGAAAACGCCCCGACACGTAAAAAATACTCGGTGCACAAAAAAACACAACAAGGCCCTAAAACGAGCAGGGTTTAGAAGATGTATTAGGCCCATAACTTCAAAGTAAAATGTATTACCCACCACTTTAAAATACAAAATTTTACAATTTCAGGCATTCCAGTTCATAGCACCCGGTCGCCACGACGGCAACGTCAGTGCACGTGCACACCCATTTTTCGTATTCGGTGCATTCGCCACACTTCGTGCGATGCTATGGTTTCTGCTAGGCCTTCTGCGTTTTCCTAATTGCTGCCACATGATAGACTTGCGCCATATTTGGCGTGATGGAATGATTCGCATGGGCGTTCGCTTCGAAAAGTCGATTGATTAAATTCGATCATTAGTTTCCTACTTCCCACATTTTCTGGTAGTTATGAAATGCGGTTTCCGCTGAGCTTTGATGCACTTCATATCTTTGCTGCTATCCTCCCAGATTGGATACCGAACCGAGGCCAAGCCTCGGCGTTCTTTTTTGGACTCGTTGCGTCTTTCTTGGTCTATGATTGTGTATTATGGCTCCAATCCATTTTTGTTAGGGGCCTAAAGCATTTTCGAACCCCCTGCTCGTTTTAGGGTTTGTTGAATTTTTGTGCACCGATGATTTTTTTTGACGTGTCAGGGCGTTTTCGAAGATCCCGATGTGTTTATTTAGCGCCGGTCTTTTTGTTTGCTTTGGAACCATGTTGCCTTTTGCGGCCCCAGCCACCTTTTCAGGCTATTGTGCGTTATCATGACCCCTGTGTGCCTTGAGAGCTTCCGGTGTATTTTTTAGACCTCCCGGTATGTATATCTATGGCTGCAACGCATGTGTTAAGGCCCTGTCGCTTTTTGTGAGACTGTGCGCTTTGGAGGGTCAGTTGTATTTTCGGCCCCGTTGTGCTCTTAGGGTCCCGATGTGTTCATTTTGGGCTTCTGACGCACACTTGTGGGGCCCAAGTACAATTTTGGGGCTTCGGTACGATGTTTCTAGGTCCCAGAGTGGCTTATCGCACCCAGGCGCGTGGTTCCGGAGACCCAACCCCAGTTTTCTGGGCTCAATACGATTTTGTGAAACTTTTCTGATTTTTTTTAAAGTCCGAATCCCGGCCTGATTTCTCGAGCCCTTGGCGCCATGTTTTTGTATCCCACCTCGATTGTTCGAGATCCTGTTTGTTTTTCGGTGCCGTACGCAATTTGTGAAGGCATCTGATAATATGTTCGGTGCTCCAGAGCCTTTTTTTTACCTGGGCATTTGTTGGAATCCATCCATCCTTATTTTGGAGGGCTCCAGCTTGATTTGTGTTTGTGTTTGTGGTCACACTGTGCTTACGTGTGGCCCCAGACGGCAATTTTTTAGAGCCTCGACGGGACTACCGATGGGAATTGTGGGTCCCAAGCGCGATATTTGGGGAGCCCGGTTCGAGTTTGTGCGATGCGTTGTATTTAGCTGTGGCCCCAACGCGATTTTGGCGGTTCCTGTCGCAATTTTTCGGGCCTCGGAGCGAGTTTTCCGGGGCTCGCCGTATTTATTTGGAGACCCATACGCGAATTCTGGTGGACCGACGCGAATTTTGGTGGCACCAGCGCGATTTTTGAGGCCCCGACACGATTCTTGGGAACTTATCCCTCTCAGGATGGAGGGGGCATTTGCCCCTTTGATATAGCACTGCGGCCACTGAAGGAGTTTTTTTTTGTCCCAGAGTGACATTCCGGTTAAAATTGATTTTGGGGGCAGCTGCAACTTTTGGGGCCCCGGCGCGACCTTCTGGGCCTCCAGTGTGATTTTCAAGGGCTGCGACGCGACTTTTTTGGGTCCAATGTGATCTTTTGGGCCCCGACGTCATTTTCTTGGATCCCTAGCGCGAGCTATAGCGGCCTCGACACTTTTTGGGGGTCCAATGCGTTTTGGAGGCTTTTGGCGTCATTGTTGGGCCCCCAGAGTGATTATCCATGTCCGGATTGTTCTTCGTTGCTCCGGCTTCATTTGTTTTGGTCCCAATGAGACTGTTGGGGCACGGTACGACCTGTTGTGCCCCTGGCATGATTTTCGTGGTCCGGGCGTGAATTTTTGGTACCCCAGGCTCAGCGTAATTTGCGGGGGCCCCGGCCGGATCTTTTGGGGCCCATATCGTGATTTTAAAATACCCAGACTCGACTCTTACTACTTCTTAGGGGGTTCTTCTTGCAAATTATAGGCCTCCTGTCGCGTCGTCTCATTTCCTAGAGCCTTTTTACCGGTTTTCGATGTCTCCTTGTGTGTCCTACCCTCCTCCATATTCAATGGTCCTCCTCTCCCGTCTTGGAGGGCCTCCTCTTGCATTCTGGGGCCCCTTTAACATGGCATGGGGCTTCCTCTCATCTTCGAGGGGCATTCTCTGCCAAATTAGGGGCCTCTTGCCACGCCTCGTGTGCCTCCTCCTTTATCCTGGCAAAGCCTTACCCGTCTTGAGGGATCTTCAATTTTGGAAACCTCACCTCCTTCCATACCTGCTATCACTCCCATCTTAAGGGCCTCCTCTCATTTCCTGGGAACTCTTTCCAGTCTTCGGGTCCTCATTTGGTCCTGGAGACCTACTCCTTCTCGAGTCCGGCAGGTTCCTCATTTCTCTTCTAGAGGCCTTCTTTTTCAAATTAGGGGCCTCCTCTCACGTCTTGGGGGCCTCCTGCTCTGCGTTCTCCTGCTCTGCGCTCTGGATTCGATCTTTACCCATCTTAGGGGTGGTCTCTTATCTTCTGGTGGACTCCTCTTCTCTCCCAGGCGCCTCCTCTGCCAAATTACTGGCAACCTTTCCTATCTTAGTGGCCTTGTTATTTCCCGGGGACCTTCTTATCCGTCTTCGAGCCTTCTTTTCCGCTTGGGAGCCATCTCTCGTATCCAATGGCCTTTCTCTCCTATTTTAGGGGCCTCCTCGTTCATCATGGGGTCTCATTTCCAATCTTGTGTCGTTCTCCTCCGAATTAGGTGCCTCCTGCCACGTCTCTGGATCATCCTTTTCTATCTCGGTGGAACCTCACCCGTTTGGGGCCTGCTTTTGCGTCTCCGAAACCTCATCTCATATCCAATGGCTTCCTTTTCCGTCTTAGGGCCTCCTCTCATATTCTGGGGCCTCCTTTCCGGTGTTGGAGCCTCTTTTGCAATCCTGGTTGCCTCCGTGCCACTTTTGACACTCTCTTGATTTCTGGGGACTCCTACCCTCTCCTAGGTGACTCCTTTTTCAAATTAGGGGCCTCCTCTCACGTCATGGGGGCCTCCTTATCTGTGTCTGGAGCCTCATTATCCTCTTAGCAGGGTGCTTTTGCGTCCTAGTCCTAGATTTTCTCTTCCAGGTTCCTCCTCTTCCAAAATATGGGCCTCATCTGGCTGGTCTCGGTGGCCTTCTCTTATTCCTGCGGAGACCTTCTTATCCGTCTTGGGGCCCCTATTGCGTCCGGAGAAGTCTCCCCTATCAGGTCTTAATTTTATATTGCAGGGGCATCCTCTTCCGTCTTGGGGGCCTCGTTTTCCAACTTAAGAATATCCTGCCACCCATCGGAAGCCTTTTCGTCTAACCTGGGTGGCTTCTTGCCCGTCTCGGTGGCATCCTTTCCGTCCTGAAGGCCTCCTTTTCGTGCTGGGGTCTCCTTTTCGTCCTGGGGCCTCCTTTTCGTCCTGGGGGCTACCTTCCTATCTCTGTTCTACGTCTTAGGGGCCTCCTTTTCGTCCTTGGGTGCATCCTTTTCGTTCTAGGGGCCTCCTTTTCGTCCTGGGGTCTCCTTTTAGTCCTGGGGGCCTCCTCCCAATCTCTGTTCTACGTATTGGGGGCTTCCTTTGCGTTCTGGGGCATCCTTTTCGTCCTGGGGGCATCCTTTTCGTCCTGGGGGCCTCCTTTTCGTCCTGGGGGCCACCTCACAATCTCTGTTCTACGTCTTAGGGGCCTCCTTTTCGTCCTGGTGGCCTCCTTTTCGTCCTGGGGGCCTCCTTTTCGTCCTGGGGACCTCATCCCAATCTCTGTTCTACGTCTTGGGGGCTTCCTTTGCGTTCTGGGGCATCCTTTTCGTCCTGGGGGCCTCCTTTTCGTCCTGGGGGCCACCTCACAATCTCTGTTCTAGGTCTTAGGGGCCTCCTTTTCGTCCTGGGGGCCTCCTTTTCGTCCTGGGGACCTCATCCAAATCTCTGTTCTACGTCTTGGGGGCATCCTTTTCGTCCTTTGGTGCATCCTTTTCGTCCTGGGGTTGGTTGGTTGATTGTTGGAGTGTAGGGGCGCATGGACTGCGTCTTTCGTCCTGGGGGCCTCCTTTTCGTCCTGGGAGCCTCCTTTTCGTCCTGGGGGCCTCCTTTTCGTCCTGGGGGCCTCCTCCCAATCTCTGTTCTACGTCTTGGTGCCTTCCTTTTCGTCCTGGGGCCTCCTTTTCGTCCCGGGGGCCTCCTTTTCGTCCTGGGGGCCTCCTCCCAATCTCTGTTCTACGTCTTGGGGCCTCCTTTTCGTCCTTGGGTGCATCCTTTTCGTCCTGGGGTCTCCTTTTCGTCCTGGGGGCCTCCTTCCAATCTCTGTTCTACGTCTTGGTGCATCCTTTTCGTCCTGGGGCCTCCTTTTCGTCCCGGGGGGCCTCCTTTTTGTCCTGGGGGGCCTCCTCCCAATCTCTGTTCTACGTCTTGGGGCCTCCTTTTCGTCCTTGGGTGCATCCTTTTCGTGATGTGGTCTCCTTTTCGTCCTGGGGGCCTCCTTTTCGTCCTGGGGGCCTCCTCCCAATCTCTGTTCTACGTCTTTGGGCCTCCTTTTCGTCCCGTGGGGCCTCCTTTTCGTCCTGGGGGCCTCCTCCCAATCTCTGTTCTACGTCTTGGGGCCTCCTTTTCGTCCTTGGGTGCATCCTTTTCGTCCTGGGGTCTCCTTTTCGTCCTGGGGGCCTCCTCCCAATCTCTGTTCTACGTCTTGGTTCCTCCCTTTCGTCCTGGGGCCTCCTTTTCGTCCCGGGGGGCCTCCTTTTCGTCCTGGGGGGCCTCCTCCAAATCTCTGTTCTACGTCTTGGGGCCTCCTTTTCGTCCTTGGGTGCATCCTTTTCGTCATGTGGTCTCCTTTTCGTCCTGGGGGCCTCCTTTTCGTCCTGGGGGCCTCCTCCCAATCTCTGTTCTACGTCTTTGGGCCTCCTTTTCGTCCTGGGGGCCTCCTTTTCGTCCCGGGGGCCTCCTTTTCGTCCTGGAGGCCTCCTCCCAATCTCTGTTCTACGTCTTGGGGCCTCCTTTTCGTCATTGGGCCTCCTTTTCGTCCTGGGGGCCTCCTCCCAATCTTTGTTCTACGTCTCTTATAGAGACCTGATTATATTTCCTGGTGGCCTCGTCAGTCTTGAGGCCTCATTGACAGCATGATATTCTGTCCCGTCGGCCTCCTTGCTCACCTTTTTTTGCTGTGCATTTGCGGATAGGGGCCTCCTCAAATTTCAGGGGGGCGGCGCCCCCCAGTTTCACGGCAGGGGGGGGGCGACTGCCCCCCCCCCTGTCCCCCCGGTGGCGACGCCCTTGAATGTGAGGCGACGGAAGAAATCAACTTGAATTTTGACTCGTCGAAATGATTTCGAATTATCAACTTTCTGATACCGCATAACAAGCGACGTCGAATGACATACATTTTCTGCAAATTGAAGCCATAGCGATGAAACGCGAGGTCATCGAATAACTCAATCCAATCTTTGACCTTGACATGTCCCGGTTTGAAATGTTATTCGAGTGTTAACCACTGCTTATTGCTTGATACCAGATTTGGATGGGTTTGAGCGAAAACGAAAACAAAATTGAGCGGACCGGATGATCACCTTGGCCTTTATCCTTGAAAAAAATTCGATTGCGTAACTTTCTGATACCGCATAACTAGCCACGTCGAATGACAGCCATTTGATGCAAATTTAAGCGATAGCAACCGAAACTCGCGTTCGGCCGATATCGCTTCAATATCGCCATCTAATAAATCAAGCTAACCTTTGACCTATAAGGTTGACCTTGACATGTACCGGTTTGAAATGTTACACAATGGTTCACCACAGGTTATTGCTTGATTCCAGATTTGGGCAGGTTTGGGTGAAAACGACAAAAAAAATGGGAGACAACCGAAGAAACCGGTTTGCGTTGGACCTTGATCGTTAAATTGGTAATGTGAGACCTATGTAGTTGCTTCCAGCGTGTTCAGTGCAAGCAGAAGCATTTGTGGTAATTGATTCGAACGATCATAAACCCGTCGCTGAATGCTGATGCCAATAAAAATACGCCTCTGGCGAACATGTCGCTGAATATGGGTACGACGTTAACTTGACGTACCTGCTTAAGGCTGCCCATGACTACCCTCCATGGTCTTGAAGATACCCAAGGGCATTAAGGACACCCAGAGTCACGCTTGTTCAAGATATATCAATATATGCGCAGAGGAATGCAGCCTAGGACTATAAAGCCTTCCGATAATGCAAATTTGTTGCCTCGCAAGGCACAATTTTCCACCCAAGCGAAAACACAACTATGGTCGAGGTTCATGTTATTTAAGAATGATCTGGAAGCAGAAATTTCTACGTTTGCTGATTTACCGGTCGGAGATTTTGTGATGACAGATATACTCAGGTAGCTGAGGCTTTGGGGGACACGGACAAAATTGAGGGGACAAATCGTCACTTTTCAGAAATTGGGGGGACATGTCCCCCCCCAGCCTCCAGTGGTTACACCCATGCTTCTAACACAGGGCACGGTGTTGCAGGAAATTTGGATCAGTTATGATATTTGCTCCAATGTTGAGGGCCGGTGGTGGGACTGAATTAAACTGACCAGAAATCCTTTTTATACGTGATCATATTTCGGATGTTGGTGTTGTTCGGCTAATCTTCCCTATATATGCTCGCCAGGATGAACTTTTCGCGGCACGTATGGTTCGTCCAGCCAGTGCCTTGGCCTTTCTAAACGCTAGCATATTAGACATAGTGCTGTGCTTGCTGAACTCCTTAACCCGCACCGTCCCGGGGGGGTTGCTAACCGCCCCCCCCCCCCCTAAGGTTTTTCGCGGACAGTAGAAGAACGTCGCGCGGCAGCGCGCCGAAATTTGGCATACCTTTTCCCACATCAATTTGACATGTGTCAAAATTTTGAGGTCAGGTCATCTAGGGTCAACGAGTTAGTCAAGGTCAAGTGAGGTCACCTCCAGAAATGTTCAACCAGTCGTCACGCTTTAATGGATAGAGATATTTTAATGAAACTTTCAGCATTTGCCTATCTTTAGGGACGAAACAAAACACACTAGAGGAAATTGTATTTTCTGTTTTTGATTACTTATTAGTTCGGCATATTTACCCATAAGAGCTAAAATCGAAGATTCTGGCTAAAGTAAGCATTTTTATGAGAGCAATTTGACTTCGAACAACGTTTTTCGGCCCACTCTACCCATTAGAAAAATAAAAATTAAAGAAAATTCAAAATTCAAAATTTTGATATTTCAAAAAAAGATTTTTCGGTGGGTACAAATTTTAGGGCCATGGTCGATTTCGCCTTCCTTTTCTGATTCCAACTAATTTTTTTCAAATCTCCCCCAAAATAAACTCCCCAGAGCCAAAAACATGATGTAAGTCTTGAAAACTTAGGCACCCTAGTGACGTCACTTTTAGGGGGATAAACGTTTGGGGTGGTGTCTGGCCCTACTCGTCGAGCGCTTTCCGATGACACCTCTTTCGTATTCGTGCGACGCTTAGTTTGGAGATTAGAGGGGGGAGTTTGTATCACCCCCCCACACCCCCCGTCTTTCCTGTGAGGATATGACAGGAAAGACGGGGAGGGTTAAGAGCCCGTTTGCGGGCGCAGATAGCCTGTTTGCATTTCTCGGTCCACCAGGGAACTGGAATACGGCGCGGGGTTCCAGAGGTGCGTGGAATGCACTTATTGGCGCACTGGAGAACTGTCATGATGTAAAATCCTCCACACTAGTACAGTGATTTTCAATGTCGGTTGTAAAAGCCATCTGTGCCCGAGATTCGAAACTAGTCTAATCTGCTTTCCTCAAGTTCCAACGTGCAGGACGTACTCCCAGAACTACGGTTCTCCGAAAAGTCAACCATATCGGATAGTGGTCACTTCCGAGGAAGTCATGAACTGACCATTCGAACTGCTGAACCAGTTCGGGGCTGGCTATGGCATAGCCAGCCCCGCATTAGACTTGGGCATAGCCGCTATGCCTAAGTCTAATGCTGATGTCCGGCCCGATGGCAGCGCCAGATGGGTGTGCGCACCTGTGTTTAGGAGGTAGCGTGGCTCTTCCAAGATTAAAGCCTCCAGGATTCGACCCAGTGTGCTGATATCTGAGCAGCCCCAAGCAGTGTGGTGGGCATTGAGGTCTCCCAGTAGCAGTACTGGTGGTGGAAGCTCTGTCAGTAGCTGTTTCAGCTCCGCGGTAGGGAACGAGATTCATGGAGGCAGGTACAGGGAGCACAGGTTTATGCGACGGTGGTCAAGCGTCGCCTGCACTGCGACCGCTTGCAAAGATGTTCGGAGGGCCAGCTAACGTGCTGGTATACTGTGGTGGACGGCAAGTAGCACGCCTCCATGCGAAATGTTTGTATAGTGTACATCGCTACGGTATACATTGTAACATTTGAGTTTCACTGTATCCTCTGGTACCAGCTTTGTCTCTTGGAGACAGATGGCTGCAGGATTGTGCCGATTTAAAACGACCACAAGATCAAGAACGGAAGTATTCAGACCCCGGCAGTTCCACTGTAAAATGGCCGTAAAAGGAGCCGGTTAAAACGAGTTAAGACGATGGAGTGACAAATAGAGTGGTCACTGCAACATTGTGGATCCAGAGTGGGTCCGTGACCTTCCCCTAGGGCTTGCTCCGTCGGTAGGGGATGCCTGCCAAGGTGGAGCTCGCTTCCTGCCTCTGATCGGGGATGGAGATGCCGGAGCATCGCCCCCACGTAGTGGGATGGGTGGTGGAATGTGTGTTTCAGCAGGAGCTGAGGAACCTCAAGGTGCCGATGTTGACTGCATGGTCAGCTGGGAGGTATTGGCTCTCGGCAGTTCGCTGCCGAGAGCCCATAGACTCGTTGCGAGAGCCAAGAGACTCGTTGCGGTTCGCACGCCCAATCGGTCCCAGGTCCGGGGCTGCTTGGCGAACACCGACCGTCGGGTTTCGTGCTACTGACGGAGGCGTGACAGGGATGCGTTGCGATGATGAACCATAAAGCGTTGGAGGGGGAGGAGCAGGGCTTGGTGGCGGTAATACGGGGGTGGGATGGGTTACTTTAGATGTGGAAATAGTGGGTGTGGTGGATGAGGTGTTCGGGGGTTTGGCGTTTTTTTTGGCACGCTGTGCCAGGGTCCACTCGTCTCCTTCCTTTTGTGCCTCCGTCCCAGAGGCCGTAGAGGGGGATGGTAGGCCTCGCTCCGGCAGAGGGGTACAGGCGAGGCCGAAAGATGTCAATAGGTTGCATAGTTGGGATAAGAGCTGGGCAGTATTAGTAGGCTGCTGTTGTAGGGGAACGGGTTGTGTACTTCTCGCCTTCCCTGCGTACGAAATCGTCGGGTGGGTTTCATCGTAGACTTATCGGGCTTCTCTGAAGGTAAGTTGTTTTGAACATTTAATTGCTATGATCTCTCTCCGTCTCTCTCTCTCTTATATGCGCTGGACAGGTCTTATCGTAGGCGGTGTGCGGCACCTGACCCTGGCCGCAGTTGACACACCACACATGTGTGGAGGCGCAGTTATCCCCTACGTGTCCCGACGAACCGCACCTACCACAGGTCGGGCGGCCGCGGCTATACTGGGTTGTATGTCCGTACCTTTGACATTTAAAACATCGGTTGAAGTTGCGGACAAACATACGCACTTTCACCCTTACGTACCCAACGCATGCTGCGGCGAGTAGGTCAGCCGAGTTAAGTCAGAACAATGGTGCTGGTCATTTGCAGTTCACCTCATCTCGTCATCTTACGGGCATCCATCACACCGTACAATCCGCCAACGATTTCTGCTTCGGGAACATCTCTGAATTTAAAGCATTTAAAACCTCTTTTGAATGTTTTTTTTTGTGTTGCGAGGTGCTACCGAGATTGGTATCACAACTTCGCGCCTCCCACCATGCTCTGGTACGGAATATTTAAATTAATTAACTCCAAGCGTCCTCTTGGCGTCCTCAGCGTTACTGCATTAGACTTCCACACCACTGTCACGTAGTTTTTGCAGCGGACTACGTTTCCCAGACGGTCACAGCCACGTTTACGCCCGAATGGTGAAAGTGATGGAGATTTTTTCGGGATCACGAGACTTCAAGATAAGTATTCGTGGGGCAGGTAGCCTTGTCTTAGCTGGGCTAGCACGGTGGGGAGCACTGGAGGTGTTTGTATTGTGAGACCCGCGCTCGTTCGTAGCAGTATAAGGAGGCCGACGGTATGCTTCAGCTGGGGTTGGATTCGATGTCCGATTGCCACCCGGTGTTACGGTGGTTTGGACCTCGTGCGAAGGTCCTGGAGGAGTCGTAGTGTTTGGTGTAGCCATGAGAGTGTGTTGGTTTCGGCTCAGCGAGATGTTCCACCGCAAAGGGCCCTACTGGGGGACGCCCACTGCCGTGACAGAAGGACGCCAAACATCCGCCGAGCTATACGGGGCAGGCGGCGTCTTCGCCCGGCCGGGAGCGAGAGACTCACCACCCCCACCGGGATCCAGCGCCGCCCACCCCTCGACCCCAGCCGGCCGGATCGGTAGACACTGGGAAGAATCCCAAGTCCGCGGCCCGAGGTGACCAGCCACTTGACCCGTATGGTGCCCCACGGGCCCGCCCGCCCCTCCGGGATATCGGGACCAAAGAGGCGTGTTGGTCCCCCGTGAGGTCGCATGGGAATTGCGCTTTCGCGGGGAAGGGCATTTCTCCTCCACCCGTCTACCTGGGCAAGTTGTTAAGCCTAGAAATAAAATTTGACGTGCTTCCCGTGGTGATGAGCCTGCATCCTCAACATTTCAGTCTCAGTCAGATCAGCCTAGGCCAGTGTAGACCATTCAATTGAAGTTCGGTGTTTTGGAGATGACTCACTCTGCGGAGCCGTATGTGGCGCAGCATGACCATATAGTTGGTGCGCCGTATGTGGCGCAGCATGACCATGACCACATGACCGTATGTGGCGCAGCATGACCATATAGTTGGTGAGCCGTATGTGGCGCAGCATGACCATGACCACATGACCGTATGTGACGCAGCATGACCATATAGTTGGTGCGCCGTTGAACACTAAACCACCACCAACACAACGCTCCGTGTCAAAACTGTCCACCCCAGTCACACGAAATTATTCTGGAGGTTATTTGATGCGATGAACTTGCATATCACCAGTATTACTGGCGACGCAAATAGCAAAGATATCGTTCCCGAGAGAGCAAGTTGTAAGCACCCCGAACGATGCAAATAATCGAGAGCGTTGTTACTGCAGCGCAGTTACTACCGTTGGCGTTACGGTCGCAGTGTCCGCAATAATCCAACACATTCGATTTTCCACCAGAGACGTTGTGTTAGGTCAGACTAACTGGGGTCAAAGGGGCCGATCTATGAACATAACAATGGAAAGAGAAAATATTCGCTGCTGTTTTGGCTGGAATGTGAAACAGGATTCCCATTCCATATCACGCGAAATATTTGTAGATGAGAATATATCTGAACCCTTGTCCCTAACCACGGTGCCATGTGTAAAGAACCTGTGTTAGAGCGCGGACTTCTGGATATTTTGTCCAGTTACAGATACGAAAAATACACGTGTTGGATCACAGCTTCAGTTCAGTAAAGTGTACGCCAGGATGAACAATTTTGCTCCTGGGATCGTGAGTCCCCCCATCAACAACCTTGCCAACTTGATTCAAATCATGTTGGGATTCTAGCAACAAGGGTCAGTTACAGTTCACAGAAGCTACATGCCTCAAGCCGTACGATCCTCAGTTCGGCAGGTCTCCATTCGGGGTTTCCGTGACAACGGCTAGATGGAGGACAGTGACGGTAAACTCTCAACCTCGATTCAACTCTGGGCGCTGGAATTGTGAGCTGGAATAGAACGAATCAATTCACTCCAGATGTTTCCCGGGTTGTGCGAGTGTGTGTGTGCGCGCACATGTGACAGATGAGGACAAGAAGGACCTAACGATATCAGGCTAGACACAGCCACCATGTCCAGCTCCCACCCGGGATGTCCAGCTCCTACCCTACACCCGTTAACAATTGACCGGAGAAATCAATGCTGAGCGAGCTCGGTCGAGAGCGTCGCAAAGGAGTCGGTTCTTCTCCGCCATTCGGGCGTCGGTCGGCCAGGCGCCCGACGCCCCAAACGAGAAACAGACCGAGTCGACGGCAACAAGAGACTTTTAGAAACAGTCAAATGAAAGACTATAAACTGGGATATTAGGATGAAACATCGGAACAACTGCCCGTGGTGAACAGATCATTTCGGTGCCTGTCCCGCCACCGATACCCGACCGCCGCATTGACATCAGACGGCAAGCAGTCAGCTCCACACCGCCGGCCTGCTTCGTGAAAGAGGTACATCCCGCCACAGTCCCCGACGGCGAGGTCGCCCAGGTGGTGAGCTCCAGTCGATCCGACCGAACTCGCAATCTAATGAGCCGCCCTGAAACCATCCAGCGACCGGCGAGCCGGTGGCCGAGCCGGCCGGCGCGCGCACGCGCCATGTTGCCATCACAGACGAGCGTGATTGTCGCCGTGTGGTCACGCCCCCGGGCGAGGCGGCGGCGCGCGCACGCGCCATGTTGCCATCACAGACGAGCGTGATTGTCGCCGTGTGGTCACGCCCCCGGGCGAGGCGGCGGCGCGCGCACGCGCCATGTTGCCATCACAGACGAGCGTGATTGTCGCCGTGTGGTCACGCCCCCGGGCGAGGCGGCCGGCGCGCGCACGCGCCATGTTGCCATCACAGACGAGCGTGATTGTCGCCGTGTGGTCACGCCCCGGGGGGGGGGCGGCGCTATGTTGCCCGCGAGCGTGACTGTCGCCGTGTGGCCCCCCGGGCGAGGCGGCGGCGCGCGCACGCGCCATGTTGCCATCACAGACGAGCGTGATTGTCGCAGTGTGGTCACGCCCCCGGGCGCCGGCCTCGCGCCTACCGCCGCACGATACCCTCGGGCGAGGCGGCGGCGCGACGACCGCGCGTCCGCCTGCGCCTGCTAACACCGAACCGCATGACTGAGGCGACGCGACCCTCGTGAGCACCAACAAACTGCACCCCCAGCTGCGGCCGTGCCGTCCGGCGGCCGACGCCACGCACGGACAAGGCTACGACGGTACCGACGCGGACACGGAATCAAGATGCTAACATGATCATGCTCGCTGTACTAAATTATTAAAAATCACCAACAATAACAAGAACAGATGGCGCGCGCAGCGGCGGGGACGCGGCAGCTCGATGGCGGGAGAGCGCTTGCGCGGCGGCCCCGCGGCCGCGCGAGTCACTCCGGTCGGTCCTGGCTGATGTTGATTGTTTTCACTTTGCCGCAGTCGCGAGGAATTTTCAGCAACTGCTCTGGCGACGCATCAGGCATGATGAGGCACATAAACGTGTTGCCCGTGCCCGTGTCCTTTGGATAGATGGTGGTCGGCGAGAACGAGGTGTTCTTTTCGGAGTAGGCGCACAGTCGGTTGTACACCTCCGGGTAGTCCCGACGCAGACTGACGCCGCGCGTGCGCAAGTGCCGCAGTATGTTGAGGAAGTTCACCTCGCGCGAGCGCTCCGCCGCCAGGTGCGGCAGCGAGTGCGGCAACGAGATGAGGATCAGCGTCTCCAGCTCGTCCAGCTCGCGCGTGATCTTGGGCGACGGCCGCCGCTGCGGAGAGCGGCCGGCCAGCAGAGCGCTCAACTTAAGCTTAGCACAGCGCGGGATGATCTGGCGCTCCCACTTGGCCACGCCACTCAGCGGCATCTCGTTGAACACGCATATCACAATGTAGAGCACGAGCCGCGAGTCGGGGTTGTACGCCTTGCAGAGGTCGATGATCTCGCGGTACACGGCGTGGCCCATCTCGCGCGGCAGCAGGTCCTGCCACTTGATGTACAGCGCCTCGGAGGCGGTGCCGTCCTGGCGCGTCAGGAAGTCGTCGGCCGACTCGGGACTCGGGAAGAAAATCTTGAGCAGGCCGCGGCCGTGCGTGAGGAAGCCCTGACGCGCCGTGCGCGAGAACTCGAGCAGCAGCTGGTCGTCCTCTTTGATCTTCATGATGATCTGCTTGGACATGGCCTGCGCACGAATGGCGGCACACACGCGCCGGTGGCGGTCCCAGTGGGCGCGCCGGCAGTCGCGCGAACAGTAGAACGTCTCACAGTTGTGGCACATTTTGAACACGCTCTTCGCCTCTGTCAGGTTGGTCGTGTGCAGACACATCGAGTTCTTGCACTTGATGGTGATGAACGAGTCAACCGGCTCGACGCCGTCGCCCGGCTCGCCGGCGTCGTTCTCGACGGGCGTGGTCGTCGTCGCCGACCGGTCCGTGTCGGCGTCGACGTCCAGGTCGGACACGTCGTCGGCGGGCGGCAGTCGGCGCGCCAGCTCCTCCAGCGTCACCTCGTGGTCGCCGCCCTCGCCCGGCTGCCACTCGTCGTCGCACACGTCGAAGCGCACGGCGCGGCCGCCATCCAGCGAGTCGCTGAGGCGCCGCTCGGCGGCCGGCGAGCTGACCTGCGCCTGCAGCGAGTCGCCGCTCGAGGCGTAGTTGTCGGTGCTGCCGCTGTGCTTGTGCTCGGCGCTGCCCGAGTCGGCGCTGCCCTTGCTGCCGCCGTACAGTTCTTCCCAGTGCGGCGGCTCGACCACCGGCTCGACCACCGGCTCGGCCGTTGGCTCCGGCTCGCTGCTCACCCACGCCACGGTGGTGATGGTGTTGGGCCGCGTCGGCTCGCTCGGCGCGCCCGCCGGCCAGCCGTGGCCCTCCCACGACGCCGGCGTGGCGTTCGCCAGGTGGCCGTTGTTGCGGCTCGGCGAGTCGTCTGCCGGCGGAGGCAGCCGATCACAGAGATGTAGGTCACGTGTGTCACGCCACCGGGGTACAGGTTACTGAGGTCACCGAGTCGTAGGTCACGTGTCACGCCACCGAGGTACAGGTCACCGAGGTCTAGGCCATGTATGTCCCGACACCGAGGTACAGGTCACTGAGGTGTAGGCCACATATGCCACGTCACCGGGGTACAGGTTAGCCACGTATGTCACGCCACCGAGGTACAGGCTAGTGAGGGTCAGGTCACTGAAGTGTAGGCTACGTACGTCACACCACCGAGGTACAGGTCACTGAGGTGTAGGCCACATATGCCACGTCACCGGGGTACAGGTCAGCCACGTATGTCACGCCACCGAGGTACAGGCTAGTGAGGGTCAGGTCACTGAAGTGTAGGCCACGTACGTCACACCACCGAGGTACAGGTCACTGAGGTGCAGGCCACATATGCCACGTCACCGGGGTACAGGTCAGCCACGTATGTCACGCCACCGAGGTACAGGCCAGTGAGGGTCAGGTCACTGAAGTGTAGGCCACGTACGTCACACCACCGAGGTACAGGTCACTGAGGTGTAGGCCACATATGCCACGTCACCGGGGTACAGGTTAGCCACGTATGTCACGCCACCGAGGTACAGGCCAGTGAGGGTCAGGTCACTGAAGTGTAGGCCACGTACGTCACACCACCGAGGTACAGGTCACTGAGGTGTAGGCCCATATGCCACGTCACCGGGGTACAGGTCAGCCACGTATGTCACGCCACCGAGGTACAGGCTAGTGAGGGTCAGGTCACTGAAGTGTAGGCCACGTACGTCACACCACCGAGGTACAGGTCACTGAGGTGCAGGCCACATATGCCACGTCACCGGGGTACAGGTCAGCCACGTATGTCACGCCACCGAGGTACAGGCCAGTGAGGGTCAGGTCACTGAAGTGTAGGCCACGTACGTCACACCACCGAGGTACAGGTCACTGAGGTGTAGGCCACATATGCCACGTCACCGGGGTACAGGTTAGCCACGTATGTCACGCCACCGAGGTACAGGCTAGTGAGGGTCAGGTCACTGAAGTGTAGGCTACGTACGTCACACCACCGAGGTACAGGTCACTGAGGTGCAGGCCACATATGCCACGTCACCGGGGTACAGGTCAGCCACGTATGTCACGCCACCGAGGTACAGGCCAGTGAGGGTCAGGTCACTGAAGTGTAGGCCACGTACGTCACACCACCGAGGTACAGGTCACTGAGGTGTAGGCCACATATGCCACGTCACCGGGGTACAGGTCAGCCACGTATGTCACGCCACCGAGGTACAGGCCAGTGAGGGTCAGGTCACTGAAGTGTAGGCCACGTACGTCACACCACCGAGGTACAGGTCACTGAGGTGTAGGCCACATATGCCACGTCACCGGGGTACAGGTCAGCCACGTATGTCACGCCACCGAGGTACAGGCCAGTGAGGGTCAGGTCACTGAAGTGTAGGCCACGTACGTCACACCACCGAGGTACAGGTCACTGAGGTGTAGGCCACATATGCCACGTCACCGGGGTACAGGTCAGCCACGTATGTCACGCCACCGAGGTACAGGCTAGTGAGGGTCAGGTCACTGAAGTGTAGGCCACGTACGTCACACCACCGAGGTACAGGTCACCGAGGTGTAGGCCACATATGCCACGTCACCGGGGTACAGGTCGCCACGTATGTCACGCCACCGAGGTACAGGCCAGTGAGGGTCAGGTCACTGAAGTGTAGGCCACGTACGTCACACCACCGAGGTACAGGTCACTGAGGTGCAGGCCACATATGCCACGTCACCGGGGTACAGGTCAGCCACGTATGTCACGCCACCGAGGTACAGGCTAGTGAGGGTCAGGTCACTGAAGTGTAGGCCACGTACGTCACACCACCGAGGTACAGGTCACCGAGGTGTAGGCCACATATGCCACGTCACCGGGGTACAGGTCAGCCACGTATGTCACGCCACCGAGGTACAGGCCAGTGAGGGTCAGGTCACTGAAGTGTAGGCCACGTATGTCACGCCACCGAGGAAAATGCCAGTGAGGGTCATGTCTCGGGTGTAGGCCCGCATTTCACGATACCGAGGTGCAGGTTAGTGAGTGTCAGACCACTGAGGTACAGGTCACGTCACTGATAAACAGGTCAGTGGGGCCACGTCACACTGGTAATATCACTAGAATGTCAGATCAGAGGTACGTGTCAGTAGGTCGATTCATTGCAGTCCAGGTCAGCGAGATGTCAGGTAGATGTACATGTCAGTTGGAAGTCGGGTGCTGGATTGGATACAGATTAGAGTTCACTGCACTGTCGTGTCAGCGAGACATCAAGGTGTCCCACTGGCCCCCAGATATAGGTCCGTGAGAGGTCAGATTATAGGTGCAGGGTAGCGGGAGGGCAGGTCGCTCAGCTACACGTATATTGAAGTCAAGTCATTCGGAAGCAGGTTAGGAGAGGTCAAATGCTATCCTCATAAGCGACAATAAGAGCGATGCGTTGGGAGCTCGGACATTAGGACGCAGGTCAACGAGTGTATTCAGCAAACAGACAGTGAAGCAGCAATATTACATTAACTTGAAGTCACGTGATTTGAGTGATATCAGATGGATTCAATGGATACTCAATGGATTCAAGTGACTCGAGCAGCTTTGCTCAAGAGCAATTCAGAGAAAAGATGAGAAGAAAGTTCAGATGATATTTATTGATATTCGGGTCGGCACATATTCTTCCCGGGCCTAATTTCACCTTGGTCAGCGACACGTCTGCAATGTGCAGAGGCGCCTACTTACTCGCAGAGGAGGTACAACCTCTACCGCTTGTAGACGAGTGCAGAGTCGTCTACGAAGCAATCTGCATCGCTATCCACACGCTGTACTTGCATGCTTGAACACCAGCCAGTGAAAGCGACAACGCATGCCTGCTCTACATTGGTGTTGCACGAGGTGCCGTGGTGAGGGTACAGTGCCTCGAGCCGGTCCGGACGAGGCAGCAGCGCTTGGCAGTGCGGTGCTGCTCGGGTATGCACACTCAGGTGGAAGGCCTAATGATTCACGATCGTAGAGAATACAAACGAATATGCAATTGTCTGTGATTGGGTGTATTCGCGAGTAGCAGGCAAAGTTGGAGGAACTGAAAAAACAGAAATATTCGCTCGATGCACGTTGGATTCCTAACATGCAATTAAGACAAGCATTAAACATCGACAGAGGATAGTTGTAATACATGCACAATCGGATATTACGCACATCGCTAAGGCATTGATTTTACTCAATGAATACCAAGTCATAACAATCAACATTGTGCTGGCATTAAGTGCTGTCAGTCGAAGCAACTCACTTCATGGCAAACAAATTAATTGGACAAGCCCAAGTGCTGAAATATTCCTGTGAACACGTTACTCAGTGAAATACATCAAAACAAGCTAACGCACTCGCATAGTGTATCGACACCTCCGGTATCAGGTTCATCACTCTAATGCGAATCACAAAACAAGAAAACGCAAGAAGCACACAACGGTGCGGAAAGATGGACATAATCAGCGTGGGCGGAACAATAACACGGAAGCTGCATGCCATCGTGCAAGCTTACACTACCAGACACATCGAGCCTCGTGCCCTTCGTCAGTTAACTCCCGGACAACAACAATTGCACCAAACTACGCCCGCAATCACCGTGGTCACTCAGAACTGGCCAGCGCGCCACCTGCGCATCGCATGAGCTCGGTCGCCGCACCGCCGGTCTACCACTGACGCAGGCCGGCGCGCCTGTGGGCCGCCGCCGCCCCGCTCTGCCCGGCGACAGCGCACTCACCGGCAGCGGCGGGCGCGTGGTCGTAGTAGCGCGTGCCCACCAGCGACGTCTCGTAGAGCACGCGCGACGGCGAGGCGCCGCGCCGCGAGCCCTTGCTGCTGGCCGAGCTGCTGCGGCGAGGCGCGCCGCCCGGCAGCGCCAGCAGCGAGTCAAGCACGTCCTCCACGGTCACCGACGAGCCGCGCCGCACGCCGTCGGGCGTCGCTGTCGGCGGCACCGGCGCGCCCCCTGTCGGCCGCCAGTGCTCAGAGGGCGCCACTGCAGCGGCGGCGCCGCCGAGGGCGGGCGCGCCGCCAGCAGTGACACCGCGGCCATCGATTCGCTCGGAAGCGTCTCGAGTGCGGGGTGAAGTGGAATGTTAAGCACGCTTTAATGTCATTCCATGCCGGACATTAGCATCGTGGGTTATGTGCTCTGAGTGCGGCTACCAAAGCACAAGTCCATCATACATGGTGGGAACGAAGGGATCCGGTGTCCGCAATGGAATTATTTATCAGCTCTCACAGAGTTGACATCAACCATGCCATGCTGAAATTACTGGAGATGTTGAAGGGACACTCAATCATCGTAATCCTTTCGATAAAAATGTGTAATGGTACCTTCGTATTTCAGTTATAAGATACTGTAAAATTGTGTTGTTAGCGGCCTCATTTCAGAACGTATACACTCCCAGATTACGCTGGGATTAATCTCACCAATTAGTCGCGCAATGAATACACGATCTGCAACGAATTTCCCTCGTGACGCGTAGAACATCCATCAGCATCATATCGGACCCTGGCATGCTTTGACCGGACCAAATTCAAACCGCACTGGGTGGCCATATAAATGCACGGGTGCCTCTGGAGCATTGAGTGCCCTCTCGGTGCACAAGGCCGGGCAAACGGGATGATGTTTCCACTGCCTCGCTACAACCATGTGTCTAAAATCTGTACCTACGTTTTTGGGACAAACATACCGGAATTGTACGATATGACACTCTGCCCTTCACCCACTCCGCAGGCTGATGTAATTGTACGATATGACACTCTGCCCTTCACCCACTCCTCTTCTGGCATGGCGATTCTGCTATAGGATGAGTTCGAAATGACAAGAGCTACCGAGTAGCCATACTGGTATGCGGCTTTGACGGATGAGAAATGACATTTGAAAAAGTAATTCCATGAACACCGGTACACATGTCTCTTGTATTTGCAATTTACTCTTGACCACACCGCCACCTGTCCTGATATCAAGCCGGCTTAGTCATTGGAATATGGCATGGAAATGCACGAAAATCCTACACGTATCAACATTCTTTAGGGTGTAGGATTTGCTTGGTGACTAATTGCTACATGTCTATACCTAAAGGGTATGCACTGGGCCCAGACGTGTAGCAAACTGTTGTTTTCAGCACGTGCCAAGTGATGCACATTCACATTCATTCATAAGAGCAAAAATATAACTGGAGCAAATTGTCACGCGAAAGCGAAGGCCTAAGCCATGGGCCAAGAAATCACGGTTACCTAACACCTACCTGCTTAAATGCTAAACTTACGGGCATATCCAGCGCCCGAATGTCCAGCGGGAAGTCGGCCAAAAAGCAAACTTCCCTATCTCGCGTCCCAGGCTTGGACTAAATGTATCTCAACCGGTTTGAAGTGATCTCTCAGAAACTCATCACACTCGTCACCAGCCGACATTAAACCCATACTAGGTGGATTTCGTAGCCGCAATTATTTGTATATATTTTGTTAAACCTGAGGACACTGTAAGCAGCAGAGCCGAGGACTGTTTGCTGTACAGCTCAGCGGCTGTAGGGTGGGTGGCGTTACTGGTCACGGCACGAAACAAGACGGGGTGAACGCAGTGCTTACCTGTGCTCACTACGACTGCCAGTAACTATGCATCAACACGCGACGAAGTAGCTGTCAAACAGAAACACAACCCGATAAAACGAAGAAAATCCAACCAACAACCGGTCAATACAGCCCAAACTCAAACGGAAATAAACAGGCACACGGACACCTCTTTTTATTGAGTAGATAAATAATGATATATACAACAAAAAGTGACTTGAGATGACAAAATATAGCATCAACGGAAGCAAAAAGACATACACAACGAAATAACTTCAACGGCATCCGGTGCATTCGCAACGCGAGCGCCTCTCGTGTATAAGCAGTGCTTTACCAGATAAACAAGCAACAGACCGTTTTGCTCTGACGTATTGACTCAGTTGTATGTACTGAACTCAGTACTGAACAAACCAGATGCGTAAATTGTGTTGAACTGCTGGTTCATAAGAAGACAAGTAGATTACAAATCACAGACCAAAATTTGGGAAGCTGTTAATGTGTCCATTGTCAAACAGTCCCGCTTGGCAGCATCTCCAGATGAGCGCACTGTCGCAATGCTTCTAAACATAAATGCAGCATTGCGAGGCTGGCGGGTGACCAATGCGCAAATCAAGATGATAATGAAGGAATGTCAGCACAAACGCATGTTACTGCACTTGTCAAAGGTCAAATCATAGCGAAGTCCTCTCAAGCATGCTGGACACAAACTATTCATCTTGCAGGGCGCTGGGGTTGTGGAAGCTCGTAGCTCGTAAAGACCATCGAAAACAGAAGCCGTACAAACACAAAAAAAACTCAAATGCATGCTGAGAACATTTCGGTTCAGCGAACATGGACAGGTCTCAACAACCCCTACTGCTACGAAGCCGTCAAACACACGCAAAAGCTAGACAAAACCACGCGACGCAAAATCAAACAAAATAAAACATGCCCCAGGGTACATGATCCGAAAATAAAAATATTTACAGGCGGCGACAACACGAAGCGACGGCTCGGGTGGCCAGGAGCGGCCATCCAGCTGACTGGCTGCACCACCGGGGGACCACCACCAGCGTGTCACACCATCAGCAACTCACCGAACTCGTACTGATCGCCCTTGCTCTGGTCGCGGCCGGGTGGCGCCGCCTCGGGAAGTGGCGCGACGCTGCCCGCCGCCAGCGTGTCGGTGATCACGGCGCTCGCCGCCTCGGGTGTGGTCGGCTCGTCGGTCGGCTTAGTGCCCACGAACGCCGTCTCCAGCCAGACGGGCCTCTTGGAGGGCGACGTGGAGCGCGAGCCGCGCGCGCCGGCCGGCGAGCGGCGGCGCGACCGTGGCGAGCCGCCTCCGCGGCCCATGTCACTCACACTGCCCTGGTTGGACGTGCTAGCCGCCGAGTCAAAGTAATGCACTATGGCGCTGGTCACCTCCTTGATGGAGCTGTGGATGTCCACGTCGGGCGGCAGCGGCCGCACGGGCCCCACGAAGCCGCTGCTGTCGGCGGCGCGCGGCAGACTCAGCGGCGGCGCGCTCAGGTTGCCCTCGCTGCGGTTGCGCGCGAAGCTGGTGGCCAGCCGGTCGACGGGCGTCTGGTAGCCCTGACTGAGCCGCTCCTGACTGCGCCAGCCCATGTATGGCCGCTGGCCGACCCGCCCGCCGCTCAGACTGCCGCCGGCGCTGCCCACCGGGCTCTGCGTGCCGCTGCTCGTCTGCGAGACGCGCGCCGAGCCGTACCGGTACATGCCGCCGCCGTAGTAGAGACCGCTGCGGTCACTGGGCGCCGGCGACGCGGCGCCCGAGCCGGGGCTGGTGAGACTCTCGCGCGAGGTGGTGCGCACGTAGCGCCAGTCCGGCGGCCGCACGCGCGTCGGGATCACCACCTTGGACTGGGCGGTGGGCGTGGTGCACCGGCTGGACTGCAGCGACTCCTTGGACGTCGACTTGGAGTTGAAGCCCGACCAGCCACCTGCGGGACCGAGTGTCGGCGTGAGACGCAGATCAGGCGAACACTTGGCGTGCTGCATGGCTGCGACACGTGTGCCGAGGGATGGCAAGCGTTCACCAGAGATGAGAGCAGCTAGACGCACATGGGGCAGCCGGTACAGCCGGTGCAGCCGGTACAGCCGGTACAGCCGGTGCAGCCGGTACAGCCAGTGCAGCTCGAAAATACGTTGTTTTGCTTCGAAACTAGCCAAGCCAAGGTAAATTCAGTCCGTGCTGGGTGCTGGCAACGGAAACGGACGGCATACTCTTGACCCTTGTTCCCACAATTGGCAAGAAGACCACACCAGATTTGAGAGCAGCAAATTGTACCAAAATTACGACAACCGAATGGAAAGAAACGCAAACGTACAACTCGCAAGGACCATGTGACAGAAGCACTTCACTCACATTAACTTTCTTTGTACATTGATGAACAGGAGCATATCCCCATCCTGTGCAGGAAAATACACCCATGATTGAAGTTCACACCATCATTGCACCGCCCGATACATGGGGTAAAGGGCAGAAAAGGAAGAATATAACCTCATGCCTCACCACCTCCAGGGGTGTCGGACACATCGCACTACTGTCAGACCACTGCACTCTTCGAAGCTTCAGCTCATATCTTGTTCCAACTAATGACGATGAAATGAAGTATTGCAACATAAAACCGCAATATTTCCATCAATTCAAACCGAAGTTGTTATAATGTGCGATTCAAGCTTACTCTTGTTGCATGTTTACAATTCGTGACTGGAAAGTTTATAGGCTTTCCTCCTACGGGAGGAAACATGTGATATATCGTTGAAGTGAGATAGATAGCTTGTACCCAACATGCCATACCTTATAAGGTATGTTGACTAACATGATGAAATGGGGTCAGCTCGACGCATTCTGTCTAAAGGCTGTTCTGTGCCGTTTTTGAGAACACAAGGAGGCACAGTTGAAGAAAGGCAAGCAGGTGCGCCTAGATGCTTTCGGTACGGCTAGCGGAGCCCAAAGCGATGTCATTGTGTTGCTGATCCACTAGAGATAACGGAGCCCAAAGCGATGTCATTGTGTTGCTGATCCACTACAGATAACGGAGCCCAAAGCGATGTCATTGTGTTGCTGATCCACTAGATAACGGAGCCCAAAGCGATGTCATTGTGTTGCTGATCCACTAGAGATAACGGAGCCCAAAGCGATGTCATTGTGCTGCTGATCCACTAGAGATAACGGAGCCCAAAGCGATGTCATTGTGTTGCTGATCCACTACAGATAACGGAGCCCAAAGCGATGTCATTGTGTTGCTGATCCACTAGAGATAACGGAGCCCAAAGCGATGTCATTGTGTTGCTGATCCACTACAGATAACGGAGCCCAAAGCGATGTCAATGTGTTGTTGATCCACTACAGATAACGGAGCCCAAAGCGATGTCATTGTGTTGCTGATCCACTACAGATAACGGAGCCCAAAGCGATGTCATTGTGTTGCTGATCCACTACAGATAACGGAGCCCAAAGCGATGTCATTGTGTTGCTGATCCACTAGATAACGGAGCCCAAAGCGATGTCATTGTGTTGCTGATCCACTACAGATAACGGAGCCCAAAGCGATGTCATTGTGTTGTTGATCCACTACAGATAACGGAGCCCAAAGCGATGTCATTGTGTTGCTGATCCACTAGATAACGGAGCCCAAAGCGATGTCATTGTGTTGCTGATCCACTAGAGATAGCGGAGCCCAAAGCGATGTCATTGTGTTGTTGATCCACTACAGATAACGGAGCCCAAAGCGATGTCATTGTGTTGTTGATCCACTACAGATAACGGAGCCCAAAGCGATGTCATTGTGTTGCTGATCCACTAGATAACGGAGCCCAAAGCGACGTCATTATGTTGCTGATCCACTACACAACCAGAACAAGACGGGCGGTGATGTATCATTTTGTCATAGGCGTCTACCCGCGCCGTACCTTGCCACTCAGTGACAAGTTTCCTGTCCCTCGGTGCATGGGAGATGGCCTCATGAAAATCTGATGTGCTCCGTAAAGCCACACACCGTCTCCGCCGCCGGCCGCTGGTGGGCTCTGCAGCGCAGTGTAGATGAACTGCTGGCATGCCCCACAGTTCCGGGTGCTGTAGTACGTAAAAAAAGAGCTCAGCACTCTGCTCCAGATCCTGGCACAATGGCAATTTTTGCAGCATTATAGAACGTTAATGTAGCTTCTGGTGTATGCCCATTGTGAAGAGAAAAAGCTCGCTGGCGCATACGGCATTCTTGCACATGACAGCATGACGCTGCACCTAGGCACGCACAGCTTCACAGCTTCACAGCTTCACAGCTTCACAGCTTCACAGCTTCACAGCTTCACGAAACCTGCCGAAGGTGCCCCTTCTTCGGGGGACAATTCATCACGCCAGTATCGCCTAACATGAGAATGTCTGGGTTCTGCTGTTCCAAGTCATTCTGTGGGTATTCTCCGGGAGCTGACACCGGTGGCGCAGCCAGGAGCAGACAATAATCTACATGGACGTCGCCATGCTGTGAGAGGCGAGTCCGCTTACGCGATGCTCTGATGTTTCATCTTTGGTGGCGGCGAAGAGCTGGGCAGAACAGATGTGGAATGTGCCCTAGACCAGCTGCCGAGTTTAGATGGGTGGAACAGTTCACGGAATAACGGAGGTGAGACTGTGAGAGCCAGCTGCTAGGTGCAGTGTAGTGTGGTGGCACGGTCACCGGGTGCAGTGTAGTGTGGTGGCACGGTCACCGGGTGCAGTGTAGTGTGGTGGCAAGGCCACCGGGTGCAGTGTAGTGTGGTTGGTTATTGGTTTTACGACACGTCGACCGTTGGGTCATGTAGCGTCGCCAATCTCTCACGCCGATTGGTCGCGGGCGAAGAGTAGTGACAGGTGAGACTCGAACCCACAACCTTTCGATTGTGAGACGAGCATCTTACCCCTAGACCACTCGTCCCCACCAGTGTAGTGTGGTGGCACGGCCGCCGGGTGCAGTGTAGTGTGGTGGCACGGCCGCCGGGTGCAGTGTAGTGTGGTGGCACGGCCGCCGGGTGCAGTGTAGTGTGGTGGCACGGCCGCCGGGTGCAGTGTAGTGTGGTGGCACGGCCGCCGGGTGCAGTGTAGTGTGGTGGCACGGCCGCCGGGTGCAGTGTAGTGTGGTGGCACGGCCGCCGGGTGCAGTGTAGTGTGGTGACACGGCCGCCAGGTGCAGTGTAGTGTGGTGGCATGGCCGCCGGGCACAGTGTAATGCAGTGGAGCAGTTCACCAATGAGTTGGAACTATGCCATGTATCGGCCGGCAGCCGGCAGCCGCTGCCCAGGGCGGTGCCGGCGGCCCACCGGCGACACCCTGTGTACTTACTACTCACCCGCTAGGGAGCCGGAACCCGTCCACTGGCAACACCCTGTGAGCTCACCACTCACCTGCCAGTGAGTCAGAGCCACACCGGCAACACCCTGTGTACTACTACCCACCCGCTAGGGAGCCGGAACCCGTCCACTGGCAACACCCTGTGAGCTCACCACTCACCTGCCAGTGAGTCAGAGCCACACCGGCAACACCCTGTGTTCTTACTACTCACCCGCTAGGGAGCCGGAGCCGTAGTCCCTGCGCAGGGGCGACTCGTGTTTGGCGGATTTCTTGTACCACTCGGGTGTGTTGAGGTTGCGCAACGACCTCTGGAAGCTCAGCTCGTGCTCGCTCATCTGGCGTTCGCCCCGCATCAGCTCATTCTCGGGCGGCTGAAACGGGCACAACACTGCTGAAACACAGCCAAAACACCAGTACCGCACTGCTGGCGCGCCGCTGGTGTAATGATGATGAAGTAATGCCGTGCACCACATACTTCCGACACGGACGAGGACCCGCAACCTCCCACAACATGCAGCCACAAGATGATCACATTCATCAGCAAGCTACCGATACAATGAAGCTGTTGCTGAAATTCGACGCGCTGCAATATTAATGTTTGGACGATAAGATGAGACACAGGTGTGAAAATCCATTACTGAGATCAGTCTAGCCTGACTATGGCACGAGGAAGGAAACGAGAAGCAGTGACGGCGAGCGCTGATTGGATACGGTTCGGCGCATGGGTGCGGAGCTGGGGATCCGCTATCCGATGTTCCGGCGTCTGGGTGGGGTGGGGGTGGGGGGCTGGTAATCGGCTACCAGGTTTTCCGGCGTCTGGATGCCGAGCTGGTGATCGGCTGCCCGATGTTCCGGCGTCTTGGTGGTGGGCTGGTGGCCAACTACCAGGTGTCACGGTGCCTGGGTGGTGGGCTGGTGATCGGCTTCCGGGTGTTTCGGCACCTTGGTGGGGGCTAGTGATCGGCCACTCGATATCTGGGGAGTCCGGGTATGGTGTGGGTGTGGGTGTGGGGTTGAGGGTTGATGGCGAGAGGCAGTTTGGTGATTCGGCAACATTTTACTTGTGATCAGGGGTGGTTGTGAGGTGGTTGTCCGGTGGAGGGGCGGCAGTCAGGTGATGGCTAGGTGCTGGTCAGGTGGTGCCGAGGTGCTGGTCAGGTGGTGACTAGGTGCTGATCAGGTGGTGACTAGGTGCTGATCAGGTGATGACTAGGTGCTGATCAGGTGGTGACTAGGTGCTGGTCAGGTGGTGCCGAGGTGCTGGTCAGGTGGTGACTAGATGCTGGTCAGGTGATGGCTAGGTGCTGGTCAGGTGGTGCCGAGGTGCTGGTCAGGTGGTGACTAGGTGCTGATCAGGTGGTGACTAGGTGCTGATCAGGTGGTGCCGAGGTGCTGGTCAGGTGGTGCCGAGGTGCTGGTCAGGTGGTGACTAGGTGCTGATCAGGTGGTGACTAGGTGCTGATCAGGTGGTGACTAGGTGCTGGTCAGGTGGTACCGAGGTGCTGGTCAGGTGGTGCCGAGGTGCTGGTCAGGTGGTGACTAGGTGCTGATCAGGTGGTGACTAGGTGCAGATCAGGTGGTGACTAGGTGCTGATCAGGTGGTGCCGAGGTGCTGGTCAGGTGGTGACTAGGTGCTGGTCAGGTGGTGACTAGGTGCTGATCAGGTGGTGCCGAGGTGCTGGTCAGGTGGTGACTAGGTGCTGATCAGGTGGTGACTAGGTGCTGGTCAGGTGGTGACTAGGTGCTGGTCAGGTGGTGCCGAGGTGCTGGTCAGGTGGTGACTAGGTGCTGATCAGGTGGTGACTAGGTGCAGATCAGGTGGTGACTAGGTGCTGATCAGGTGGTGCCGAGGTGCTGGTCAGGTGGTGACTAGGTGCAGATCAGGTGGTGACTAGGTGCTGATCAGGTGGTGACTAGGTGCTGATCAGGTGGTGCCGAGGTGCTGGTCAGGTGGTGACTAGGTGCTGATCAGGTGGTGACTAGGTGCTGGTCAGGTGGTGACTAGGTGCTGATCAGGTGGTGACTAGGTGCTGGTCAGGTGGTGCCGAGGTGCTGGTCAGGTGGTGACTAGGTGCTGATCAGGTGGTGACTAGGTGCAGATCAGGTGGTGACTAGGTGCTGATCAGGTGGTGCCGAGGTGCTGGTCAGGTGGTGACTAGGTGCAGATCAGGTGGTGACTAGGTGCTGATCAGGTGGTGACTAGGTGCTGATCAGGTGGTGCCGAGGTGCTGGTCAGGTGGTGACTAGGTGCTGATCAGGTGGTGACTAGGTGCAGATCAGGTGGTGACTAGGTGCTGATCAGGTGGTGACTAGGTGCAGATCAGGTCGTGCCGAGGTGCTGATCAGGTGGTGACTAGGTGCAGATCAGGTGGTGCCGAGGTGCTGGTCAGGTGGTGACTAGGTGCTGATCAGGTGGTGACTAGGTGCAGATCAGGTCGTGCCGAGGTGCTGATCAGGTGGATGCGAGGTGCTGGCCAGGTGGTGGCAGGGCGACGGTCAGCACAGTTATCAATGCGTCGGACGAGGAGGCGTAGATGCGGACCAGGACAGGTCCGGATGAAGGCCCGGACCAAGACAGATCGGGGCGGTGAAGGTCCGGACCAAGACAGGTCAGGGCGGTGAAGGCCGGGGCCAAGACAGGTCAGGGCGGTGAAGGCCCGGACCAAGACAGGTCAGGGCGGTGAAGGCCGGGGCCAAGACAGGTCAGGGCGGTGAAGGCCCGGACCAAGACAGGTCAGGGCGGTGAAGGCCCGGACCAGGACAGATCGGGGCGGTGAAGGCCCGGACCAGGACAGGTCAGGGCGGTGAAGGCCGGGGCCAAGGCAGGTCGGGGCGGTGAAGGCCCAGACCAGGACAGGTCAGGGCGGTGAAGGCCCGGACCAGGACAGATCAGGGCGGTGAAGGCCGGGGCCAAGACAGGTCGCGCGGCTCAACTAGAGCAGAACGACGAGGTGTAGGTTCGAACCAGGGAAAATAATCAGATACCCAAGCCGCCTGGGCAGGTCGGGTCGGTTGGGATCAGCGCCAGAGCAGAAACGTGTAGGTTCGAGCCACCGGCAGGTGCACCAGCCCGGCTCCCGCAGACTGAACCACCCAGGTAGTTCAATCTGGAAGGCGATGTTCCAGTAACGGTACCAGGTACGCCACTGATTGTATTTCCCACCGACATAGGAAAACACGGTGCCAAAGGAAGTCTGATCAAGGCTCATGGTGAAGTCACAACCGCCTCAGTACAAGCTGCAGACTGCAGTCGAGGCAGGCTGCAGCCAAAACAGAATGTAGACTGCAGCCGAGCTCAGACTAGCGAATGCAGCCGAGCCAGACTGCAGACGTCCAGTGGTGGCAGTGGTTGCGCGTCCGTCGGATGGCCGAGACTTGGCCAGTGCCGTGCGGCAGCTGGCAATACCATCGACTGTACCGGGCGGGAGGCCGTCCGGGCCGAGACTTGGCCAGTGCCGTGCGGCAGCTGGCAATACCATCGACTGTACCGGGCGGCAGGCCGTCCGGGCCGAGACGTCGTGTCAGCGTCCTTAGTGACATCACGTATTCACATCTCGATGCTGGGCATGAGACCTTGTCGAACTCCTGTGCAGTGATTCTGCAGTACAGCACACGAAGTGACGTCGCAGCACAAAGGCGCATACATTGCAATAATACAATCGACACGAGTTACCGCTCGTCAGTGATTGATTGACTGATTTATTGATTGTGTTTACGGCGTGGGGGCACGGCCGTCTCAGCACGTCCCACTGCACGCCGGGCCAGTGGAGCCGTGTGGGGGCGCGGCCGTCTCAGCACGTCCCACTGCACGCCGGGCCAGTGGAGCAGTATTGGGGCACGGCCGTCTCAGCACGTCCCACTGCACGCCGGACCAGTGGGGCCGTGTGGGGGCGGCTATCTCAGCACGTCCCACTGCGCGCCGGGGCGATGGGGCCGCGCCGGGGCAGCCGTCTCAGCACGCCGGGCTAGTGGAGCTGTGTGGGGGCGGCTATCTCAGCACGTCCCACTGCACGCCGGGCCAGTGGAGCTGTGTGGGGGGCCGCCGTCTCAGCACGTCCCACTGCACGCCGGGCCAGTGGAGCTGTGTGGGGGCGGCCGTCTCAGCACGTCCCACTGCACGCCGGGCCAGTGGAGCTGTGTGGGGGCCGCCGTCTCAGCACGTCCCACTGCACGTCGGGCCAGTGGAGCTGTGTGGGGGCGGCCGTTTCAGCACGTCCCACTGCACGCCGGGCCAGTGGAGCTGTGTGGGGGCCGCCGTCTCAGCACGTCGCACTGCACGCCGGGCCAGTGGAGCTGTGTGGGGGCACGGCCGTCTCAGCACGTCCCACTGCACGCCGGGCCAGTGGAGCTGTGTGGGGGCCGCCGTCTCAGCACGTCCCACTGCACGTCGGGCCAGTGGAGCTGTGTGGGGGCGGCCGTTTCAGCACGTCCCACTGCACGCCGGGCCAGTGGAGCTGTGTGGGGGCCGCCGTCTCAGCACGTCGCACTGCACGCCGGGCCAGTGGAGCTGTGTGGGGGCACGGCCGTCTCAGCACGTCCCACTGCACGCCGGGCCAGTGGAGCCGTGTGGGGGCGGCAGTCTCAGCACGCCGGGCCAGTGGAGCTGTGTGGGGGCGCGGCCGTCCCAGCACGTCCCACTGCACGCCGGGCCAGTGGAGCAGTATTGGGGCACGGCCGTCTCAGCACGTCCCACTGCACGCCGGACCAGTGGGGCCGTGTGGGGGCGGCTATCTCAGCACGTCCCACTGCGCGCCGGGGCGATGGGGCCGCGCCGGGGCAGCCGTCTCAGCACGCCGGGCTAGTGGAGCTGTGTGGGGGCGGCTATCTCAGCACGTCCCACTGCACGCCGGGCCAGTGGAGCCGTGTGGGGGCGGCAGTCTCAGCACGCCGGGCCAGTGGAGCTGTGTGGGGGCGCGGCCGTCCCAGCACGTCCCACTGCACGGCGAGCTGGTGGAGCCGTGCGCTGCCGCCGATGTACCCGATCGGCCGGCCCGGCACCGACCGACACCGCTCGCCGCCGTCGACCTCTCTGACCGACCGGCCGAACTGGGTCAGCACGGCTTCCCAGAACCGGGAGGCCCCCGCGCCGAACGCCCGGCTCCCGGAGGCCTCGTGCACAGCCTGCGCGGCAACCTTCACGGGCTGGGGGCAGACAGTAGGCAGTGGCACGTACTGACCAGCTAGTGGCGCTGACGAAGGCCGACCACACACGACAGTGGCCATCGATTCCGCCGGCACAGACGCGCTAGATCGATGAGTGTGGGGAGGAGGTAAACGTTCGTGCGTGCGTCGGTGGGTGTGTGCCCGGAAGCGAGTGCGTGCGTGAGGACGCGCGCGTGTCCATGTGCGTAAGGCATGTGTGATCAAAGCCTGCATCAGTACGCAGGTTCAATGTACAGACTGGGGTTGGCATATTCACAACCAGTCTCTGATTAGTCCGTGTGGGTCAGGGTCCTCCAGCCGAACACGAGGATCAGGAGGGAGCTTTGCGTGCCCCCCCCCCTTGGGAAGGTTCATACGGGACGATTGTAAAAAAGTTACTGCATGTGACTCAGGTCACAAATAAGGCTACCAAGTCATACAAGGTCAAATTTTGGAACTTTAGCCATCCTGCAATTTTACCCGCACGTCATAAAAAATTGAAACATATACACAGAAAGGGTTGGTGGCAGATATATCTACCCCGTATATCCATATGGCATTTGTTACGGTCAGAGATCAAGGTCATAAGCTGGAGATGCAGACATATCGATTGTCTGCAATGCAAAACTTTCGATTGGCAGTGCTGACGTGAAGCTGGCATTTATCATTCTGTGGACTAATTCCAAAGTCAGATGCCTTTCGAAACATAGACGAAGATAATTTAATTCAAAGGTCAACGTCGTTGGCAAATTAAATAATATTATAGCGCAAGGCTCAATGGACATATTTTAGTGAAATCAAAACTGTTGGTGATCCGTAATTAAAATGAGTATATCTTTGGGTTAAAGCATTGATTTCAGGCTCGGTGCCAGGTAAGGTTCGGTCAGATCAGGTCAGAGCATGTCATTTGAAATGTTGGTAACCTTTGCTTCATGTACGAATCGGCGATTGCTTTGAGTAATTAGTTCGAAATCAGCGCTCAAAATTACCTAGGGAAACAGTGCATACCATGAAATTCCTTCCATATCTCATCCGAGGTCATTTGAGGTCATTGGCCTGGATCAATAAGATAGCATGACCCAGCGCAATACAAAGTCAGATATGCGAGAATTCACATCAACATCATTTCTGCTCTCTGTACAAAGCAAAGTACCCTCCAGAGTATTATGCTCAGCCCAACCCGGCAGCGGGTACTTTGGTTGGTTATTTGGGTTTAGAGGCGCATCGACTGCATTGGTCATACAGCGCCCGCAGCGGGTACTTTAAACACATCTATGGCCACTTGACCGTGACATGAACTGAAATTGACCTGATAATTCACAAATCAGTGCTCGTGCTCCATGTAGCTCTATTTAGAAGGCGAGATGAGGTCGAAACGCAAATGCTGAGCTCTATGTGCGATCTGACCTCGTGATCTGACGTGAAGTGAGGTGATCTTTGCTCTTTGCAAGCTCTTCGTGTTTCTATTGGCTGTTGTAAATGCATACACATAATTTTGCTGTGCTATCCCTATTCGTTTGCACAGGATGACAAACGAAATAATCAGTCAAAACATTGAAATTCAAGGCGAAGTTCAGTTCTGACTTCATTGTGACGTCACTGTTTTGATCTGCATTATTTCCTTTTAGCAAATGGTGTTAGATTAATGTAAGAAAAGGTACGGATAGTTTCAATTCTGTCGTTCACTTTAGGCGACATTGCAAAAATATGTCAGGGGTAGCGCTAATTCACCCCACCCCCTTTCACCACCTCCCTCGAACCTGCCCAGGTTCGACAACGCTCGCTACAGTGCCAACCCAATGTGAGTGGACAGTGTCGACCAATGTGAGTGGCCAGTGCCGACCAATGTGAGCGGTCAGTGCCGACCCGATGTGAGTGGCCAGTGCCAACCCAATGTGAGTGGACAGTGCCAACCCAATATGAGTGGCCAGTGCCGACCAATGTGAGTGGCCAGTGCCAACCCAATGTGAGTGGCCAGTGCCGACCAATGTGAGTAGAGAGTGCCGACCAATATGAGTGGTCAGTGCCGACCCATTGTGAGTGGTCAGTGCCGACCAACATGAGTGGTCAGTGTCGACCCGATGTGAGTGGTCAGTGCCGACCAATGTGAGTGGCCAGTGCCAACCCAAGGTGAGCGGCGAGTGCCGACCCAATGTGAGCGGCCAGTGCCAACCCAATGCGAGTGGTCAGTGTCGACCAATGTGAGTGGCCAGTGTCGACCAATGTGAGTGGCCAGTGCCAACCCAATGTGAGTGGCCAGTGCCGACCAAATGTGAGTGGCGAGTACCGACCCAATGTGAGTGGCCAGTGCCGACCCATTGTGAGTGGCTAGTGCCGACCCATTGAGTGGCCAGTGCCGACCCGATGTGAGTGGCCAGTGCCGACCCATTGTGAGTGGCCAGTGCCGACCCAATGTGAGCGGCGAGTGCCGACCCGATGTGAGTGCCCAGTGCCGACCCATTGTGAGTGGCCAGTGCCGACCCGATGTGAGTGGCCAGTGCCGACCCGATGTGAGTGGCCAGTGCCGACCCGATGTGAGTGGCCAGTGCCGACCCATTGTGAGTGGCCAGTGCCGACCCGATGTGAGTGGCCAGTGCCGACCCGATGTGAGTGGCCAGTGCCGACCCGATGTGAGTGGCCAGTGCCGACCCGATGTGAGTGGCCAGTGCCGACCCATTGTGAGTGGCCAGTGCCGACCCGATGTGAGCGGCGAGTGCCGACCCGATGTGAGTGCCCAGTGCCGACCCATTGTGAGTGGCCAGTGCGGACCCATTGTGAGTGGCCAGTGCCGACCCATTGTGAGTGGCCAGTGCCGACCCGATGTGAGCGGCGGGTGCCGACCCGATGTGAGTGCCCAGTGCGGACCCATTGTGAGTGGCCAGTGCCGACCCATTGTGAGTGGCCAGTGCCGACCCGATGTGAGCGGCGGGTGCCGACCCGATGTGAGTGCCCAGTGGACCATGTGAGTGGCCAGTGCCGACCCGATGAGTGGCACCGACCCGATGTGAGTGGCCAGTGCCGACCCGATGTGAGTGGCCAGTGCCGACCCGATGTGAGTGGCCAGTGCCGACCCATTGTGAGTGGCCAGTGCCGACCCGATGTGAGTGGCCAGTGCCGACCCATTGTGAGTGGCCAGTGCCGACCCGATGTGAGTGGCCAGTGCCGACCCGATGTGAGTGGCCAGTGCCGACCCATTGTGAGTGCCCAGTGCGGACCCATTGTGAGTGGCCAGTGCCGACCCATTGTGAGTGGCCAGTGCCGACCCGATGTGAGTGGCCAGTGCCGACCCGATGTGAGTGGCCAGTGCCGACCCATTGTGAGTGGCCAGTGCCGACCCGATGTGAGTGGCCAGTGCCGACCCGATGTGAGTGGCGAGTACCGACCCAATGTGAGCGGCGGGTGCCGACCCTGTGGCAGTGCCGACCCGATTGGTGCAATGTGAGCGGTCAGTGCCGACCCGATGTGAGTGGCCAGTGCCGACCCATTGTGAGTGGCCAGTGCCAACCCAAGGTGAGCGGCGAGTGCCGACCCAATGTGAGCGGCGAGTGCCGACTCGATGTGAGTGACCAGTGCCGACCCGATGTGGGTGGCCAGTGCCGACCCATTGTGAGTGGCCAGTGCCAACCCAATGCGAGTGGCCAGTGCCGACCCGATGTGAGTGGCCAGTGTCGACCAATGTGAGTGGCCAGTGTCGACCAATGTGAGCGGTCAGTGCCGACCCGATGTGAGTGGCCAGTGTCGACCAATGTGAGTGGCCAGTGCCAACCCAATGTGAGTGGCGAGTACCGACCCAATGTGAGCGGGGGTGCCGACCCATTGTGAGTGGCCAGTGCCGACCCGATGTGAGTGGCCAGTGCCGACCCATTGTGAGTGGCCAGTGCCGACCCGATGTGAGTGCCCAGTGCCGTGATCAGTGAGCACGCAGCCACGCTGCCATCAGCGCACGTCAACACCACCGAGCGCCGGCGGGCACTACGCTCGCGTTGTTTTCCCAGGAGGCGTTTTCGTTGTGCAAGTGGTCCGGCCCAACACCGCCGGGTGCCGCACGTGCGCCAGCTGTCCCTGTCGCATGCCTGCCGCATGCCCCTGCGGCAGGCACATCCAAACTTTCGGCCAAGAAACGGCGGACCAGCCGTACCTTTCTGGCCTGGGGTAGACTCACTGGCCGAGGGTGAGTAGTGCACTGCCGGAGGGTGAGTAGTGCACTGCCGGAGGGAGAGTAGTGCACTGTCAGAGGGAGAGTAGTGTACTGTCAGAGGGAGAGTAGTGTACTGTCAGAGGGAGAGTAGTGTACTGTCAGAGGGAGAGTAGTGCACTGTCAGAGGGAGAGTAGTGTACTGCCAGAGGAAGGGTAGTGCACTGTCAGAGGGAGAGTAGTGCACTTCCGGAGGGAGAGTAGTGCACTGCCAGATGGAGAGTAGTGTACTGCCAGAGGGAGAGTAGTGTACTGTCAGAGGGAGGGTAGTGTACTGCCAGAGGGAGGGTAGTGCACTGTCAGAGGGAGAGTAGTGTACTGTCAGAGGGAGAGTAGTGTACCGTCAGAGGGAGAGTAGTGTACTGTCAGAGGGAGAGTAGTGTACTGCCCAGTGATAAATTATTCGTGAAATAGGGTGGAATATACCACTTACTGAACACCTAATCGACATCCTTCCGAAAGATGTATCGGCATCATGCTTCTTGGTGCGCGTTTGTGAAGTCTTCATGCCTCGTGTCTAACAGTATCCCGTTTATAAGTATCATATTTGTGCACACTATGACGGATCTGGCATCTGGATCTGGATCTGGCATCTGGATACAGAACACCTTGTAGCACAATTCGAGGTAAAGTAATTACCTATGATATGCTATGTTATATAATGCCGGTTTATAGCATAGGTATTTGTGTCGTTGTCACTGATATTGATATTCCCAAATTAGGTACTTCTCAAAACACACCAAACGGATGCAGTCATATGTACTCAATTGTCTCGAAACTGGGTTTGAAGGACTTAACATGTATTTGAAGTCACATTATTTCCATGACGGTTTCGACGCCCTGCTGTACTCGTTTCGACATCTCACACCTAACGAGAAACTATTATTTTAACACTGGTACTGCCGGAGGGAGAGTAGTGCACTGCCGGAGGGAGAGAAGTGCACTGCCAGAGGGAGAGTAGTGTACTCTCAGAGGGGGAGTAGTGTACTGTCAGAGGGTGAGTAGTGTACTGTCAGAGGGAGGGTAGTGTACTGTTAGATGGAGAGTAGTGTACTGTCAGAGGGAGAATAGTGCACTGCCAGAGGGAGGGTAGCGTACTGCCAGAGGGAGGGTAGTGCACTGTTAGATGGAGAGTAGTGTACTGTCAGAGGAAGAGTAGTGTACTGTCAGAGGGAGAGTAGTGTACTGTCAGAGGGAGAGTAGTGTACTGCCAGAGGGAGGGTAGTGCACTGTCAGAGGGAGGGTAGTGCACTGTCAGAGGGAGAGTAGTGTACTGTCAGAGGGAGGGTAGTGTACTGCCAGAGGGAGAGTAGTATACTGTCACAGGGAGAGTAGTGTACTGTCAGAGGGAGAGTAGTGTACTGTCAGAGGGAGGGTAGTGTACTGCCAGAGGGAGGGTAGTGCACTGTCAGAGGGAGAGTAGTGTACTGTCAGAGGGAGAGTAGTGTATTGTCAGAGGGAGAGTAGTGTACTGTCAGAGGGAGGGTAATGTACTGCCGGAGTAGTAATAGTGAACCGACCTAAGAACGATGGTGTACTGCCTTAGGGAAAATTGTGTACTGATGGAGGGACAGTAGTGTACTACCAGAGGGATGGTGGTATACTGCCGGAAGGACAGTAGTGTACTGCCGCAGGGGTAATCGTGTGCCAACTCAGATCTTTCTGCCAGTGTTGGCCTTTTGATACCGTAATAGCATTCATACTCTGCGTACTCGGTATCTGCCGCGCCACTCGGTACGTCAACACGCCGAGCCAGCGGTGGCGCGGCGTGAGCTAAAACGAGGCCAGGCCCGGCGCGCCGGCCGCAGCTGGTACGCGACACGGGGCCCCACACGGAGGCCGGGCACAAGTGCGTGGCAGGCCGGCCGACTCGTGGCAGGCCGCCCGACAGGCCCGCTCAACACCTGTTCCGTCAGCGAACTCGGCCCGCCGCGGCCCGCACCGCGCCGATCCAGGTCACAAGGCGACCCGACCGCTAACCGCGAGGCCGGCCGGACGGGAGCCGCCGCCGTGCCAGACGCCAGCTGCTCGGACGCCAGCTGCTCGGACGCCAGCTGTCGGGAAGCGACCCCAGGCCGCGCCGGCGCCGTGGACCCGACCGACCGGCATCGGCAGCCCGCCGGTGACGTCACCTCGCCGCTGGTCATCTGGTCGTCAGATGACCAGCGGCGAGGATCGGTGGCACGGCGCGGCGGACGGCGCAGGTAGGAGCTCACTGACGACCGCCGACGCCCAGCTGGCGACCGCCACTGTCACACCGGCCACTTCACACCGCGACTCGACCGCCGCCCAGCTGGCGACCGCCACTGTCACACCGGCCACTTCACACCGCGACTCGACCGCCGCCCAGCTGGCGACCGCCACTGTCACACCGGCCACTTCACACCGCGACTCGACCGCCGCCCAGCTGGTGACCGCCACTGTCACACCGGCCACTTCACACCGCGACTCGACCGCCGCCCAGCTGGCGACCGCCACTTCACACCGCGACTCGACCGCCGCCCAGCTGGCGACCGCCACTTCACACCGCGACTCGACCGCCGCCCAGCTGGTGACCGCCACTTCACACCGCGACTCGACTGCCGCCCAGCTGGCGACCGCCACTGTCACGCCGGCCACTTCACACCGACGCCCCCCCCCCCCTGTTCTCCATTATTAGCGGGAAACCAAGGCAACGCGGTAGGTGGCGCAGGTCAGTAGTCACATCGCCACAGTCCGACGACGCGGTAGGTGGCGTAGGTCAATAGTCACATCGCCACAGTCCGACGACGCGGTAGGTGGCGCAGGTCAGTGGTCACATCGCCACAGTCCGACGACGCGGTAGGTGGCGTAGGTCAGTGGTCACATCGCCACAGTCCGACGACGCGGTAGGTGACGCAGGTCAGTAGTCACATCGCCACAGTCCGACGACGCGGTAGGTGGCGCAGGTCAGTGGTCACATCGCCACAGTCCGACGACGCGGTAGGTGGCGCAGATCAGTAGTCACATCGCCAAAGTCCGACGACGCGGTAGGTGGCGCAGATCAGTAGTCACGTCGCCACAGTCCGACGACGCGGTAGGTGGCGTAGGTCAGTAGTCACATCGCCACAGTCCGACGACGCGGTAGCTGGCGCAGGTCAGTAGTCACGTCGCCACAGTCCGACGACGCGGTAGGTGGCGTAGGTCAGTAGTCACATCGCCACAGTCCGACGACGCGGTAGCTGGCGCAGATCAGTAGTCACGTCGCCACAGTCCGACGACGCGGTAGGTGGCGTAGGTCAATAGTCACATCGCCACAGTCCGACGACGCGGTAGGTGGCGCAGGTCAGTGGTCACATCGCCACAGTCCGACGACGCGGTAGGTGGCGTAGGTCAGTAGTCACATCGCCACAGTCCGACGACGCGGTAGGTGGCGCAGATCAGTAGTCACATCGCCACAGTCCGACGACGCGGTAGGTGGCGTAGGTCAGTAGTCACATCGCCACAGTCCGACGACGCGGTAGCTGGCGCAGGTCAGTAGTCACGTCGCCACAGTCCAGTCTGGTAAACAGATGGAGCTGGTTCACAGCTAGTTTTACCGGTGAGCCGTGCTTGATGGGTTCTCTGTGGGACGAGGAGCATCGGCTGTCGTCCATCTCTGAGGGGGGGGGGGGGCATGGGTGTTGGTTTAGACACTGTTCAGTGGCCATGTTCCCCTCCCCTATCACTAATGTTTGCTTGGACGCCGATTCCCAATAGTTTCAACTTTAACATGGGGTGTTTAATATGGAATGTCATCTCCAATCGATTTCGACCCGCCCTTTTCATTCATGTATTGGCCTTCCAGTAATTTTAATAAATAAATACCACCGAGGAGTTTGGTTAGTCTGAGGCGATTTCTCCAGATTTACAAAATGAATGAGCATAATATAGCAAGACCAAATGACTGATGTATATGCTAATATGTGATACATGTGCATTGCCAGCTAGTGTCTCCAGGTCGTCGAGGTCATCATCGAAGGCTTGAAAAGACTTGGAATCAACCACCAGAGATTGAGCCATAGAAGCTGTCCGCCGTCCCAAGTCCCCACCCGCCCTTTACAGCTGTCTCGTAGGTGTCCTTTCCAGGACATCTACGGGAAGCTCCGCCCCCTCAGCCACTAGTCGGTTGTCAGCCGGATTAGCCAGCTGACGCCACTAGTCGGTTTCTCGTCGGATTAGCCGTCGCAGCTCCCCTCCCACCACCTCTCGGCCTAGCGGTGATCTCGGGCACCGTCGGGAAACCGAGTTGTACCGGCGGCCGGCCTCGACTGTTTGTATCCCATCCCTCCCTATAGGTTAGAATCGGGCATAGGTAACTTTCTGTTTCAATGGATCGGGCTAGCGTTCGCTGAGCGTGACTGCCCCCGCCTCTGACCGATTTTCCCATCCCTCCAAAACTCTGTCTTTCTTCCCCTTTCGCACAACAGCTCACTTCACACCTTTCCTCGCAGCATCCTTTCAGGGTGCCTTTCTTGCCCGCACCACTTCAGGGAGCCATTCTCACACTCGCACTTCCGCCCTCGTCTGTCGGGTACAATCCCCGCCCAGCCCCGGTATGCCCGGGGACGCCCCGCCCCCTCGGGAGGACGAAGGCCGTCGGCCGCGGCCGGGAGCCCGCCTGCCCCCTCCTAGGGACCCCGGAGGGTGAATCGTTTGTCCTCCTGACAAAAGCTGAGGGCTCCTGGACGCGAACCTCCCCGTTCGCGATCGCGAGGGAGCTGGACGGCTGGACGGCTGGACCGGTGGCGTGATCTCCGCCAAGGTCCTCCGCTCCGGTTCCCTCCTGGCCCGCGTGCGGGAGGCGGCCCATGCCCGCATACTACTGAACTAGGGGAGCTTCCTGGGGTGTGCAACGGAAGTCGAGATGGCCGATCGGCTCAACATGTCATTATCGACGGTATATGCGCCCGAGCTCGCGGAACTCTCCGAAGAGGAGCTCCTCGCGGAGCTCGGGCCGCAGGGGGTGTGCGAGGTAACGCGTCTGGGCCGCCGGGCCAGACCGGGACCAGTACTCAAACTAGGATTCCGCTCACTCATCCCTCCCACCCACGTCATGGCGGGCTACTTAAGGGTAGCACTCCGCCCATGGACCCCGCCCCCCCCCCTCGCGCTGTGCGCTATGCCAACGCTACGGACATCTGAGCCGGGCGTGCCGCGCGAAAGCGCCATTATGCGGCCGCTGCGCCAAGAACCACCCGACCGAAACATGCAGCTCCGATGAGCTACGGTGTGCGGCATGCGAGGGCCCGCGTCGTCCCCTAGAAGCTCTGCATGGCTGTACGCCAAGGAGAGGCAGGCGAGACGGCTGCACAGCGCAGCCCTCCATCCTCTCCCCCAGCTGGGTGGTCCAGCCCCAGGTTGACCCCACTGTGGCCGACCCCAGCGTAGGCGGCTCAACGCCCCCCACCCCTGCTGCCTGAACCGACTGAGACCGCCCATCCCCCCTCCATCCCAACCTCGCCCGCTGCCGGCCACACGCACAGCCCCCAAAACTGATCCAACTGTCTCCCGGCCCCTGCTCCGCCAGCAGACTGCCCCGCTACCGGTCACGCGCCCCCCTCCCGTGGAGGACCCCGCTGGCGCTGCCCCCCCCCTCCACCACAAGGTAGCACCACTGCCTGCTGCACGCCCCGCTCCCGTCGCGGGTAGCTCGACCGCCCGGCCCCCCATCCTTCCACAGACCGCTCAGCCCAACAGGGCTAGAGCGTCCTCCACTCCGCCCCCTCTGGGTCGCCCCCCTCCCGGTCCCCCGAGACAGATCACCGCTCCCGTTTCCCGAGCCCGGACCCCCCTGGGGATCAGGAGCCAACATCTACCACACCAGGGTCGTCCGACTCTTAAACGTCGGACGATTCATTCACGCCCTCACCGCCACATACACGCCTGCGAAGGCATGATCACCACACACACCACACAACACAACACTAATGCAGACACCCACCACTGAATTCTTGCTCCAATGGAATACGATGTCACTCATATCCCATTGGGCCGAATTCAAGGAATATATCAACAGAAATAAACCATTGATTGCCGCCGTTCAGGAGACTAGATGGCGTGACAATGACCCGTATAATTTTAACATCTTCGGTTATACTCTTTATTCCCAAAACAGAAACACTACATCCCGCGGCGGCGGGGTAGCCTTATTCGTCTCGAACACCCTTCTCCATCGCCCTATCTCCATTCCCGATGACCTAAATTGTATTGCAGTACCCGTTCAAATTGCACAACTAGAACTTACTGTAATCTCCCTCTATCTTCCACCTACGCATACACTACCTCTAACTTCTGTAACCACTCTCTTTGGCCATCTCCCACACCCCTGTCTGGTGCTGGGCGATCTCAACGCCCACCACCAGGCATGGGGCTGTCACACCACATCCCAGCGCGGACACCATATTGAAACACTCCTCAACATCCACAACATGGTCTTTTTAAACGACCAAACACCCATACACAACACAGACATCGCCTCGCTCCGCCCGTCTGCCATTTACCTCTCCCTAGCCTCGGCTTCTATCTCACCACTTTTCTCCTGGCACGTTCAACTCGACCCCCTCTTTAGTGATCACTTTCCTATCCACATCACCCTCGAACGCTCAGCCCAGTCTAGAGACCGTTTATTTATGCCCATCTGGAACGTTCGCAAAGCGAAATGGCCATCTTTCTCCCAGGAAATTGATAATCTTATCCCACCCCAGTCTCAGCCCCCAATTTCGGCATTGCTCAATACCATACTACTCGGGGCAGAAAAGTACGTACCCAAAACTCGTCGCCCACCCGACCGTAAATCCGTGCCGTGGTGGAACGACGAGTGCAAACGAGCCGTCGCCTTACGGCGGCGGGCTGAGCGGAAATTTCGGAAAAACCTCACCTTACAAAACATGGTAGAAGCCCGCGAGGCAAAACTACGTTGTCAGCAAACTATCCTTTCGGCCAAGAAACACAGCTGGCAACTCTACTCGAACACCTTCAACCGTTTCACCCCCATCTCCCAAATCTGGACCCAACTTCGCTCCTTTTCGAATGGCAGAGCCCCACACCGCGCATTCCCACAACTGACGATTAACCAACAGCACACAGCTGAGCCCACAGCCGTCGCGGAACACTTCGCCACCTATTACTCTGACGCATCTTCCAACACTCAATACTCACAGCACACCACCGTATTCCTTCGCGACACCCTTACTACTTGCCACTTCGACTCAGACAACACCGAACCCTCCAACGCACCCTTTACCCCCTATGAACTAAAATTATCCCTCTCCAAGGTATCCAATAGGTCACCTGGACCTGATCACTTGACATATCTCTTCTTTCAAAATCTCTCCGACTCGGGTAAAGATAACCTCTCGGCGCAAATCAACTATGGACTGACGGCACTTTTCCGCCCTCTTGGTCTACTAGTATCATTATCCCTATACCTAAGCCTTCCAAACCTCGACATCTTCCCTCTAGCTATCGTCCTATCTCTCTCACTAGTTGTGCTTGCAAAATCTTTGAGCGCATGGTCAATGGACGAATCAGAGTCTATCTCGAACACAACACAATTCTATCCCCCTTTCAGAGCGGCTTCCGACCAAGGCGAAGCACCACTGACAACCTGATCGAAATTGTGGACTCAATCCAGCGTGGTTTCGGGAAAAAAATCCGAAACCATCGCCCTTTTTTAGACCTAAAATCCGCGTTTAACAAAGTACATAGTTCTGCCCTTCGAATTCAATTACACCGTATTGGTATCAAGGGCAGAATGGCCACCTTTATCACCAACTTTCTAGAAAATCGCTCCTTCGTCGTCCGCTGCGGCAACATTCATTTCCAGCCCCACACTCTAGACCAAGGCGTCCCGCAAGGCAGCGTCCTATCTCCAACCCTCTTTCTTATTATGATCAACGACGTATTAGAACAACTTCCCCTAATTTCTCCCCTTCTAAAATATTATCTCTGCCGATGATTTGGCTATTTGGTGTACACACCCATCGGCAGATTCAGCTAATCATTTTGCACAACTCGCCATGAATCACATTGATTCATGGTGCTCCCTCTGGGGGCTACAGATCTCCCCACGAAATCAGTCATTATGCTCGTTTCCCGGCTGCCCAGGCATATCCCACTTAGCACACCACTTCGTTATCGCGATTAAATTATCCCCCTCCAAACCTCTTTCAAATATCTCGGAATTATCCTCGACAAAGGACTCTATTTTGGCCCCCACGTTACTCATCTTAAACAACGCCGCGCTGTGCGTCTAAATCTCCTGCGCTGCATCTCCGGCCGCGACTGGGGTGCAGACAGGACAACCCTTAGCAAAATGTACATCGCACCGATTCGTTCAATCCTGGAATACAATGCGTTTATCTTCGATCATATATCTCCAACACTCACCAAGTCACTGGAATGCACACAAAATCACGCACTCCGCCTCATCACCGGAGCACACTGCACCACACCTACCACTAGTATCCGGGGTGAGACCAACCTCCCTAGCCTACAACAACGCAGAACACTACAACTCGTCAGATACCACTTCAGGACAACACAGCTAAATCACCCCTCCAATGTGGCATGGACTAAACCCTCGGTTCGGCGTTCCAAAAACAAAAATAAATACAGCATTGCCATTCACTTGAAGCAGGTTCTCACATCCACACTGAAATTTCCGGAGGTTGCCCCCGACCGGGCCACCCCCCCCCCTTCTCCCATTTTGGCACATGAAACACCCCAAACTCTAGTATCTCTTTCGGCAAAATAAAATCCTGCTCACCCCATCGAAGTCCAAATTAAGTTTTTTGAATATCAAGAGGCCCACCCACAACACACCTTCTACACAGACGGCTCACGTTCCAGCAATGGTACGGGAGCCGCCTGGTGCGGTGGGCCCGACACTTGTCAAACCAAATTAACACTTCATCATTCGGTATACACAGCAGAACTAGTCGCCATACTCACTTGCCTACAACACATCACTGCGCAACACATCACTACCCCTACTACAATATGCACTGACTCACGATCCTCCGTGGACACCCTCGCGGCACTACACAACACCACGCACCCCACGCTCCACGCCATCCGACACCTCTACAATGCCAACCACGCACACCTTCAACTCACCCTGCCCTGGATCCCTTGACATAGGGGTATCCCGGGAAATGAACGGGTTGATGGTCTCGCCCGCGCGGCGATCAACCTCCCCGATAACAATGGAGCTCCGGTGCCCCCCGGGGATCTTTTATCCCTCACAAATAATCGGTTTAAAAAGTATATTCAGGCCTGCTGGTCACAAGCCGGCCCTCCTCCAACCAGCACACTCGTCTGAACGAGGTGGCACTCGCCAGACTTCGCCTGGGACACACCAAATTGACACACGATTATATTTTTCATAGACCTCACCGGCTTCCACTTTGCAGCACATGTCACGTACGCCTTACTGTCACCCATATCTTACTTGACTGTCCAGCATATGCTCCTCACCGTCGCTATATCATCCAGTATTTCACCAAGATCCATTCACAACTTTCGCTTCCAGCTCTCCTCGGGAATGACCACCCGGCACTCTTTGAGTTACTCTTCCGCTTCCTACAGGACACCAAACTCTCCGAACTGATATAAAGCCTCCGTTGCATGTTCCTGATCCAAGTTAGCCTGATGTGAAGTTAAAAGTTATAAGACACGCGCCACACTCCGTACTGGCTGTATGACTCCGTTCCACATCTCTTCCTCTCCGACGTCGCAAAACACATACATATAGGTTATCTCACACTAGGTAGACAGGATCCGATCCAATTTGGCTAATACGGACGGATTTCCTTTTAAATTGCGCTTGGTCTTTTACCTACGGGTTTTCCAAGCAGCTTGGTTTTCCCCTTTTTAGGGGTTTCCAAGCTTTAACTTAAAACATACACCTACACATACAAGGTCGGGCCTGAATCCCATGACTCGCTCTGGGTGACAGGCCTCCGCTTCGCCATCCAAGTTGCAGGTGTGCAGTGGAGCCTCTCCGTAGGCTGTGAAGCTGTCCACCCTCCAAATGTCCTTCCATTGTTATGAGTGTCTGTATGTATGTATGTCTGAACATGTACCTGTATGCCATGCGTGTATCGTCCCTCTACGCCATGTTTCTTGTTTGACGGCGTCTCTCCTTTCTTGACTAGTTGATATAACCGAATGTCACATAAGCCGGATTAACGTAATTCCTTCTTTAACGTAGCAATCTCTAGCAGATGACACTTTGCCTCCGCTAAAGATTTATGGAGAAAAAAATAGTGTCTCCAATAGCATGCACATTTAGCTTCCGCTGGTCATCAGGTCATCTCATGTTTCAAAGTCATCTCATCAGGTTTCAAAGTCATCAAAGTCATCTCATGGCTAAAGGCCTGTTTACATGCGGCAGAAACCAGACAGACTCCCGGCAGAATCGTGGCAGGACTGAGCAGACCCAGCAGAACTGAGCAGAACCAGACGTCGTCGACGTCCGGAGCTTCTGACGTCACAGCATAAATGGATGATATCACGCGATGTATTGGCCATAACGATTGTGAGTTATTAGCTTTGTCGACGTCGACGACGTCGGCGGCAGACAACTTGAAATATTTCAAAATGTCTGTAGCGTTCTGCTGTCGGGCGCCAGCGTCGGACGGTTTCCGTGGGTGCTGTTTGGCCTTTCGGTGGTACATTTTTAAACTTGAATACTGTGAGTGTCATGGATTAAGATATTGGTGAGTAAATTGCACTTTCCGTTGTCCTTTGCAATATACCCTGCACTGCAATTCAAATAAATACAAAAGATGGTAGACCTAATTCACGTTGTTTTTTGTTTGGGAGGGGGGAGGAATTCCAATTGGCCGTCCAGCTTATCTTGCAATCCATGAAAGGGCGTGTCAAAGCCAACGAATCATGTTAAATGGGGCATGTCCATACACCTGGACAGGAAAACTTGGCTTGAACGTACTCATGAGATATCCATCGAAATGTGATTGATGTCTAATGCAAGACTGGTAACGCAATATGAAACACCCTGGTATACATTTTAGGTGCATTTTCTGTTGTGTTCATATTCTTCATAACTGAGCTGGAAGTCCCAGATATTCGTGAAAATTTTACTCCTGGCCCGACCTGGAAGGTCAGCCGGTGACTTCCAGAAGAAAATTTACCGTCCATCGGCACCTCTCCATAATCAACGTGGCTCATGTTTCGCCCGCTTCGCTGTCACGCTCAGATTGAAAGAAAGCAGGGGTACATACATAGGTACATTGGCGCAATCAGAGTTTCCTTGAGGCGGCCCGAAATGGATCAATCTTCCAGTTTTTTTTAAAACTAAAAATCTGGGACTTCCAAGTCAGTCATGAACGACATTAACACCATAGAAGATACGCCTCTAAAACTTTGACTAGCGTGTTTATTGCCGCTGTACCGCTCAAAATTCGCATCACAATCACATTTGAATGAGTGCTCATGGATAGACAATCTGAAAATAATTGGGAGGCCCAATACACGGAGAAAATGGGAGGGCCGAAAACAACCTGCGGACCTGCCCATACGGTCCCATGAAAATTGAAGTTATTTGGGAGGAACAAGCGAACTTAGAGGGGGGGGGGAGGGGGCAAGACCACCAAATATCCCAAATAAGCAACTAAACATTCATGCTCACGGGTAAATTCAGACCTAGTAGTTCTATTCAAATTGATGGGCACGATGTACTGAGCATGATTCGTTGGATTAGACAACTTTTCGTGGATCGTGGAACAAATTTGATTGACAAGTTGAAATCAATGCCTAAAACAACGCCAGAAGTCGTTCAAAGGGCATCCGCAATCAACCTATAAGACATGATCTCCGATGACCTTGAAAGGGTCAGCCAAACGGACATGTTATTGAGGTCGCTTGTTGCTAATACACATCTACCGCAATACAAACATGTACCAAAAAACGGTTATTTGAGGTTGCCAAGTTATGTTCTTAATTCCGTCAATCTGGAGAAATCGGCCTCCGAGGGTGCTGATTTATGAAAATTGCCGGTGTGTGATCGGAGAGGGATACATGGAGCTAGTGAACCGGCCCAAAACGGTGGGGGGAGAGAGCATCTCATAGGATATGGGTGAAAATGAATATACCTTCGGGAGGGTTCAAGTCCCACTCCAAGACTGGCATGAACCCACCCAATGTATTCGGATTCTAACATGAGACCGTATGGAGTGGACCCTCCCGAACGATTCAGGTCCAGTTAGTTATTTCGGCTTTAGAGCGCGTCGACTGCTATTGTCATCTTGCGCGATTCAGGTCAACAACAGAGACGTCCGATCCAAGCACATACGCATCACCCCACAGCGAACCACAAGGCGCGTTGCGTAACGGTGCCGTTGAACCAGCCGGTGAACCAGCCCAATCTGACTACCAAACTCCTCTAACGTGACGACATCCCCGCCGATCAACAACAGCCAATCCTGCTGTCCTCGCCCGTCAATACTGGAGACAACGGCCGCTGGAGCACCGGCGCCGGCGCCGGCGCATCACCAATCGCCCCGTGAAGCGGTCACCAGCGTGTGAAGGCGTGCGCACACGACACGCCAACGACCTGGAGGCACGCCGCTCCGGGCCACGCGGCCACCGGGTCGGGTCGCGTGGATGTCGGCTGCGATTACGGTGGACGGCTGTGAACCGTCGGTAGTAGCTGGTGGCACGATGCCGGACGGTGGTGGCACACGACCCGGAACTGTCAAGTGGCACCAGTGGCCGCCCAGATGGCTTCGGCTTTACTGGTGCGTGTGCCGGATTGGCTGTCTCACATTGTCCGCCCTCGGGTGGAATATATGGTGAAGTATGGGTTCACATTGTTGTGGCAGCCAACACACTCAACAACATACACTGTCATTTCAAAGCATTAGCTAGCCTTGAACATTTTATTGGCAGTAGATTCTAAAACATAGCCAACAAAGATATCCTGAACTTTCGTTTGCTGTTATATGGGTATCGCCTACGAGCTTACCAGACGCTTAGGAAAGTGAGGAAATATCATCCACCAGTGGTCCTTAGAATAGCCGCCAAGATTCCGTTACATTAGAAAGCACTTGAAACTGACTAGAGGCGTAGCCAAGGAGGGGGGACACCCGAGAACCCTCCCCTTCCCTTAGCACCCAAAAATACACTAGATCAAACGATAAATTTTGATATTTTCACGACGCAAAACTCTATATTCTCTACGAGCTTCACGCGCCGAAACCTTTTTGTGTTTCACCACATTTCTGTGTTATCGGCCCCTTAGGAAAATCCTGGCTGCGCCATTGTAGCTGACGAGAACACAAACAATCCGTTTTTGTGCGACACTATTAATCCAATGCAAAACTTGAATGCTAACAATTATTTGTTTAGCGACAGCATTCTAAATTGGAGTCGTAATGCAATAAAGCGCTTCTAACAATCCAACAAGGGGGCACATAAAGCTGCCCACTGACTGAGCGCACATCAGACACCGCCTCACCGAATGTCCCACCTGCCGCCCGGTCCGACAAATGAATGACAAATGGCGACTTTGGCGGCCCCGGCCAACACGGACGGCCACAAAAACCAGATCACCGGCAAAACCAGACCACCGGCAAAAACCGGAACACGCCCGACGCGGCGGCGGCGGCGGCGGCCGCGCGGTGTGTCGCACCGACCTTGCGACGGATCCCCCAGTGACCTGCCAGCCACAGCACGTTCGGCAGGGAGGCGCTCCAGAAGATCATCGCCGCCGACGGGCCGGAGGCGGGGCGGCGCAGGTCGGCTCGGCGCCGGCACAGTGACGGTCACGCTGGCTTCGGCCGCCTGGTGCCGGCGCCGGCGCCACCACATCTGTGCGCGGGTAATTACGGCGCCAGCTGGCGTCGACTGGCCTCAGGTCATCGCGTGCGTGCGGCTGGGATCACGGATCAGGTGACGTATTTCTGAGCTGTCGACAGGCCGGCGCGGAGCCTGACGACGGCCGGCAGTGGGGGGTAACAGGCGACGCCTGAACACGACCGGTGCCGCCGACCAGCTGATAGCGACAGATATCGCGCCCACCATATCGGCCCAGGCCAGCACTGGGCTGGGCCAGCAGTGGCGACACCTGGCGGTCACACTGAGAGCGGCACCAAGCCGACAAATCAGCCGTTGACAAGAAGTGACGCATGGAGGTGGCATCGGAGCCGGAACTGGAGGTGATTGGACTGAACAGGGCAACTGGAAATGTCACTGGTCACAGCTACCGGTGACACCAAGCAGGAACGACTAGAGCTGATACCGAGTTGTGACACTTGGCGCCGAATGGAGGCGACATGTAATGGCAACACCTAGCGAGGACAGGCAATGTGGACCCAGCGGTGACACTTGGCGCCAACTGGTGACATGTAATGGCAACACCTAGCGAGGACAGGCAATGTGGACCCAGCGGTGACACTTGGCGCCAACTGGTGACATGTAATGGCAACACCTAGCGAGGACAGGCAACGTGGACCCAGCGGTGACACTTGGCGCCAACTGGTGACATGTAATGGCAACACCTAGCGAGGACAGGCAATGTGGACCCAGCGGGGATCATGCAGCACCGCGCCGGTTAGACCTACTTTATGGTAGGCTGTATGGTATTCACGTCGATCACAGTTATCTGCATTGCGTGGCACGGCAGGGGCACCGGGTCAAACACGAAAACATCCGTTCGTGAGGAGCTCGAGAATCACGTAAATCGAAGCGTTTTGACAAGGTATAATTGTGCTGTCACGGTAGGAGACAGGGAGGGAGGGGAGGAGTAGAGTGAGGTGGGGAGAGTGAGGGGGAGAGAGGGTGGGGAATGAGGGAGAGTGTCGCCTTCACAGCCGGTATAATTGTGCTGTCACGGTAGGAGACGGAGGGAGGGGAGGAGTAGAGTGAGGTGGGGAGAGTGAGGGGGAGAGAGGGTGGGGAATGAGGGAGAGTGTCGTCTTCACAGCCGGTATAATTGTGCTGTCACGGTAGGAGACAGGGAGGGAGGGGAGGAGTAGAGTGAGGTGGGGAGAGTGAGGTGGGGAGAGTGAGGAGGGGGGAGAGAGGGGGGGAATGAGGGAGAGTGTCGTCTTCACAGCCGGTATAATTGTGCTGTCACGGTAGGAGACAGGGAGGGAGGGGAGGGGAGGAGTAGAGTGAGGTGGGGAGAGTGAGGGAGAGAGAGGGTGGGGAATGAGGGAGAGTGTCGTGACGAAGAGGGCGGGGCATACCAGGCGCCTGAGTAGGAGAGCGCTCTGCCCACGAGTTTGGGTGCGTGGCGCCACCGACTGGGTCCAACTCGGTCCGGGCTCGGTCGGGGTCAGACTCGGTCAGACGGCCAGACTCGGAGCTCGGTCCAGACTCGGTCAGACTCGGTCAGACTCGGTCCAACTCGGTCCAGACTCGGTCCGGACTCGGTCCAACTCGGTCCGGACTCGGTCCGGGCTCGGTCCAGACTCGGTCCAGACTCGGTCCAGACTCGGTCCAGACTCGGTCCAGACTCGGTCCAGACTCGGTCCAGACTCGGTCCAGCTCGGTCCGGGCGAAACCGAGACGTGCCGTGCCATCGCCTGAGCGATGGCACGGCACAGAAATGCCCATTGCGGCATGACGGTAACCTTAATGGGAGTAGTCCGAGTAGGCTCGGTAACCGGCACCAGTCGTGTGAGCTGCTGGAACCGCTAAAGGTCAGAATCAATATCATCACCAGATGCCCTGCCCAACATTGCTAGATTCTTCTCTCGATCTCTCTATATATACAACTCTCCGTCTCTCCGTCTCTCCATCTTTCCATCTCTCCATCTATCCATCTCTCTTCTCTTTATCTCTCGATCTCTCCATCTCGAAGTTATGTCGTGGAAAACGGGGGTGATCAGAACTTTGCAGCATGACTGGACTACACCGGTAAACCGGGACAGGACACATGCACATGTATGTATAAGATACGTATGCATAAGACAATGCACCCCACTTTGACCACCACAACAGTCATTTTCAATATAGTACGGCCAGTCAGATTCTTCGGAGCATTGAAGAAAAAAGAACGTGCAAGGAACTTAATACGTTCAAAACCGAGTGTATCGCACGTAAAAACGCTCTGATGATGCTAGGATTAATCAACACAAATGTACCGCATAGAAGTCAGGAAGCCATACGCAAGCTGTGCTGCCCGTTTGCCAGACCACATTCAGTGTTCAAGCACATTGTATCGTGCACATTGCATTGTAAGCACATTGTGGTCCAGCCTTTGGTCCACACCTTATGCAAGACCAACATTCAATTGAAAGGGACTAGGGCTACTCGAACGGTTTAGGTCTCCAATAATTCTGCCATCTACGAAAATTTCAGAAGCTAGATTTGTGTTCGTTAACACGCGCCCTGGAGGGCCTCTGATAATTACGCGCACTGGAGGGGGGCGGATTCCGCCCCTAAGATCTCAGCTCTAGTAAAGCTGGAGGAACGAAATTCGTAGGGTGGATGGGCACGGTAGTGAACTCTATTGTGTGAATTTCGTGACCTTAGGTCAATATCTTCAAGGTCAAATGAGGTCAGATTTGCAAAATTTTCCGGTTTTGCGTGGCTTGGCTTGTCATCGTTATGGATCGCTGTGATTGTGTTTAAATGCTCAAAAATGGGCATAAATGATGTTTTGGACATTACTAATGATGCAATGCAGATGCTAGACCCAACATTTGACCTCAGGTCACCTATATAGCACCACTTTATCAGGTCAGTTACCTGTTCCAGTTACCGGAACCGGCCGGCCGCCCGACTGCTCCGTCGGGCAGCTCGGGCAATCGGCTTCGTGAAGAAGGGAGTGAAGTACATGAATAAAGTATGGAAACGCAATGACAAACAGTACAAATGACAACCAGTAGCGCATTTATGGCAACATTCCAGTTGATCAAGTTTGGTTCCATTAACCTGTCATGAACTTGACCTGACTTGACCTTGGTGACCTAGCATGACCTTGAAACTATACAGCATCTCAATATGCATCAAACAAGTCGCTAGTGTTGCCTAGAACACTTCCTTTTGTCAGTATACTGGAAGCGCATCAGCGCCGATTTTTGTGGTCTGGCGCTATAACATTTTTGACTTTAGCGGCCCCTAACTTGAAAAATTTTCGGCAGATTTCCATTTTCTTGCTTTAAACGACGCGCCATTCATTTCTAAGCAGGTACACCGAAAATCGCGTATATCGACCGGTAAAATGTGCAGTTATTTGCGAAAACCGGAGGGGTGGGCGGATTTCGCCCCCTCCGTGGTGTTAAAGCACGGAAGAGTGAGAGGTAACCTGTTCGAGGTGTAAAAATTAATTCACGGTCTGGATAAGGCAAACATCAACATATTATTTCACTTCAGTAGAAATTCGAACCGAGGACACACTTTTAAAATGAAGATCAAAAGATGCAGGACCTCTTTGAGATAACAATTTGGCATTAGAGTAATTAGGCAATTAGAGTAATTTGGCAATTAGGTCGTGGAACATGCAGCTACCAAATGATTGAGAGGTTGTCTGCCACTCAATTCCTTCAAGTATTGACTAGATCTACGCTTTGCAAATCGTGCCTTACAATATTCCTAATCACGAACGTCGAGACTATAATTGGGATCCGTTCAAGAGGAATAGTTCTCATTTCCGTATGACTGTGCAGCGATAGCAGAAATTGCATGTGCGCCGTGTGCTCGCGATCTATTTGTTTGCTGTTTTTTTTACTTCATGATTGTCGATATCCTTGTGCTTTAGTCGCGTAACTCAGTTTCTTTTCTCACTGTGTAACACGTAAGCCGTACCCAGCTCTCATGAGGGGTTGACTGGGAGCTGGTACGGTCTCGCGAAATTTGTTCCCAATCTCAATACACCCTACGTGGTTTCTTGTGGCGAATGCATTCTGATTCTGATCTCTCCATCTCTCCATCTCACCATCTCTCTCACGTCGTATGGTCGTGAGGAAGCCGAAAGCTATCACGATCCGTATGTCGGTTTCAAAATCCTGTATAGTGAATGACCGTAGTTGTACGTACATACATCACATGTCATGTACATCATCACATGTACATCACATGTCCGTCAAACGGCGGCCGTCAGGTTCGGCAGTCGGCACAGCGCACGTCGGCACAGCGCACGAGTGCTCGAACGAGCTCGAACTTTGTCGAACAAACCCAAGGTTGTCGCCAACGAAGCTGCGCGAGCCTGGCAGTATCACACTGTCACGTGCTGGGCAGTATCACACTGTCACGTGCCTGGCAGTATCACACTGTCACGTGCTGGGCAGTATCACACTGTCACGTGCTGGGCAGTATCACACTGTCACGTGCCTGGCAGTATCACACTATCACGTGCCTGGCAGTATCACACTGTCACGTACCTGGCAGTATCACACTGTCACGTGCTTGGCAGTATCACACTGTCACGTGCCTGGCAGTATCACACTGTCACGTGCTGGGCCAGACTCGGGAGATATCAGCAAATAACTGGCAGTATCGCACTGTCACATGCTGGGCCAGACTCGGGCGATATCAGCAAATAACCACATGAGAGAACCGCAAACACTGCGGCAGATCAAACGGTCAGAAAATGACAGGCAAACACGTCATGTCGCCAACAGACATGGTACGTCGCTGCCCTGAGGACAGACTGGCAATACGTGCCGTGGCCGATGGCACGTCGTTTCTCCAGATGAGACGACTGACCGTGGGCGGCGGGCGACCGTGTTTAACCCTACCATCGTGCCAGCCGACATAAGTCACGCCGGTCGCCCTGCCAGCGTAACAGCCGGTCAGTGCACGGCCCCGGCCGTGACGCATGCTGAGCAATTGGCGGGTCTGGGGGCGGTGCTGCGGTGGGGGGGGGGGGGGGGGTGGGGGTGGGGGTGGGGGCGGGGGCGGGGGGGGGGGGGGGGGTGGGGGGGGGCGGGGGCGGGGGTGGCGTAAAGCAGGCCGGCGCAGGCCGGGGCGGCGCCGGGAGGGGACCGACTGTTCGCGGGGCGGGGCGGGGCGCGGCGGAGGCGGAGCGGGGGCAGCGGCCGAGTGGAGGCGAGGATGACGTCAGCTGCTGGCTAACACGGACAGCGACGCCAGCAGGCGTGGGCTGACGCTGGCGGCGTGGGCAGCTCCAGGCGAAACGAATCTGAGCGATAGGAATCCTCCGTCCTATCAATCTGAAAACATGCCTTCCACCGACGCTGCTGCCAGATCTTTGGCAGCATCACGCATAGTGTCCCGGAATAGCCCGGGTGAAGTTTATTTTCGGAAGGAGAGCGGCAAATGGAGACGTTCAATGATCAGCTTGCGTTTAATCTTCTAAGCAGTTTGACTTTTGCTGTTGGATGCCACTGGTGGTGGATCAGGTTTTGTGGGCGCGTTGCCCACTGTGCTACGCTGTGCCCGTACCTGGGTATAGGAACAGCCCGAACAGCCAGAACCACTGCTAGGATCATATGAGCCATTGTTCACGAGGAACATATGCGTAGCAGTTCATGCAGTAGATGTGGGCACCTTATTTTGCTAAGGAGGTTGTAACATTAGCGCAAGGGCGCTACATGGTATTTGACAAATGGCACTTGCCCTACCATATTACACCAGATTCCTACAGAGGCAATCGATGGATAATACAATATATTGAACACTATGTTCATGCTAAACAGTAATATGACAAACAATGTCAAGCATGTCATTGGATGCCAAAATTTCAGAATCTTCTAAAACCATGCCCCTAAATTAAATGCACATATGTACACAGACAAATGAATAAAATCGATCCCTTGACTGATGAAGAGCCGAGGCGTTCATCCGTGCTGCGATCCCTCGGGCAGGGGCAGAGCTAGTCTCCGCCGAGCACATTGTAGGCCTGGGCCGATCAGGCAGCGCCGTACCCACAAATGCCACAGGACTCTCTCCCTCTCCCCGCTCTGCTCCTCACGCGCGCCGGAGAGATCGATGAAGACGTGGGCCCGCCATAGCTAGGTCACACGAAAGGGCGCCAAGGCAGCTGGACGGCACGAGGGGACTGTGCGGCAGCTGGACGGCACGAGGGGATGGTGCGGCAGCTGAACGGCACGAGGGGATTGTGCGACAGCTGGACGGCACGAGGGGATGGTGCGGCAGCTGGACGGCACGAGGGGATGGTACGGCAGCTGGACGGCACGAGGGGATGGCGCGGCAGCTGGACGGCACGAGGGGATGGCGCGGCAGCTGAACGGCACGAGGGGATGGTGCGGCAGCTGGACGGCACGAGGGGATGGCGCGGCAGCTGGATGGCACGAGGGGATGGTGCAGCGGCTGGACGGTACGAGGGGATGATGCGGCAGCTCGGCGGCACGAGGGGATGGTGCGGAAGCTGGACGGTACGAGGAGATTGTGCGGCGCCTGGACGGCACGAGGGGATGGCGCGGCAGCTGGACGGCACGAGGGATGGTGCGGAAGCTGGACGGCATGAGGGGATGGTGTAGCAGCTCGGCAGCATAAGGGGATGGTGCGGTAGTTGGGTAAAGTTCCTCCCCCATTAGCAGTAACCGGTCGTGGGCGTCTTGCAGTGTCGTTTTGTACAAGATACATTAGACATTGAGCCATCGTATTTCTTCTTCTCAAGACTTCTTAGGCCTTCACAAATTACAAATGTTGGTCAAAGGCGACGTGACGCACAATTCGAGAACATTTTTTGCGTTTTTCGTTTGTCCGTTCAGTGGTTGCGCGCCTCGTCAGATATGCTGCACGTGAATACTGACCATGAGCCAGATTGGATTATGCACATACCCTTCCGCCACCCAGCATAACGCTTCAGTCAATGAATCACTTAGCATCCAGAAGGTGATCCGAAACACGACATGTATTTATGAACGCAGCCCCGCGTGTGCCTCCCCAGTCCATCAGCGCAATTCGGTTCCATGTTCATTTGTTGCGACGATCATGCAACACTTCGTAGCTTTTGCATGCCATCAAAAATAATAATAATACTGTACAAGGATGAAAATCAAGTGTAACTCGATCGGTTGAAAAAGCATCTGCTGAATGCCGCAAGCTCAATATCTCATCACTTAGCAGAACGTAGCCTAAAGAAACAGCAGAGCGCTCTTTACGGCAGCAGAATCCCTCCCCGAGCGGTGAGTCTCCCCCAAGCATTGAGCCCCTCCCAGGGCGGTGAGCCCTCCTCGAGCGGCAGGTCCCTCCCCGAGAAGTGAGCCCTCCTCGAGCGGTGAGGTATCTCCCAGAGGCGAGCCCCCCCCGAGCGGCGAGGTACCTCCCCGAGCGGTCTGAACCCCTCTCCGGACGTGCTCTCCGTATCGGCACAACCAACTCTAATACGGAGCGGGCCCAGGGCAGAGGGAGGGCAGAGGTAGGCACGCGTCGGAGGACAGCCAGTCTCACCGGACGAACGTCTCCGTCACTGTGGTGGCGAGACCGCTTGCGCCGGAGCCTCTTGAACATGGTCTGGGCGGCGGCGGCGGGCTGCGTCACAGGCCACTCGTGGCCGCTCGCTAGCAGTTGATGCACTGTGGCGGGCTGCTGCCGCCGCCGCCGCCGCCGCCGCCGCCGCCGCCGCCGCCCGGGCCGCTATCGATTTTCGAAGACGCACAACAGACTAGAAGAACGGAAAATCGCCGGAAAAGGAGAGCTGGGAGGTCAGCGGCTCTTGACAGGCTCCAGATCCCGCGGAGCTCTCGCCACGGCCGGAAAGATGAACAGCTGATGAGGGGGGGGGGGGGCAAGTGGCGCAGACGACGGCTTAACTGGCGGAAGCGACAGGCCAGTTGCGCTCATTTAGCAGGGAGGGAGGAATGGCGCTGCGCTGAAGGTACCCGACCTTGGGTCTGACAAGACTGCCCGCCGCGGCCGTCATCCGCACCCAGCATGTCGTTCGGAATACCGATCGGCGACAAGTGGCTTGTCACCCGCATCCGCCGTCAGGGCGCCGCCAGCGCTCGCTGCCGCCGCCATCTCCCGACCGTCTCGCGCCGTCCGCCGGCATCTCCCGCGACTGCCGCCGCGCCACACACCGCGACCGCCACCCGGAACACGCGACCGGCGGCAGGCCGCGTGGACGATGATGGTCGCGAGTCTGCAGGCCGGCCGCGAGGCTTAGAATATTGATTCTGGACTGATGCCACAGTGCGGACGGCAGCGACGCCCCACTTCGACGCCCCACTTCGACGCGCCGTCCAGCCGGCTAGTGTGCGCGCCGACCGCCAGGCGGCGGCAGCGGCCGGCGCGGCCGGCGCGGCCCGCACGCTGCGGCCGCCGCTCGTGAGATATCAATCAGACGCCGCGGCCGGATCACTTGGCGTCGCCGCGACTGAGCGGCCGCTTTGGCAAGCGCCTGGGCGGTCCAGTTGCTGACCGGCCGCCGCGAGAGGGGGTACGGCTGAAATGACAAGCGAGCCCACTCAATAGCCGAAATGCAATCTTCGAGACTGTGTCGATCTGTCTCCCCCGAGCGTACCAAATGGTGGAACTATTCGGATCAAAAGACCGTCCATCTGTTTCGAGCGACATGAAAGCACCTCCGGATGGCTGCATTATTCTAGTTATTAGCGGGTTAATGATCTGTATAGGAGCACTTACTGAATTATTGCGCATGACAATTTGGAGCACGTTACGGGACTGGCGTACTTACACACTGCGGTTGCGGTTTACCCCATGAAACACGGCCATACCACCCAAGCCATCTTACTTTTAGGGACGATAATTCGCACGCTTTCTCTGAAGGCTGACTGATCTTCTCTCAGAATCCATCTCAACTGATCCCATCTCAGAAAATCAATCGTCTCCATCCCCGCGGCTTTCTGGGAACTTCCCATGACCAATTTCACGGCATGTGCCCGGGAATGACTGGAACGGAACGGAGCCACCGGACCCGCGCAAAGCCATCATCTATAGCCACATTTAACTGCGATTGTTGATCACGCTCCCCGTCCAGCGGCGCACGAGCACGTCTAGTGTCCGCACTCGCCACCGCTGCCGTGTCCAACCCAACCACAAACGAGCAGCTACGCACAGAACAGTGGTGCAAAAAACACCTTGAGCTGCCCGTAGCGCGACCCCGATAAGGCTGTAGTCATCAGAGAAAGCCAGCTTGGCTCATAGCAGGTCTGAACGACAGCAGTTCTGCTAGACGGCAGGTCTGCCCGACAGTAGATCAGTCGTCGGACATCAATGCATCATGCACGTGCAGGGTGCGGGGGCTACAAAGGAACAAAGGTTCGCCAGATGGCTTGTCAAGTCATAATTAATACATTTTTTTATTTTTTTATTTTAAGACACGTGTTGTGTTGGTGTATTGATAGTATTGATGGCACCACGCCCAATGTTAATTTGGCGATCCACCCCCTCCATGCCTTCCAGATTGAAAATGGAACTTCATCCAATACTGCATCAGGCTTCAGATGAGAGCTCGTGGCTCCAAAATATTGCGATATTTGGGAACTTACAGGCCGTTACATATGCATTTTCAGCGTGTACATCCATTCCACAGAGCGTTGTGTGTACAGGAGAGGCTCATCTGACATGGGGCCTGGCGGAGAGCCGAGCATGGGTGCGGCTGGCGGCCGCCGCACCTGGAAGTGACATTGCCCTGGCACTGGGCCGTCGCATTACCATACGACATGCACCGGAGAGCGTAGGTCGGCCATAAGTGGACCGGCAGCAGTGGTTCGCTGACAGCCACCAGGGGAGGGGGCAGGCCGTGTCGTGCCGACAGCCACCAGGGGGGGGGGGAGGGGGCAGGCCGTGTCGTGCAGGCGCGGCTGGAATGCTGCCATGGGCGTCAGGACTGCCGTCAGGACTGCCGTCAGGACAGCTCACTGTAATAGACACCGCACGCTGTCGTTGTTGGTTGGTTATTGGTTTTACGACACGTCGACCGTTGAGGCACGCTGTCGTCACCGACACTCTCGCGGCCGACGGACGATACCCTAACCGCCGTAACGTAACGCGCGCGGTGTCTACACCCGACACCCTAGCCGCCGTAACGTAACGCGAGCGGTCGGAGGCCGGCGGTCGACACCCTAGCCGCCGTAACGTAACGCGCGCGGTCGGTTGGCACCAGAGATGGCAAATACCAAAAATTGGGACTGAAGACCGGGACCGGCTGGTCTGATGGCACCACGCCAGGTTGAGGCCCCGTTAAATGAACTGAGGCCCCGTTAAATGAACTGAGGCCCAGTCAATAGACAAGTTCTTTAAACATTCAGTTTTTGCACATCAAGAAGCACCATTGTTTTTTTGTTTAATTAAGGTAATGTGGGCAGTCCACATCACCTTGGAAAGCCTCATTCATGAATGTGGATTAAAAATAAATATCTTATCTAAACTTCCTGTTTTAATTGACAGGTACCTATTAATGGCAAAAAGATGACGTTCACAAAACAAATCCGAAAACGCACATTATAAGTCAAGGAAGCAGCACAATTAAGACTAGGTACGCAGATGACAAGCTTTTAATCATTCAGCTTTGAATCACCTGTAAAATGGTGTATGATGCATTTAACAAACACACCATACCACTGCCGGATTCTGACATCTAAACTGAACAATTTCACCGATCAAACACGAAATTCTACACAAGCAACACAAAAGCATTACACCTATGACTTAAAGGAGACTAATTATTTTCCTGCCTACTTTTAGCTACATGTGATAAAATACCTACTTTTGTATTATTTATGTCCTGTACAATAATGCCTATATTGCGTATTTTGCAGGCACGTACTGGGTAATTGGGAATAACCACATATGCGTATTTTACCACATAAGAAATATTGGATACGTAGGACGGAGACATCAGAAATGGATGCTTCTTAGAATAGCTCTATAGAAACCCATCAAATAGTACCGAAACAGCAAAATATTACAAATGCAGTGCATTTAGTCCACGATTAATAACAACCCATGCCTAAATGGTCTGCATTACTATTGCTGCCTGCGTCGCGTTTGTCTTCCGCCTGCACTCTGATTCTAAGTCTTCTTTCGTTGTAACTATGAACTGCCTGGCTAGACCGTTGTAACTATGAACTGCCTGGCTAGACCGTTGTAACTATGAACTGCCTGGCTAGACCGTTGTAACTATGAACTGCCTGGCTAGACCGTTGTAACTATGAACTGCCTGGCTAGACCGTTGTAACTATGAACTGCCTGGCTAGACCGTTGTAACTATGAACTGCCTGGCTAGACCGTTGCATCACGCAATCATTAATAGTCAGCAATGAAGTCCAAAAGTACCAGGTACCAATCGCAAGCTAAGCTAAAAACGCATCACCATCATTAAACAAAGATGGCTCAAAAGAGGGTGGCATAGACAGCTGCAGGAATGCGACCATTAGCTGGTGACGTAGTACAATTATATACGGTGAAACCTGTCGACAGTTTTGCCATGGGATACCGTTGTTTGTGTATACATTGAAGCTGCTTAGGTGTGCTTTCAGTCCATGTATATTTCTCAGGCACCATTCTGGCACGCTGTATTAGCTTGGTGGCATTACCTCTCCTGACCCTTTACTTTATCTCATGACGTCACATACTGGTTACCATCAGAAATCAAGGTCGAAGCTTTGGGCAGGGGGTTGTCATTATTTGGGCGTTAATGGCGTACTAATATCATTCTGGAAGGAGCTGGGTTGGCGCAGGTTCAGAATGTCCAAGCTTCCGAACTCAGATCCAGTAAGCAAGACGTGGCTTGTGAAACGATGGCCGACCCGAACATGAATCGTTTTCGATCATTGACGCCGATATTGGTAAAACATTTTAATAGTGATCCGCTTTAAATACATTCTTCAGAATAATATTAGACGAATACGTTTACATTCAATCATATTATTTCGCTTTGCCTATTGATTTAAATTAAATGGGCCAAAAAAGAAGCTTTCCAAGATTACCTATTATTTACTTTTCAGGAACTCAAGTCCTTAAGCAAGCTTTGAATGGTGGTGGTAGCATTTAATGGGAGGTAATTATGTTGTTGGGCCTTTGGTTCTGAACCATTTATCCGATGTATGATGCTGTTCCAAAGTTGGATTTGCTGTGAATGCGCTCACTGATGATTCAGTACTATATTTATATGCTCAGTACTTTACAGTTAACACAAAATTCTCTTAATATCAAGGAGTGTAGTATGAGGATAAAAACAGCGCAGCAACCCGTTGCACGGCTGAGCATGAAGTATAGGTTGTATTGTAGGGGATGTAACGCGAAGTTTGTAGAATGAACAATATTTATTTTTTAATTGTAAATCTAGTAGTAGAGTGACGGCCATCTTCGATATTGTATGCAGCATATTAGTCAACGACGAATGAATCAAACCTTGTCCGTCGTGGCAATTTTGTTATTGTCAATTTTACTGTCTATTGATTAGGAAGGCTAGTATTAAGCTATGCATTTTACAAGGTGCATAACTTTGTCATTTTGTTGCAACTATGAAAACCTGACAATAAAAAAAATATATATTTCCGTAGAGAATGCTTGTTTACCCCTTTCTTTGTCAATAAACCAATTTTAAATAAAGTAACGTCCATTGCTTATACAGCCATACACAAGAAACAATGGTATTGGTACATCATCATAATACAATCCGTTACAATGCTAGTGTGATGCCATGTGTAATTTATTCGAATTTTAGCCTGGCCCCAGCCATATTCCACTTTTCAATGTGCGGTGAAACCAACTGGCTTTTTTTGCTTTATTGCACTTGCAAGTCTTACTTTTGAATGCGCTATTTCATGAGAATGTTTGAGCCATCATCCACTAACATTGATAATGTTGTTTTCAGAAATTAGCATGTCAAAATATTTTAAATACTTCAGGATTTACCACCAAATCGTTCAACGTGTAAGACAGACGTCCTGGCTGGAAGGCCAAAATATGCCTCATAGGATGCATGATTTGATTATTAGGGTTTTTACGAAGTTAGTAGTTTTTTAAAAAAATAAAATAAAGCCAAACGAAAGACAAATCAAAAAGTCCGTCAGTCCAGACCAGGCTTTCGGTCCTTCCATTTGCCACCTCTAGTTGTACCACGCGCGCGCGACACTCGTGCCGCTGCAACGTAACGCGCGCGACACTGGCCGCTGCAAGGTAACGCGCGCGACACTCGGGCCGCTGCAACGTAACGCGTGCGACACTCGTGCCGCTGCAACGTAACGCGCGCGACACTGGCCGCTGCAAGGTAACGCGCGCGACACTCGGGCCGCTGCAACGTAACGCGCGCGACACTCGGGCCGCTGCAACGTAACGCGCGCGCGGTCAGCCCTCTGCACAACGGCCGGCACGCTAATGGGCCAATGCTACCGGAATGACGCTGCCGGCCTGATGGCGTTAAGCACAGCGCCTGCTCACTTGCGAGGCGGGACGGCCACGCGCCGTGCGGTGGTGACGCCGGCGGCCGGCAGCCTTGAATTAATGTGCATCAGCAGGCAGGGCTCTCGGCGGCGGCGGCGGCGGCGGCGTGCCACACGTGCCTGCAAGATGTGTCGACGGGCGGTGCAGCTGTACTGCGCTGTACTGATGCAGCTGATGTGCAGCTGTACTGCGCACGTCAGCTCGCTGCCACAGCCGCCGCTCGATACTGACCGTCTGGGCTCTGACGGGCTGCACACGGCACCGGCAGCCACCCTGCAGCGTCCCTGCAGCCACCCTGCAGCGTCCCTGCAGGTCCGACCAGATCCGACCGCATTCCAGGTCGGCGAGGTCCACCATCGCCCATGGCCGGACCAGATCCGACCGCACTCTTGGTCGGCGAGGTCCACCATCGCCCATATCGGTCGGCAGGGACCATAATGCGTCCCCGTGGGCCGGACCAGATCCGACCGCACTCTTGGTCGGCAGAGGCCCACCCAGGGGTGTTGTTTTATATACTTTTGAGGGGGCAAGGCCCCCTCAATGATGGCTTTTCCTCCGCAATAATTTAAACTTTTTAACATGGCACCCTATGGAGCGTGCCCCACCCCCAATCAATTTGAGTTCGCCCATTACCTTCATGTAGTGTGCTCCCCACCCCCACCCCCCATACATTTTCAGAAATAAACTGTCGTGGTCCCACCATCGCTCATATCGGCTGCCGGAGAGGTTGGAGAGCGCCTCAGGGCCTTCACAGTGTGTCGTCAATGGGTGCCAGTGGCATCGACGAAAATGTCCAGAGGTCCGTCAGAGCTAGACCTGCCAGACTGCGTCCAGTCGGTCGGTCAGGGTAGTTCTTCTGCCTGGTATACAGCCAACTCAGCAGTCATGCCGCCTGGCAGTCGGCAGTTTCAGTCAGACGGACTGGTGGCCAGACACGCCACTGACTACAGCAGCTGTGTGATTCGGCGATCCCCAGCCGCGCTCAGTGCGGCTCCCACGGCCCGGTATCACTGCGTGCCACTCTCCCACGGTCCGGATATCGGGCCCACGCGGACTGGGCCCGATGCCGATCAGGCGTCGTGTGCACCGTGGACAGTGCACGGCCGTTCACCGAGATGCAAGGCGATAACCACACTTTGCACGTTGCCGTGGGGGCGTAGTTTTTACACTGTTGACAACGGACTATTGTGGTTTGTGATCTACAGCGGTTTATTCAGCGGTTTATCCAGATATACAGCACCTGAATAAACTGATGTAGACCTAGCAGCAATGGCTTAAATTATCAATCACATCCATGGTATATTATTCGAAATGAAGCATTTCGGGGGAAAACAGCAGAAATGTCGCCCAGCGATACGGAACGTATAAATATTTTAATTGGATAAAGCAATGTGTCAGAGTAGCAACCTAAGTCAGAAAATACTGCTGTCCAAGTCTAAGCCGCTGCACACTGTGTGGAAGATCCTTTTTACGGAGCAAGCCGAATGCCGAAGTAATATTCCTTCCGAAACCAAAACAAAAACACCAACTTGAGCCGGTCCAGCCGGCCCTGTCATGACGTTTTTCGGAGGACTGTGGCTGAGCCATGAACCATAAAAGTAGAAAACATGCACGTGAATGTAGCTCCACTTTCTGTATTGTATCTTTTAAGATAACACGTTCTGACCGGCCTTACTTGTCGTGACCGGTACCTTTTCCCTTACATAATTTAATATGCAGTCATGCTTTCAAGCTTTGACTGTGATGTCCAGGGATGTTTTGCCGTGCAGTATTTGTGACAGGGACATACACTATACTAGGAACAAAATATGATGCGATAAGATACCATCCATTATTCAGCCTGCTTAAAGTAGCTTTTTATGCGACAAATTGTCCTCTTGCCTGGCGGAAAGCTCACGAGCATTGCTTACTTATCAGGTACATCATCACCAAAGCGATGCATGTCGGAATCCTGCTGATGTGCGTCCCCCGAGAGGTAGTCTCACGAGAGACGCACGAGTTCGAATTCCTGATTCCAGCATGGCAACCGCGTAAAGGCTGGTCATTTAATTTGAACCCCAGCCATGCACATCACAACCCACACTGTGTCGTGCCTACCAGTCTTCTCTACTTTATTTCAATTAATGGATACAATTATTAAATTGGGTACGAAATGGCGCGTGGCAAGCTGAATGCACCGAGAAGCATTACAAAATCATTATAAATTTGAAGAAAATCAAGCCGATATACTTCAAGTCAACTATGATTCGTCAGCCATCCGCCCGACAAGGCCCGACAAGGCGCTCTTCCTCTTTGCGAACAATTTGAATATATATTAGGATGGCTTCACGGAGCAGAGTTCCGTGCCAAGCAGAGATTGTTGCGTGGACCCTGATCCCACCATTCGATCTGGGAAGTCCAATTCAAGGACAGGATGTAAACCAAAACCCGATAGTTCAGCATACCGCCAATACTCAGGCACGGTCGCCCTGTTGCCGCGTTCTCAGCCTTATCGGGTCGGTTTTCAACCCACCCTCTCAGCCCGGGGTGTGCCGAGTTGGACCATGATTTGCTGAAACCGGGTAGACCAATACAGGCTAGCGCTCTCAAAACTGAGCTATCAAAGCGTCTTAGAGCTGCGAGAGCCCTCGGACATTAGCAATGTACGGCCACACGAACTGCATTAAAGAATAGCACGCCTACAAAACTAAATCTGCATATCGCCAGGATGGTAGGTGCAAAATCGTGAACATGCAAAGAATGAACAGCAAACTTGTTGGCAGCATCTCCACCCGGATAACATGTCAGATGGATAGCTACAAGGCACATGCCGGCATGCCGCTTGTAATACAAGTCAGACGAGCGACGCGGAAGCGCCTGGCGCGCCCGAGCGGCGGGCGTAAAAAAGCGCGGCGGCGCGCGGCGGTGGCGCCAGATGGTCACCCCGCATCCGGGGTGAGCCGACTTCAGAGGTGAGTCGACGTGACATCACTCGCATCTGTTTACGGACACCGCGTGTCGGGCGACAGTGAAATCTTATCGGACAAGTGCGGCGTCGGCGGGCCGCGTCCACCGGCCCACTGTCTCGACGTGTGCTGCTCGCAGTGTCAACTCGGCCCGCCCCGAGGTGGCCAGTCCACTGAGTCAACTCGGCCCGCCCCGAGGTGGCCCAGTGGCCCGCCCAGAGGTCCACTGAGTCGGCCTCGGTTGACAGCCTATTAATATACATGAAGGCTCGAACTTCATGGAAATTAATAGCACTTGTGGAGAATAGCCATGGGGGAATGGACTTAGCGAAATTAACCTTCATCCATTATATGGCATTAGTGTACGTTTAACAGCGCGCATGACCTCACTGTGGCTACACAGTTTGCATGGCATGATAACTGGTCAAAATTGCTGAGAATACGGCAGCTTTATGTACAGAATACGGCAGCTTTATATACAGAATACGGCAGCTTTATATACCACACCGTCTGTCGACCAATGAATCGAGTTCAATCCTGCGGCGGGATGAGTAGTGTGACGAGTCCTCTAGACGAGGTAGCGGTGCACTGAATTGTCACGCGTTATACTAGTCAGCTGGCAGGTTGGTCGGTAGTTTTTGACAACTGCAAATGGGCCCGTCCTTCATTCTTGCCAGTCCTCCCTCCAGGACCGCTTTGTCTTGGGACCACGGAGCACTGAGTGCCACTGAGGGCCTGGCAGGACACAGACCGGCCCAGCGGACAGCGAGCCGTGCCTTGTGCCGAGCCTGTCGGGGAGGCACACGACTGCACGAGGCTCCGCAGCTGGCGGCCGGCCCAGCTTCGTCGGCACCTCGGTGTGTTGGCCGCCACCGCGGCACCGACCGCACCCTGCCACCGATGGCTGGTCCGCTCCCCGCCACACACATACCGCCGTGGCGGGCCCGCTTACCTGCCGCCGCAGGGCGCCGGTCAACAGATGCGGAGAGCGGTTCATCTCGGCCACAGTCGCCGTCCTGACGTCGTTACGTCCGGTACGGCAGCCACCACACCACCCGAACAGGGCGTCCCAGTCACGTGACGGTCTCACGAGATCACGAAGCGGTGGGGTGGGGGACTCAGACCCAGGGACACGGCTTGGCCGGGCGCGGCTCGGACGGCGAGTGCTGAGTGCTGAGTGCCGACCGCCGACCGCCGACCGCCGACCGCCTCGCCATCGGTTTGTTTACCGACAGCAAATGCAAGTGCACGCCGCTCATGATAAGGCGGGGACTGGCTGCACGTGACCGCACCCACTGCAGGCGGTCTGCAGGAGGGGACTGGCTGCAAGGTATGGGGATCTGGCGAGCACTGCAGCCCGGGCGGGCGGTCTGGGAGTCAGGCGGGCACCGCCGGCCCGCCGGCCGGTCTGGGGGTCTGGAGGTCAGGTGGGCATCGCTGGGCGGGCGGTCTGGGAGTCAGGCGGGCACCGCCGGCCCGCCGGCCGGTCTGGGGGTCTGGAGGTCAGGTGGGCATCGCTGGGCAGGCGGTCTGGGAGTCAGGCGGGCACCGCCGGCCCGCCGGCCGGTCTGGGGGTCTGGAGGTCAGGTGGGCATCGCTGGGCAGGCGGGCGGTCTGGGGGTCAGGCGGGCACGCCGGCCCGCCGGCCGGTCTGGGGGTCTGGAGGTCAGGTGGGCATCGCTGGGCAGGCGGTCTGGGGGTCAGGCGGGCACCGCCGGCCCGCCGGCCGGTCTGGGGTCTGGAGGTCAGGTGGGCATCGCTGGGCGAGCGGTCTGGGAGTCAGGCGGGCACCGCCGGCCGCCGGCCGGTCTGGGGGTCTGGAGGTCAGGTGGGCATCGCTGGGCAGGCGGTCTGGGAGTCAGGCGGGCACCGCCGGCCGCCGGCCGGTCTGGGGGTCTGGAGGTCAGGTGGGCATCGATGGGCAGGCGGTCTGGGGGGTCAGGCGGGCACCGCCGGCCCGCCGGCCGGTCTGGGGGTCTGGAGGTCAGGTGGGCATCGCTGGGCGAGCGGTCTGGGAGTCAGGCGGGCACCGCCGGCCCGCCGGCCGGTCTGGGGGTCTGGAGGTCAGGTGGGCATCGCTGGGCAGGCGGTCTGGGAGTCAGGCGGGCACCGCCGGCCCGCCGGCCGGTCTGGGGGTCTGGAGGTCAGGTGGGCATCGCTGGGCAGGCGGGCGGTCTGGGGGTCAGGCGGGCACCGCCGGCCCGCCGGCCGGTCTGGGGGTCTGGAGGTCAGGTGGGCATCGCCCTGGCAGGCGGTCTGGGGGTCAGGCGGGCACCGCCGGCCCGCCGGCCGGTCTGGGGGTCTGGAGGTCAGGTGGGCATCGCTGGGCAGGCGGTCTGGGAGTCAGGCGGGCACCGCCGGCCCGCCGGCCGGTCTGGGGGTCTGGAGGTCAGGTGGGCATCGCTGGGCAGGCGGGCGGTCTGGGGTCGGGCGGTCTGGCGGTCTGGGGTCCGGTAGGCACAGTCGGTCGGCTGGGCGGTCTGGGGGTCTGGCGGGTACCGCCGGCCCGGCTGAGACGGGTGGTGCCCTCGGCGGTCGGCGGAGGGACGCGCCCGCAGCACGGGTCATCGATCGTCTCCGGAGACTGGACGACGCGACACGCTGGCTGGGTACAGCCGCTCGGCGGCAGAGAACGGTGGGTAGGGGTGGGTCACGAGGCGAAATACCGGCTTGTTCGGGGCAGTGAATTTTGTTTTGCCATGGAGTAGGCAGGGCTTCATGGCTATGAATTGAATACAACAATTGTATGGCAGCCCTTTCAACTTCTGGAAAAGTCGCTTTATGCTTAATGGTTGCCTTATGCTTTAAACATATATTAGAAGGAATTTGGTGATGCCGGATACGATAAAAGTCGGATTGTGCCCGACCAGTATGAAAACTGATGAAGTCATGAGTCATGGGCTGTCATCGTGCGAAACTTCGAATGTCGACTTCGAAGTTGGAAAGGCTGGAACACTTTTGAATTTCTGTCCAGGTAGCGTCACAGGGCTAATGTAAAAATCGTCTGTAGCAAGGAAGCCGCGTTGGCTGCAATACTTTTCAGCGAAGCGATGTCGTAGAGCTGCTACATAGCTGCCGCAAGGCCGCCGTTGCGAACTATATGCGTGAGGCGAAAAGTGGAGTAGCGGGATTTCATGCTACGGCATACACTAGACCTTGGTCGAAAATAACGCCATAGTGTGAAATGAAATATTCTTGATTTTGTTTCTCATTCATCTACTTAGAGTAGGGAATCGCACTCCATTACATTTTTTTAACCAATTCGTTTTAATTGATTGCTTTCCTCACCGGCTGTTTTCCCATTGCTCTGGAGTTCATCAAAACTGTACATTTTATCATTCCGGCATTCCGGTATAGAAAAACATGCGCAGCTACATTGCATCAATGATTAAGCTGACCACCACACTGCAAGTGTCATCAAACGTGAGACGTGCCGTCAAACTACCGCACTGCAAGTGTCATCAAACGTGAGACGTGCCGTCAAACTACCGCACTGCAAGTGTCATCAAACGTGAGACGTGCCGTCAAACTACCGCACTGCAAGTGTCATCAAACGTGAGACGTGCCGTCAAACTACCGCACTGCAAGTGTCATCAAACGTGAGACGTGCCGTCAAACTACCGCACTGCAAGTGTCATCAAACGTGAGACGTGCCGTCAAACTACCGCACTGCAAGTGTCATCAAACGTGAGACGTGCCGTCAAACTACCGCACTGCAAGTGCCGTCAAACGTGATTCCCGTTTAGGTATTAGGCATAGTTGTTATAATCCGATGACTCAAGAAGTGTGCAGTGTCTGTGTGACATCGCCAGCTCAGGTCAGGTCAGGTCGGACGGCCGGCTGACCGTAACCCACCAGCTGGCTGCCATTGTGCAGGCCGGCTGCTCTTGTCGCGCGTGTTGACAGTAACACGGCATCGTGCGGGACACACGACAATCGAGCACCCCGTAACGTGGCAGCAAGGAGAGCACCCCGCTGCTGCCGGCCCCCGGACGGCGGCGGCGCTGTCCGTGCACAGCGGCGCCAACAGCGGCGCCAGCAGCGGCGCCAGCAGCGGCGCCAGCAGCGGCGCCAGCAGCAGGCGTCGTGTCGTGCCCGCCACTGACAACAGCGCCCAAGTCCACGCCCGGCTCCGTTCAGCTCGACTGAGTCGCGGCCACATCAACACACCGGTTGTCTGCAGTGGGCGCGACACAACGGCCGCCGCAGCCGGCGTCGGTTTTCGCACGGTGCGCGACGGGCGTCATGAACGCATTCAAAAGCCAGGAATCGCTTCCCTGCCGGAGCGCGGCCGGTTTTACATTATCAGCGCTCACCCACGGCGGTCGTCCCAGGCACGACAACAACACGTCTCTCTCCAGGTGCGTATATAATTTGTGTATCGGGGTCGTCGTTGGCGCGTTACTCGCCTGCTGTGATGGGCGCCGGTGTGAGGTCGGTAGCGATCGCAGCGATGCTCAGTAATCGCCCGCTAATTATGTTGGTGTGGCGAATGCGGCCCCTGTCGTTCGGTGCCGTCGGCGGCGATCGCTCAGTTGGTGGGTAGTCCGGACTGATGAGCCGTCTGTGGCGGGAGGACGAGGCGAGGACGTGGTGAGGAGGCAGGACGCCCCCCCCCCTCCCCCAGCAAAAGAGCTGACGCGGTCGTACGTCGGCGTTGGCGCAGGGCCCGACTGTGTCATGCCAGCCGTGGGAGATTATCAGCGCAGAAGGGGTGGGCGAGAGGCCATGTGCCATCCCCTTCACTGCCGCCCAGACGCTGGGGCGGAAACGGGCTATTGGCCAGTAGTTAACGGGTAGGAGAATGGGGCCGGACAGAATCTGGGGAGAGCAGAAGAGCAGCAAGCAAAGAGCATAACAGACTGGAAGTGGCTGGATACAAATTCGGCTATCAGATGGCCATCAGATGACGGAGTGGGCACTCGAGGACAAACAGTACCGCAGGAAGATCAATTAATTACCAATGTATAAGAAAATGAGTAGAAACTGCGAATGTAACCAGGAGAAATACATGGTGGGAGACATGCTGTAAGACGAGGGGAGCTATTTTACTGGGCAGGATATGGCGGCAGTAGAAAGGAGAAAGCCCATTTGAGACAGAGACGAGATGAGATGAAACACGGCGGCGACGCATCCAGCTACAGAAATAAATGGGGAAGAGCATGGTGGCGAAAACGAGAGAGACAGAGAGAGAGACAGAGACAGAGAGAGAGAGAGAGAGAGAGAGAGACAGAGACAGAGACAGACAGAGACAGAGACAGAGACAGAGACAGAGGAGACAGAGACATAGACAGACAGAGGGGGAAGTCCATTACCAGGCGACCAACGGGCGACACCGCCATGCGAGCGATTTCAACCTAAGTGGGTGTATAGGGTAGTCATGGGCGCTGAATCAATCTGTGAAAGTTTTAGCTTCGTACTTGCGGCGGCCTCGGAGATATGGCCTGAGGACATTTTCATAGGTCACATTGCAGGTCAATCTTTGAGAGTGATTATCTCCGGTACTTTAAAACATAGGATAAACATATAGCATATCTGTAGAATCGCAAACACCTCTTCTTTTCATTTCTGGGATCGGTTTTTAATTTTGAACAAATTTCGAAGCTGTGGCCGTTTGACCTCAGGTCACGTGACCTCCCGTGACCCCAAGCCATTTGATATTCACATTTGTAACCACATTTACTATAGGGGTCATCGATTGTCTTTCGAAGAAATAAATAAAAATGATGTTTATTTACTGATAACTATTAATAAATTGCCTTCATTCTACCCGAGTTTATTGATTTTCGCACGTTTTGCTGAGTGGTCGGGTCAGTCTTTTGCTAGCGATTGACCCCCAAAGCTCACAGGGCTATGATTCGAGATATGCACTTAACAGGCATGATGAGATGAATCCGGACGTGCCCGATTTCATGACCTCAGGTCACCAGGTCATCTATCCAGTTCATGTTAAATACATCAGTGGAAGTGAGAATGGTAATGTCGGAAGACGTTTTGGACCCATAGTAGTGAGATAGGTGCTGATTTACACTTAAATAAATATTCAATGTATGCCTGTTGCGTAGTCAATGATAATTTTTGGCAAGATCATTCACTTCATAGTTCTGGTACTCCCACCTTTGTGTTGCGGCTCGCGCGATCAATCGCAGCTAGTCGACAGCGAAACTGATAACGGTCGGTCGAGATGTAAAATATTGAGTCGGGTCAGAGCTTTGGGGTCAGTCGGGTAGCGATTGACCCCAAAGCTCATAGGGTTATAATTTAAGATATACACTTATCAAGCATGATGAGACAAACCCGAACGTGCCCGATTTCATGACCTCAGGCCACCAGGTCACCTATCCAGGTCAGGTTAAATACGTCAGTGGAGGTGAAAATGGTGATGTCGGAAGACGTTGGAAAGTAACTTCAACTTTACCTTGATGTTCGCCAGCCATGAGAGCTGAGAGGTTACCGTGAATAATTTTTAGAGATAGCATTAATATGCCAACATTTATTCATTTCACATGCAAAGTTAAAAACAAACACTGGCAACATATGTACCTATATGCATAATAACAATAATATTGACGTAAGAATAAACGAATCATCCAACAACAAAATTCCGTATCCGCAAGCCAATGAAAATCTCATCACGCGTTTTTGTATTGGCCTACCTACATTCGCTCACACTTGATCACCTAAAATCAACTACATATCAACGCTTACCTACTCATCCTTACAAGCGCGAACGTAAACTCCTGCATTACTGGATGATGTTCAGAGACAATGATGTGAAACCGGTCAACTGGTCTAAACTTATCAAACCTTTGTGTGCCCAAGACAGTGAGCCTTGGTGAACCGCTCTTTAAGGGATTCAGTCACTTTTGAAACGCAATCTTTGGAAACGAATAGGAAGTGAATGACCTAATTTTTTTCCCACTGAGAAATCGGTGCATATCTTGAGCACTCAGAATCTGGTCCTGGCTGGGTCGTCTCAAACTCTCCATAGCCGTCGCTCTTTTCACTGTACCACCAACACCATCGCATACGATCTTGCCATGGGAGGTACCGAAAAAGTGCCACTCGCAGTCAACATCGAAATCTTCACGGTGATGGCACACATTCACAAAATTGAAACGGTTCTTGTACTGACCGGCGCATCCGTCTGAAACGTAGCGAATCTGTCTTAAACCAGGGACACGTGACTTCAAAATAGGAACTAAGTGTTGTAAGAACGCGTGGACAATAGCAGCATTGTGCTTCAGTGCATCGGATATAACACATAAACTCTGATGGAGTTGTCCTCTTTTCAATAAGCTACAAACGGATGAACCGTCACTTGAGGAGCGTCCCAATGATAACTCTGTACCTCATCCTGTACAACGCAGGT
>JAOTOM010003819.1:165000-189227 GCA_034440615.1 Ashinkailepas kermadecensis
CCGATCCCACCGTGGGCTTGTGCATGGTAATGACGTCAGTCGGTGGCGGGATTGACACACTCGGCGGTGGGGCCGGGACGCTGGGCGGTGGGGCCGGGACGCTGGGCGGTGGGGCCGGGACGCTGGGCGGTGGGGCCGGGACGCTGGGCGGTGGGGCCGAGACGTTGGGCGGTGGGATCGACGCACTGGGCGGTGGGATCGACACACTGGGCGGTGGGACCGGGACGCTGGGCGGTGGGGCCGGACCACTGGGCAGTGGGACCGGGACATTGGGCAATGGTACCGGGACACTGGGCGGTGGGACAGCCCGCGGTTGGAGAGCAGCATGCGACCGTTCGCTATTCACGCCGGGTCTTGGTGTCTTCTCACGGTGTTCGAGAGGCAGGCCGGGTGCCTTTTGTACGGAGGGCGGCGGCGGCGGAGAGGATCGGCGTGTCGGCGGGACGGGCGGCGCCCTCGAGGCCCGCGGTGGCGGCTGCGGCGGCGCAGGTCGGGGTCGCGGCGTTTGTGTATCGACTGTCGAGATCTGCCCCCATGCCGTCGGCCCAGCAGTGGGGGAAACTGGAGGCTCGGTGATGTCCGACGGCTCCAGCAGTGGTGGCGACGACGGCAGGTCGGCTCGTGTTGGGGGCGACGGCGGGGACGGGGGCAGGGGCCGGGGCGGTAGGTCGATCTGAGCCGACGGCGGTGGGTCGGTTTCAGCTGGAGGCGGGGGCAGCGAGTCAGCCCGCGCCGGGGGTGGGGGCGGGTGGTCGGCTCGCACTGGGGGCGGAGGCGGGTGATCAGCCAGCGCCTGAGGCGGGGGCGGCAGGTCGCGCTGCCGCTCCATGCACTCAGACGGATGCTGGAACGACTGCATCGGTCGCCGCTCTGCGACTGTACCGCTCTGCGACTGACCGTTCGGCTCGTCGTCCAGGTAACTCTCGCGCCACTGCACCTCCGACACGACTGGACTGAACTGCACACCACGGGACTTGTCGCGCTTCACCACCGCTGCCTGCTCGCAGGCTGTGGGCGGAGGCGGAGGCGGCGCCGGCGCCGACTCATCACAGTCTCTGCTGATGTACACCTCCACCTCGTTGTGCGGCCCGTAAGTTTTGAGCGGCACGCGGGCCGTGAACGAGTTGTTTGCGCTCATCGTGCGCACCACGGCGTCGGCGCCGTCCACCGTGGTCGGGCAGCCGGTGAGCTGAGCGGCGCTGCACACCGCAGGCTCGAACAGGAAGTGGCCGCTCAACGACCTCTGCTCGCCAGACTCCGGCTCCATACTGGCCAACAACCAGCTGGAGCAGATGTCCGACGGCTGGCCGAACTTGACTTCAGCGCCGGGCGTGACGCCGGCCGCGCCGTCTAAATTTAGCGGCGAGCGGTGACGCGGCGGTGCGCGCGCCGCGTGCTTACCGTCGGTGACGTCCGCCTCGTGCGCCAGGTAGTCGCCGCTGCCGGGCCACTCCATCGTCTGGTTGTAGAAGTCGAGCCGGCGCGGCGAGTCCATGTTGTCCTCCGACCACAGGTCCTGCACGCTTTTGCTCAGCAGCCACGAGCCGTTGCGGTTGCGCGAGCGGTGCCAGTCGGCGCAGCACTCACCTGCGACCAGCGGCGAGTCGGCCGCATCGTGCACTCCCGACAGGTTCCACAGGCTGCGGCTCCTGCGGCTTCCAGCGGCGCCCGCCGCGTCACGGCCGCTCCAGGCGGGGCGGGTCGTGCGTTCACAGGCCGCGCCGATTGGCTGGTCGGCGCACTCCGCCGACCCCTCGCCTGACGCCGTGCCGGTCTCCGACTGTGAATGACAGTCGCTGCACGGAGACGGAGAGTCGCATTGGTACTCGTCGAGCGCGTAACCCACCCCGCCAATGCCCTCCAGCAAGAGGAATTCCTCCGCCAACTTTAAATCCAGTGGTTTGGGCCGGCCCGCCGACGAGCGGTACATGGGCAGAACCTTAACTTCGCCCACCGACAGATAGATGTCGCGTGGCTCGCCTTCCGATTCAAATCCGCCCCGCGTGCCTGCCTGCCCGCGGCCTTGAATGCGATCCAAGTCGTGTTGTGTTTCACCGTCTCCCTTATTGACACAATCGCGCCCATTTGATTGCCTGAGCTCCCGTGCCGACCGGCCAGGTTTTTCAGCGAAGCACCGGTGGGACGACTCGCGCAGAGCCTCCGTCCACCCTGCAGTCTCCTCCTCTGACGTGTCCAGCGACAAATCAGGAGTCGATCTGGTGCGGGCGAGACCCTTCTGCGGCGATCGCCAGCTCACCATGTCGTCATAAACGTTGTATGTGCCCTTCTCGAGAAACGCTTCCTTGATCCGCTCAAACTGCTCCATGTCCCGCTTGGCACGGACGTCAGACGCGGACTCGGCTGGCGGCGGCTCGCTCGATCGTGCGTGCCCGCGGGCGGCGCGCGAGGTTGGCGGCAAGTTCTGATATACGGCCGGCGCGCGCGAGATGGACCGCGGCGCCGGTACGGGGCCCGCCGTCGCATCACGTGACCGAGCGCGCACTTTGTCACGCAGCACCTGAATCACCGAGTTGCTCTCCTCGTCGTCCAACATCACCAGCACACTTTCCACGTCCGTCTGACCGTCCCCGCCGCCCCCGCCACCGCCACCGCCGCCGCCGCCACCGCCGTCGCCGGCGACGGGGGGCGGGGCGTCGAAGCTGGGAAGACGGGCGTCGGAGGGGCGCGCGTCGGCGTACAGACGAGCGCGCCGCTCATCGTCGCGCGAGATCAGTTCGAGGAGGCGGCTGCGCCGCTGGGTGCACGGGCTGAGGTCGGACGTTGACTTTGAGAGGCGGCCAAGGGAGCTCGGTCTGTTGGGCGTGGATCGGATGGCCGGTTGGGGTGAGCTGCCCTGAGGAAGACTGGCGGAGCGGGCGGACGGGTCCTGCGGACTGACGCGGTCACCCGCGTGATCGCCGTAGCCCGAGTCTTCGCTGAGATTTTCGCTTGAATGCCTCAGGAGCCCCAGGTGGGCGGGCCGGCGGCGTGGATGATCGCGTACGCCGTCTGGTTCGGAAGAGCCGGGCGACGCCGGCTTGGATCCCTTGTCCGTGTCACTGTTGTTGAGACTGTGCTCGCTGCCTGCTTCCTGCAGCTCGTCCTCGGTAATCATGCTCAAGTCGCCGAAGCTGTGGAAACGCTTCACCCGGAAGTCACGCAACTTGACTGTGTCCTCGTGTCTATCGTCTTCGCGCCGCGGCCTCTTCCAGTCCTTGTCCACCTTCCGCGAGGACAGCCGCTGCTCAGACGAGGACGCCGTGTCGACGATGTCGATGAACTCGAGACTGCGCCGCTCCTCCTCCTCGAAGTCGAACGTGAGCGACTCAATGCGACGGTTCAGATTCTCAAAGTCCTCGCAGCTGCCCAGGTCCCACTTGGAATCGATGGGCGGTGTGGGCCGGGTGGCGGCGGTGCCAGGCGCAGGTCGCGTGCCGTCCGCCGGCGTCACAGGTTCACGGCCGACCCGGCCCGCCGCGTGGCCGACACTGAGCGCCTCGTCCGCGCCGGCCGGCCGCGTCGCGGTGCTGACCCCAAATTGGCCATCACCGACGGCTCCCAGGACCTCGCCGCCGCTCGCCAGCAAATCACCGGCCGCAGCCACCGCCGAACAGTCGGCCGGCGCATTGTTTGATTGTGCCGACGGCACGACGGTGGGAACGTTCCCGCGCCCGTTGTCGCCGGCGCCGGCCAGCGTACGGTGGTCAAGCACGTCCTCCAGACTGAACACCAGCTCGGGCGGCCCCTCCGCCGAGCACGGCGGCAGACTAACGAACGGGTTGGTGTAGTAGGAGCGATCGACGCGGCCCAGCCGGAAGTCGGGCTGGGCCGAACAGGGCGCGCCGTCGGCCGCAGGTGGCACCGCCTGCGCCGTGTCCGAGAACGGGTACAGCGTGGCGCTAGTGTTGAACGTCGGGTCGAGCGACGGCAGCTGCGAGGGCGACGGGGGACGGATGCCCAGCAGGCCGGCCTGGGCGCCGCCAGACTTGAGGAACGACTCAAAGTCGAACAGCTGTTTGTATTTGAGGTGCGGCGGCGCGTCGGCCGAGTGTGTTTGGCGCGACGCGCCTAAGAGTTTACCTGTACCAGACAGCGCCGCGTCGATCCCGTCCATTGGATTAAAGTCATCTGCGAAGGACAGCTCCGTTAATGGCGCGGAATCTGTGTCGCCAAATTACAACACGCATACTCGGGCCACAGCGGCACGACAGCACATGACACGTGTCATGCCTTAGAACACCGCAGCATGACACGCATCATACCCCAGAACACAGCGGCACCACACGTATCACACCTTAGAACACCGCGGCATGACACGCATCATACCCCAGAACACAGCGGCACCACACGTATCACACCTTAGAACACCGCGGCATGACACGCACCATACCCCAGAACACAGCGGCACCACACGTATCACACCTTAGAACACCGCGGCATGACACGCATCATACCCCAGAACACAGCGGCACCACACGTATCACACCTTAGAACACCGCGGCATGACACGCACCATACCCCAGAACACAGCGGCACCACACGTATCACACCTTAGAACACCGCGGCATGACACGCATCATACCCCAGAACACAGCGGCACCACACGTATCACACCTTAGAACACAGCGGCATGACACGCACCATACCCCAGAACACAGCGGCACCACACGTATCACACCTTAGAACACCGCGGCATGACACGCATCATACCCCAGAACACAGCGGCACCACACGTATCACACCTTAGAACACAGCGGCATGACACGCACCATACCCCAGAACACAGCAGCACCACACGTATCACACCTTAGAACACCGCGGCATGACACGCATCATACCCCAGAACACAGCGGCACCACACGTATCACACCTTAGAACACCGCGGCATGACACGCACCATACCCCAGAACACAGCAGCACCACACGTATCACACCTTAGAACACCGCGGCATGACACGCACCATACCCCAGAACACAGCGGCACCACACGTATCACACCTTAGAACACCGCGGCATGACACGCACCATACCCCAGAACACAGCGGCACCACACGTATCACACCTTAGAACACCGCGGCATGACACGCATCATACCCCAGAACACAGCGGCACCTACACGTATCGCACCTTAGAACACCGCGGCATGACACGCACCATACCCCAGAACACAGCGGCACCACACGTATCACACCTTAGAACACCGCGGCATGACACGCATCATACCCCAGAACACAGCGGCACCACATGTATCACACCTTAGAACACAGCGGCATGCCAAGTGGCACGCCTTAAAACACGGTCCACTGAGAGGGCTCAGAGTGTCCAAAAAACCACACACATCCGCTGATTACCAGCATCTGATATTTGCAAATATATCGATGCTTTCCAATGTACCTTTGTCCGATATCACAGCTATTTCAAATGGTTAGGATGGTTGTTCATGTTCAAGTCGTGGTTATGCAGCTGCCTATATAGCATCTATCAAATCGTCAAAGTGAAGATACGAACAGCCCAATGGTAGTACTGCTTTGCCCTATCACAGTGAACAGAATATTACCCAAGCTGCTCCATATATTACATTAAATATCACGTCTCGCCAGCGGGCCCATGCATAGGTGTGAAATCGTTCCTAGACTATCTGCACATGGTTCACGGAAACGATTGTTAGCCAAGGTACCTGACGTATGCCATGACTAAGCAGTTGTTTTGGATTAGATGCCACCGTGTGGTCCCCCGTGAGGGTCCTCTCAGAATATCGAGGTCGTTGCAGAGTGCTGAGATGTGCATACTTCACGCTTTGTTTGCAACCAGTTTGCTACAAACGAGGTCGAAGCTCGGCGAATCCACCCCTTGCATATACGAAGGTAATTCATATGAGTGACCCGACCCGACCCGACCCGACCCGACCCGACCCGACCCGACCCGACCCGACCCGACCCGACCCGACCCGACCCGACCCGACCCGACCCGACCCGACCCGACCCGACCCGACCCGACCCGACCCGACCCGACCCGACCCGTAGCTAACTGTAGCGGCGGGAAAACTAGAACTAAATTAAACAACAATAAATGCAAAATTAGTATTTGCTATCACCAAGTAAACCTCAGTGTCTTTTCATGTCACAGAACCTCCTCCATGGACAAGCTACTATGTCACCACTGGGTCAAATTTGAAATAGTTTTTTTTTGCTGTCAACACGCAATAGCTCATAGTACACCGTCAACCGCATGGCGTCGACTGCAAGATGTACACAATTTGTCATGTGTCACACCATGCTTTGTTGGTTGGTTATTGGTTGTACGACACGTCGACCGTTGAGTCATATAGCGTCGCCAATCTCTCACGCCGATTGGTCGCGGGCGAAGAGTAGCGACAGGTGAGACTCGAACCCACAATCTTTCGATTGTGAGACGAGCATCTTACCCCTAGACCACTCGTCCCCTCACCATGCTTTGTTGTTGTACGACCGATGCCCATTTCGTTCCGTTGCACGCGTTCTGAACTGATCATTCACACACACAATGTACCTGACACTTCCTTTCCTCGCTCTTACGAAGGTACACAAGAGGCTCAAAAGATTGTACCACCAATGGTGAGTCTGTATCTCAGCGACGTTTTGTGGCAGTTATAACGACCCGTTTTGGATAGGGTTAGGGTGCCCGCTGTGTCATCCAGGGCACATCATGCTCCGCAGTAAGTACTGCATCATGCTTTCTGTCACGGCCGGTCATTACGACAGATTATTCACACCCATTATATTTCGTGAATGGCCTCGTGTGTTTACGCTGCTTATCACGCCGTATGTGCTCTATCAGGATGCTGGCGACCACCGCAGCAGCTTTATAACGGTCCGTGTATGCGGATCAGCGTCGCTCCCAGCCGTCGCTCCCAGCCAACAGCGCGACCGTCCCGCACCGTGCCGTTCTCGCCGCATTCAATGCCGAGCCTTGCCGTGGATCTCAGCCGTGTCTGCCGCTGAGGGCCACAGCGCAGCGCACGTCGCTGTCAGGCAGCTGTCGGGCAGCTGTCGGGCAGCTCTCGGACAGCTGTCGGGCAGCTCTCGGCCCACAGTTGGCGATACTTTTCACGCTGGCTACATCGGCGGACACCAGCCGGCAGCACAACCGCCCAACACAGTTCTGCGGCGGCCGTCGAGGCGGCTAATTCCCACGGCGAATGAGCGGTAACCTCCACACACCTCCGCCTACACAATTCTGCGGCGGCCGTCGAGGCGGCTAATTCCCACGGCGAAGGAGCGGTAACCTCCACACACCTCCGCCTACACAATTCTGCGGTGGCCGTCGAGGCGGCTAATTCCCACGGCGAAGGAGCGGTAACCTCCACACACCTCCCGCCTACACAATTCTGCGGCGGCCGTCAAGGCGGCTAATTCTCACGGCGAAGGAGCGGTAACCTCCACACACCTCACACACACCAGCCGGCAGCACAACCGCCCAACACAGTTCTGCGGCGGCCGTCAGGGCGGCTAATTCCCACGGCGAAGGAGCGGTAACCTCCACACACCTCCGCCTACACAGTTCTGCGGCGGCCGTCGAGACGGCTCATTCTCACGCCGAAGGAGCGGTAACCTCCACACACCCACACACCAGCCGGCAGCACAACCGCCCAACACAGTTCTGCGGCGGCCGTCAGGGCGGCTAATTCCCACGGCGAAGGAGCGGTAACCTCCACACACCTCCCGACTACTGAGCATTGTGCAGCCGGCCAAATTAATTGGAATTGATTCGAATGGTCCATTTAATTAAATTATATCGCTTGCTCTCTCCAGACTCCATATCAGTGTCATACAGCACATCGAAACCACTAACTACAGCTTTAAAGATTCATGTGCAACTCCTTAACCGGTACCCACTGTGAAATGAGTAAATATGTGTTCTCGAATATTAACGGAACTATAACGATTGTTGCTAAGAATTCTTGCACGTGGCTTCGACCTACTTTTGTCCTGAACCTACGATAACAAAAGTAGATCAACCTGAGCAACGTGTTGGATTTGTTTTTTTTTGCTCGCAAATTCGTGCACGATTGGAGCTAGAGACTTGAAAATTGATACACAAACAGCTAAATGTCGCACGATGACCAAGAGGTATATAATTTGTAGCTTCATTTTCAGGGCGTGCGCTAAACGCTCGTGCAAGTTGAGGGTTGTGGATAACGGATTTCTCATGCGAAATAAGTCGATAATAATATGGTAGTACTTTATCACTTGAAATTTGTTATTCCCACGTGCTGTCACGACAGTCAGAATCCTGTTGGAAAACGCGAGCATGCAAATGTATGTAAATGTGTATATATATATACATATATATATATATATATATATATATATATATATATATATATATATATATATATATATATATATATATATATATAGTGTGTATATACATGTGTGTGTGTGTGTGTGTGTGTGTGTGTGTGTGTGTGTGTGTGTGTGTGTGTGTGTGTGTGTGTGTGTGTGTGTGTGTGTGTGTGTGTGCGTGTGTGTGTGTGCGTATGAGTGGGTGTGTGTACATGCAAGTGCGTCCGTACATATATTTTGCATGCATGTATGTATGTGAATATTTACGCGTGTATGCATACACGCTTCCTATGGGTTGACTAATGTACGTGGGTTTTTGCACTTAACTACGCGTTTGCCCTTACTTGCTAAGTTGTGAGATTATATGCAGCTCTAGCCACTGGCGGATCCAGGGGGGCATTCCGGCCATGCCCCCCCAAGCGCTTCAAAGGGGGGCCATAGTGACTCTTTGCCCCCCCCAAACCAACAAAAGTAAACTGAATTAAAATGCAGTAGCCTTTGCTGAGGTTCAAATAGTGTTTCGGGTGAAATAATCTCCAATTTTACAGGTATTTTGTTATAATTGTTTGGAAGCACAATATGGTAGCATAGTAGATTCTGACACATCGAGGGTTCTATGCTATTGAAGTTCTGCTTACAGCAAGAGATGACGAAATCAGCAGTTTCATTATTTCTTCGTCAGATATGTTCATGAAGTTTGTTTAGCTAGTAACGGGCAAGCGGACCCAGTGAACCAGATTTCGAAAGCGGAATTTGAACAGGATGTTTTGTGCGAGTGACCAGTTGAGCCCAGTTGAGCAGCATGTTTCGTATGTTGGTGTTGGGGTTGCTAAGATGAAGAGACAGGCTACATTGACTGATTTTTTTCAAGAAGAATAGCAAGAGGAGGTATGTATTTACACTGGCGGATCCAGGGAGGGGACATTCCTGCCATGCTCCCCCGAAGCGCTTAAAAGGGGGCCATAGTGTCTTTTGGCCCCCCGAAACCAACAGAAGTCAACTAAATTAAAATGCAGTAACCTTTGCCGAGGTTAAAAAATAGCGTCTGGATGAAAGAATCTCCAATTTTAAAGGTTTTTTTTTAAATAAAATAATTGTTTGGAAGCCAGTATGGTGGCATAGTAGATTCTAACACACATCGAGGGTTCCATGCTCTAAGTTCTGCTTACAGCAAGAGTTGACAAAATCTGATCCGCCAGTGTGTACACGTGCATGAACGTTGACGTGGTACAAGACGTTGAACGAGAACGTGAACGTTTTGGTAAACAAGAACAAAAATCCGGTAACATAGAAACGGTGGAGGTAGGCTGGGGCCCCTACACAGGAAATTATGTTGTCAATGTTTTTTTTTCTTCTTCTTCAAATGGGACCCTTTGCCAAATAGTGGTCGAAATCCGGTGCTTTTAAACAAAAATAGCGGGGGAAGGGACACCCTCCAAATCCGTTCGACCCCTCCCCTGATGCAATTCCTAGGTAGTCCACTGGGGGAGGGGAGGGGAGGGGCTGACGCCGAAAACCGAAAGTTGCCCCCCCCCAAACCGGTGGGCTAGATCCGCCAGTGGCTCTAGCTGCTGAAATCCTGTCATATAAATATGTGTTGAAAGTCACGAGATACAATAAATATTAGATCCCATAAATGTTGCCCAAGTACCATCTGGGGAGCGTGAACCATCAGTATGCAAAACGGCGTAATCAAAACTGATTTGCGTTTGGCAAGACTGAGGAGATTAACGTCAATCAGAAACTGTCAACCATGGAGGTGTGAATCGCGCCAGTTATAATTATCAAAGCTTGACTTTGATCAGTTTCGAAGAAGACACTATTTGTGGTAGAGATCTTATCAAACAAGAAAGCTTTGTATTCCAGGATTTGTCTAAAAGTGGTGTGGGTATTTCAGTTAAGTACCCTTATCGACACATTATCGGCTATAGATACAGCCAAATATATCCCGTCTGAGGAGGCAGCGTTGTTTACTGTGCCCCATGCCAGGTGCAAGGATGAGTTGGAGGTCTTTTGATTTCAAATGTGGAAGACCGGATAATATTTTTAGTTATTTAATTGTAACGGAGATGCAAGAGAGGAGATCTAAAGGGAAGAGCAGCAACCGAAGCCATGTTATGCAGAGACCTATGCTGAATGTCCCGTTATCTATGAAATGTTGCAGTAACTGTGGAACAATGGCCAGCATTTCCCTTGCATGAAGTTATGTTTCTTCGATACATGCATCGTAGCCTAATTATCTGTGTAAACGGACCATTCTCATTCAACGCATCTTTGATTAATACAGAAGTTCAGCTCACTCTAAGTCAAAGTCAGGTGGATTAATTCCTTGTCACCACTGCCCAGCATGCGTGCCGTGACAGCAATATATACTATCAAGCCAATTGCCAACTAACTGTAACCAGGCTTTGAAATACGGTCTGCTCTGAGATGCGAACCCAAGCCGGACGCGACCACTGATCATCTCATCACTGGTTTAAACTATCTACACTGGTATGCCCAGCCGGAACTAGTGAGCATTTCATTACGGGTGTAAATTACCCACACAAGTAGGCCGGAACTAGCGAGCATCTCTTCACGGGTGTAAATTATCCACACAAGTAGGTCGGAACTAGTGAGCATTTAATTACGGGTGTAAATTATCCACACAAGTAGGCCGGAACTAGTGAGCATCTCATCACGGGTGTAAATTATATACACAAGCAGCCAGGATATGCTGAAGTAGCTCCTGAGGCGGGGATTGAAGATTCAGTGGTAGATCAGTCGCTCGCCGATCAAGACCATTGTGTGACATGAGGTAAATAATGTTTAAATGGAACTTGCATTGATTATGGCGCACAGCAAGAGTGTCGGCTCCGCCTGACACTCTTGGGTCGATACATTGACATATTGATTACTACAATGAAGACGGTTGAAGGATGTAGCTTGTGCGGACTTCAACTATGAACTGTCGTGACTTGTAAACCATTCCAGCACCTGTTTACTGCAAATAGACACTAAACTGGTGGCAGAAAATCTTCTTTGAAAAAAATAAGTTGCGATTCGCACAACAAATGCATAAAAAGTGAAAACAGAACACAGTAAACACGTATCATGGACACCATATACCATGTAGAACAGTGTTAAAGTAATAGTTTTTCGTTAGGTGTGAGATGTCGAAACGAGTACAGTAGGATGTCGAATTTCGTCATGAAAACCATGTCATTTAACAGAAATTATAAGTTCTTTGAACACAACTCCGATCCAATCGCATACTCATATGTGCACCTTTTCCCTTTGTTTTGAGATACCGAATTTAGAGGTAACTATTTTAGTGATAGCAATACGAAATACCTATCCTTATCAACTGATATTGTTTAACAGACCACATCATAGGTAATCCTTGTACCTGGAATTGTGCTAAGAGATGTGTGTGCATCACAATCTGCAATGGTGAGTATCAGCATGATACTTGTCAACAAGATGCTGTTGGAAATTATATATGAAGACTTCATAACGACTTATCATGAAGCGGGATGTCGATACTCCGTTGGAAGGGATGTCAATTCAGAGTCCAGAAAGTGGTATATTCCACCCTATTTGACGAATAATTTATCACTGATGTAGAAGATATAATTCCGAGCAAGTTTGCAAGATTATGTACAGTTTATTCAAAGAAAAACTGTACCAAATAAACGGCAAAACATCACAACATGGTTTACTGGTTCGTTATTCATTTTTGCAACGCCTCGACTGGTTTGGTCACCTAGCGTTGTCAATCTCTAATGCTGATTGGTCGCGGGCAAGATCTTATCGTACACATGAACTACCCAACTCCAGCATAATTTTACGTGACAACTGGCGATGATATAACAGCATGCTCAAAATAGCCCAGGCACTACGCACAGCTACAATATCTCCTAGTTCCTCTGCATGACACTATTTGTCTCATGACCTCTGCATGACCTCTGCTGAGTCCACCACCGGTGGTCCCCCATCCTCGACCGACCGTGACTGCATTCCTGGAGTAGCCGTGTTACCCCCGCTGGTCTACTCGTGGTTATCGTCCTACACTAGCTTTGGTTACCTTCCAGGATCGGTGCGATCTCCCTCCAAGACCAGCTTGAGTCTCCTTCCTCGACCATCGCTGTTGGCAGTTCCAGACCGGCACACGACCTTCCTCCTGGACTAGTCGCGGTCTTCATCCCGGACCAGCCGTGGTTGCCTGCCTGAGCTGGACGTGGTGGTCTCCCTGAACCAACCGTGGTTTCCCTCCTGGACTGGACCATCGACGGTCGCAGCCTTGGACCCGCGATCCTCTGCAGCTTGGACCAGCCGTGGTCTCCCTCCTGGATCTGCTATGGTCTACATGCTGGACCGGCCGTGGTTTCCATATTGGGCCGGCCGCAGCCGCTCTCCTGGACCCTTCGTTCTCCTGGACTTCTCGTTCTCCTGGACTCGTCGTTCTCCTGAACTCATCGCCCTCCTGGCCTTGAGGGCATCCGTCCTCGGCTATACGACTGCTGGAACACCCAGCGCTCGGGAGACCAGTTCCGTGACGTGGACTAATGGTACACCATATGGCGGCGCACACGACACAGCAAATCAACAGATCATGGGTGTAGCAACGTCAGGTACGAATCGCCACGCTACCCACCCCGCCCCACCCCATCTGGCCAAGCGCATAAGAATGGCCACGCTATCCAGCCCACCCCGCCCCAGCTGGCCACGCGCATATGAATCGCGACAATACCCACCCTGCCCCACCCCATATGGCCAAGCGCATACAGATCGCCACGATACCCAGCCCAACCCGCCCCAGCTGGCCAAGCACAATGACAATGCACCGCCTGGCAGCCGTGTAGCTAATTGGACGACAGCCGAGGGTGGTGGCGGAAGGGCTGGGTATTCACGCCTCACTGTCCCGGACTGTCACACGAGCCGGTCATAACGTCACCGCTCCACCACCGGACCACTGCCACAGGCCACCGACACCGGTCATGACGTCACCGCTCCACCACCGGACCACTGCCACAGGCCACCGACACCGGTCATGACGTCACCGCTCCACCACCGGACCACTGCCACAGGCCACCGACACCGGTCATGACGTCACCGCTCCACCACCGGACCACTGCCACAGGCCACCGACACCGGTCATGACGTCACCGCTCCACCACCGGACCACTGCCACAGGCCACCGACACCGGTCATGACGTCACCGCTCCACCACCGGACCACTGTCACAGGCCACCGACACCGGTCATGACGTCACCGCTCCACCACCGGACCACTGCCACAGGCCACCGACACCGGTCATGACGTCACCGCTCCACCACCGGACCACTGCCACAGGCCACCGACACCGGTCATGACGTCACCATTCCACCGCCGGACCATCGCTGCAGGCTACCAACGTCGGTCATAACGTCACCACCGCACCGCCGGACCACAGCCCCAGGCCATCGGCACTGGTCATAAGGTCACCACTTCACCGCCGGACCACCGCCGCTACCGGCGCATAAGCGGCGCCCACCGCGTGTCAAATGAGCCGCCACCGCGCGTGTCGACGACCAGGTGCCAAGTAGTCAGGCGGTCGCAGCACGCCACCGACGGTCTCGTCTACTGTTGCGCCGCCGCAGATCGGTGTTGCTCAATCACGGCATTGTTCGCCGACAGCAGCAATAGGGCCACGTCCGCTCCGCCGTTCTGCATCGCTGTCCATTATTGTTGTGCTGGGTTCGCTTTCAGCACCGTCCTCCCCTTCGCCGCCCTCGTCCGCTACTCCAATGGCCACTCCCAGTCAGGTTCGCGAGCTGTTCGCAGGGCATATGGGCCCATATCCGGACTGACACTGAGCTCAACGTCGGCAAACACGAGCCAGAATTCTGGCCAGATGAACACACGACGCATCACAGCCACGGGCGTTAGCACCCGACCGACATATGTCGCGTCTCGGTATTTCGAGGTTCCACATTCATGGAACAAACGAACCCAGATCGCTCTCTCCCGCTGTTGAATTTCCAGATCGCAGCGCTCTGAGCAGCACAATCCTGCCGACGGTAGGCGGTCGCGCGGCCGAGCTCGCTCCGCCGTACTGACCTTCGAAGCGCGAGTCGCGCCCCCTGCCCGCATCGATGACTGTCTCGACGTCGGCTGAGTCCTGCGACCACGCCCAGCTGGCCGGACCCGAGCGCAAGCTCTCCGTGTCGCTGCGCATGTCGTCTGCAACGGGAGAGTCGACGCCGCGTCACTGGTCAGTCTGACTCGGCAGATGTCAGAGTCGACGGGGCGTCACTGGCTAGTCTGACTGGGCACATGTCAGAGTCGACGCCGCGTCACTGGCCAGTCTGACTCGGCAGATGCCAGAGTGGACGGGGCGTCACTGGCCAGTCTCACTCGGCATATGGCAGAGTCGACGGCGCGTCACTGGCCAGTCTCACTCAACACATGTCAGAGTCGACGGGACGTCACTGGCTAGTCTGACTGGGCACATGTCAGAGTTGACGGTGCGTCACTGGCCAGTCTCACTCAACACATGTCAGAGTCGACGGCGCGTCACTGGCCAGTCTGACTCGGCAGATGTCAGAGTCGACGGCGCGTCACTGGTCAGTCTGACTCGGCATATGCCAGAGTCGACGGCGCGTCACTGGCCAGTCTGACTCGGCAGATGTCAGAGAGTTGACCAGGAATCGCCAGCCAGTCTGACTCGGCAGAGGCTACCGGAGTCGACTGAGCCAACAGGAAATCAGTAGTCGGTGCATCAGGACCGGCTGGAAACCTTTGTAGCCGACGGACAATGGAGAAACCGTACGCTCCACGTGATTCTATTGACGGTTACGCGGAAACACACTTGCATTGTATGGATAGTTAGTGCGAAATCGTCATCATCGAACGGTTCGTTAGTTCGGCTGTAGAGGGCATTAGCCATTAGAGTAAAATTCCGCTTATCATTATGAAACATTCAGCCAGGCCAAATAACAGCCACGCACCATAAACACCATCCTAGAAATAAAATTTTGCTATCTTTCGCGGATATGAAACATAGAGATCTTACCTACTCAGAAATATGCGATTCATATTTCAGTCCGCATAAATAATGGCATGTACATCTTCTTCTTCGAAAGAACATGTAGTAGTTGGCGAATCGACAAACTTCACATTTCCACACGATTTGCAATCTAGCATGCTTATTGCATGTCCATGCATTGGCTAACTACTATTAAGCGCGTTTCGGTTCCTGATGGATCTCTCCGAGGATTTTAACGTGCCTTATCTGAATCCTTCGAAGTATAATTCTGAAACTTGGTGGCGTTTCTCAGCTATTTGCAGAGGAAATGAGTGGTCATGTCACGTTAACCACCTTCATAAACATTGCATTCGAAAAAGAAATCCCAAGAATTCAAAAGTTTCCTTAAAGCACATATATCTAACTCAACCTAACCCGGCCTACGGAACAAGGTTGCCTAAGCTAACATGTTTTTGAAGAATAATCCAAATGAAAAATATCCCAATTTTGTCTCTTAAAACTTGCTAACTTTAATAGACCTAACCTAATATGACCAAACCAAATCTCTTTGTTTGCTTTATGAGGGTAGAATGTATGTAAAGCTCATTTTGTGAACACCTTGAATCACAATAATACCTAGGATTTAAGGCAGTGCCATCAGCATGCCCACCAATGCCATTTCACCAACAACAGCTGAAAGGAATATTATACCACAACAAAAATTGTGTTGTGGTAGACTCTGTACTTGAAAACAAAACGAGGAAAAATATTGGATGGACATTTTATGTCTCTGGAAGAACATGGGAGTACCAATGTATGTCCAATCTGGGTCTATGTATTTTGTCAAACTTCCATCCAATCTGCCCTGGTATCCACCCCAAGTGAATATTTGTACACATATCCTAATCATTGATATGCTGCAGCTTGAATGTGTAATGGTAATTGCAGTTGTTGTGGATGCATCCCAGTGAAGCCAATGGCACCATTCTTTAAAATATGAAATGAAATGCATACATACATATGCATACCTAGCCTTTTCATTTACAACCATACTGTTACATTTTTCCACGGGACTTCGGAGATAGTTTTGGCTGCACAATTATATTATTGTACCAATAATTATCAAATTCTTGAATAATTAAATGCACCGAGTTCTAGATACATATTATTTCATTTTACATATGGGATGCCTGTAGAAATGATAATGATAAATAACTAAGTGCTGCTCATTAGTAATGGTTTCACTCGCTTCATTGAAATGTTTGGTTCTGCAACATAGGATAGCTGCAACATCTAATTGTGGTTGCTATGTATTTCGAAGGTAGAAGGGAACACTGTCAAGTAAATATTCTGTTCGCATTTTGTTCCTTGTAGGTGTGGAAGTTAGTAAGCAATGATCCGTACTTCTTGGGAATCTAAGCCATGAAACCTATTGTTGTTGAATAGGAATAACTATTGCAACTAATTTTCGGTCAATGTTATGAATGCACTCTCATTGAAAGAGTACCTACAACAAATGAGTGGACAGGGAACTGACAATTCCACGCAGTATTGAGTTGCCTTCCCTCTGGCTTATCAATACAACCCATTTAATATTCAAATATTCTGACCATTTTGTGCGATTATTTGGGCTCACCATGGTACAAGTTCATAGAAGACTGCAATTCAGTGCTTATTATGTTTTGTTTAAGATGAAATTGTTCTCACTTGCCTTGCTGGTTTGAATTTTGCATCTCTTGAAATGTGATGGCTGTCCATCAATGCTGGTAAAACTGCTTGTTTGTGTTTTCCTTACCTTGATAATATTGAATCCACGAAATATCCAGCCCAGATGTTTCACATGAAGTGCGCTAAATTGTCGTAATTGGGCATGCATGAATTGTTATTTGTAATGAATAATATGCTCAGCTGGATAAGGGAGAAATCTGAGTCCCCACGAGACTGGGAATTCGTCACAGCACATTTCCTTTCTCTTTTCCTTTCACTTGCCATTGTTTTAGGTGTTTTCCATTATTGGTTGGTTATTGGTTTTACGACACGTCGACCGTTGAGTCATGTAGCGTCGCCAATCTCTCACGCCGATTGGTCGCGGGCGAAGAGTAGCGACAGATGAGACTCGAACTGTTTTCCATTATTGTATAAACAAATAAGTGAGACAAGTCTTGACAAAGCCACACATAACCCTGGGTTAGGAACAGGGTCAGCAAAGCAGCCTTGTCCTATTTTGTGTTCAATCGACAGTATTACCCTCCTCACAAAATAACCAGATCCTTATTTACCTGTCAGAATGCTTAAGTGTGTCCTTTGTCAATAATTGCAACCATGTCATTCATTGAAAAATAGCCCAAAATGCATTGGTAAGCGTAGGACAGACTTTCTAAACTTAGGAACAGATGGAATACTGTGCCTTAAATATTATTGCCCAATGATTTTCCTTTCCCAAATCCAAATTATCTCTATATCATAACTAAAACCCTGTGAGAACTCTGGTACACCAAACTAGCTTTTATTTGGAGGGGTCACTTTATATTGGACTGCATTCTTTGAATCCTGGTAATTGCAGCTGGCAAAGGTACTCCCATAGTTGAACATTTCTGTTAAGTAGGCACTCTCATGAAGTGTATAAAAATGTACCACATGTCCATGAGTGCATGTATTGAATATGACCACCATGTGCTGTTATCACAAGTGCACATGCACATGGACACAGACAGTCACTGGATCAGTAGACAGAAAGTGGACATTGATCTAAGTATATGCAAAGAAAATATGGATTTAAGCAAGATTACATCACACAAGGATTAATAAGTTATTTGGATTATGGGGTGGCTAGTCCAAAATGCAAACTTGTTAATGTAAATAACTTTGTACCCGCAGACATGATTAGTATGCTGGAAATGCAATACAGGTACACACTTCTTGATCCTTGTTCTATTCCAGTGCATGGGAGTAAAAAGTTATTCTGATCTGGGCCACAGGGACTTTGGGATTCATCTTCTGGGGCTCTAGTGTAAACAAAAAAAATGTAGTTGGCAACGTCAATGAAACAAACGTACATCATGGTGCAGGCTTCAATCTGAATACCAAGTTACTTGGTATGTACAAGTAGATGGTGTATTTGGGCCAGAACGCTTGGTGTGAGGTGAGCTCTCATTAATGTTCTAATTGCATCAAAAGCATATTTTTCAAGTGATGAAATAATCCGGCAATGTGGGTTTTTTTTTTCACCAGCAGGGCCAAATGTCACCAAGTCACACAATACTGGGCCTGGGGTGATTCATGAAAAGTAACTGGGCTAAAAAAAACAACACATGCCAAGCCACGATGTATTTTGTTTGGAAGCCTCTGAAAACTTCACTAGGTTTCACGCATTTTTTCGAATCTTACCATTTTTGGGAATCATTTCCATAGTTTGGAATACTACTTTCCCAGCATTGCAGCTAAAAGCAACATGTCCTTCGGGAAGCATTTATACCAGATGATCATGGAAGAAAGGATGATCTTATTACCACTTAGTGCACCACAAAGATGTTCCATCTCTGCACACAATGCAAACATGGCGAAATACCGAACCAATGTAATATGTTTGAATGATGTTAAATACGTCACATTTTGTTGAATGCACAATTCATTTATTTGACAAGTCTGAAAATATTGCATGCGTAGTAAGTGCATTAATTATTTTGTGAGTAATGCTTGGAGTAATTTTGATATGAACATTCACAAAGGTTATTTACACAATGAATATTACAACTAAGTTTCAACTCCGATTTTGCCAGGCTCATGGTCAAATATATGAATTGAAAAAAATATTGATATCACCAGCGATAAATGGTCATATATTCTCACTTGCTCAAATCGATTAAAATAATGTGATGACATTGAAATCCGAAAGATATGCTCTGACAAGCTGCAGTCTCCCTTCTCAATCTGCATCTCCACTTATATAAATTATTTGAAGAGCAAACGTAGATACCTATGTAGAAACATTCCCCGTGTTCAAGCCCCCCCCCTCCCCATCAAGACCCTATATTCTGAACTGGCTCATGTATCTTCTTACTAAGTAGGCACCATGGTAGCCTACCTCGGTGCATCAGAGATACATTTACAAAATGATTGAAGTGGGCAGGAATTGGGCTTTTCTTCTCTTTCTAGTCAATGTTGACGCCCATTTTGCAATATGTCCCAAGTTGTTAAACATAAAACATAGAAAGTTCCACACATCCCTAGGTACCTACTATCTGGTAGAAGCACCTGTCCAGGTCCTGTATGACGTGAAACTGAGTGGGGGGCGAAATTAAGGTTGTCTGGAAGGATGCCTTGCTCAATGGTTAAGTTTCGGTCTGATTGTGGGACCAAATCAATGATTGGGGTGAATTAATGATTTGGGCAGTTTCCCCTTAGCACATACAAAATGACACCCTGCTGCTGAGGTACCTCCTACCTATTTCTATTCGTTGAATAACCATCCGTATTTTCATAATAATATAACGAATTCGAAATTAATCTAGATATATTTCGCTTCCGAAGCGTCTTCAGTAGATACCGTAGAACACATAAAAGAAGTAAACCGTCACAAATGGCACAACCAGCACAACAAACATGTATTAACACGTGACATAGTCCTAAATTAACAGCACAAAAAAACTAAGCACAAAACGTGGGAGACACTTGAGTGACCTAGATAACAGAAAAGGTGTAGGAAAGAAGGGGAAAAAAAAAAAAAAAAGAGAGAAAAAACAAGGGAAAAGGAAAGGGAGAAAAAAGAAAAAAAAAAAAAAGAAAAAAAAAAAAAAGAGATAGAGACAACGAGAAAGAGAGAGACGAGAGATGGAGAGAGAGAGAGAGAGAGAGATTGACAGAGACAGAGAGAGAGAGAGAGAGACAGAGAGAGACAGAGAGAGAGAGAGAGAGAGAGAGAGAGAGAGAGAGAGAGAGAGAGAGAGAGAGAGAGAGAGAGAGAGAGAGAGAGAGAGAGAGAGAGAGAGAGAGAGAGAGAGAGAGAGACATAGATGGATGGAGAAGGGAGGGCTGCAAGTCTGGCTGCACCACCGATCGTCCACAGGGTGAACTGATCACAATACTATCAGCAAGCATACCAGTGCGAACAGCACACCAGCAGCATCTCACAGTGCCAGCACAGCTAATGATAATAATTGTACGGAGTGGGCTTGATGAGCTTGCAAGAAGAAGTCATGATGTTGAGACGTGCTTGTGTTTCCTGACCTCGATAGATTCGGCTATTTTCAGATCTGTCATGTCTTTGCAGATGCGGAGGACCGACAGTTGTAGTGACCCTATGTGGATGACGTCTGTGTTGTGGTGCTGCTTCATATGTTCATCAAAAGGAGTGTTTGGTGTTCGATTCTTCGCGTCTCTTAGATGATCATTGTACCGATCGTGGATACTCCTTTTGTTTTCTCCTATTTAGAAGGGCTTAGGATAGGTGCAGGCTTGGCATGTGATTTGATAAACCACATTCTTTGTGTGGAATTCACCCTTCACACAGGCAGAGCCACGAAGCATTGCCTGTTTCCTGCTGGGCAAGGTTGAGGGGTCGAGGGTAGAGCGCGTCGCCATTTGCGATAGTGTTTTCCTACTTTTCAATGCTATCTTAATGGACAGTTCAGACGATCCGATAGCCGAGTGTATCTTGTGTGCTAGCTCGGCATCAATGTACGGACAGCTGATGTAGGTAGCCTTGTCACTGTCAAAGTATTGGCCTTGTAGAGCATGGCTGGTGCTGTGTTGAACTTTAAATTTTGCCCTGGTGATGACTTTATCTGGATAGTCGTTAGCCCTGATCAGGTTTTCTATCGCTGTCCTCCCACGCTTTTCAGCCCTTATATTGGAGCCCATGCGCTTTGCCCTCAGGAGCTGTGTGTATAGAACAGACTTCTTAGTTTGCATTGGATGCGCTGACTTGTATGGCAGAATGACTGGTGCGGCCATTGACTTCATGTATAATTATGTGGTATATTGTCCATCCATGGTAACTGTCAGAAGAGTATCAAGAAACGGTATCTGGTGATTTGGTGATGAGTTGGTACGTTCGATAGTAAACTTGATTGCAGGATGGAAATAATTGATAAAGTTGAAGTAAGTGTCTAGATAATTCGAGCCATGTAAATAAATCCCCAAAACATCGTCTATGTACCGAAGATACAGGGCTGGCTGGGCACGGAAGTCGCAAGTATCCTGGACTCGATGGCGTCCATGAATTTGATAACCAACGGTGGTGCAATTCTGTTGGCCGTAGCGAGCCCTTCTTATTGCTTGTAATATTCTTTGCCGAATCGCACAAAGTTGTTGCCTAAACAGTGACAAAACAAACAAATCAACAGTAACAAATCAAATCATATGCCGAAACTGCACCGATCCTAAGCCCTCCTACATAGGAGAAACCAAAAGGAGTGTCCGCGATCGGTACAATGAACATCTAAGAGACGCGATGAATAGAACACCAAACACGCCTTTTGGTGAGCATATGAAGCAGCACCACACCACATCATCCACATAGGGTCACTACAACTGTCGGTCCTCCAAACCAAAGACGTGGTAGATCTGAAAATATCCGAATATATCGAGATCAGGAACCGTGAGCCACGTCACAACATCATGACTTCTTCCTGGATGCTCATCAAGCCCACTCCGTACAGTTATTATCATTAGCTGTGTTGGCACTGAGATGCTGCTGGTGTGCTGTTGGCACTGTTCAGCTTGCTGATAGTGTTGTGCTCAGTTCACCCTGTGGACGATCGATGCTACAGCCTAACTTGCTGTCTGATGTCACTATGTACCTGCCCCTTTCCTTCTCCATCTCTCCCTCTCTCTCTCTCTCTCTCTCCTCTCTCTGTCTGCCTCTCTGCCTCTCTGTCTCTCTGCCTCTCTGTCTCTCTATCTGTCTCTCTATCTGTCTCTCTGTCTCTCTGTTTCTATCTTTCTATCTCTGTATCTCTGGCATTCTCGCTTTCTCGCTCTCTTTCCCCATGTGTCTTTCCGCTTGCCACCCAATGAACAAGCAAACAAACTTCTTTTCTCCCCCTTTTTCCCTACACCTTTTCTCTTATCTGGGTCACTCAAGGATCTCCCCTGTTTGTGCTTAGTCTGTCTGTGCTGTGAATTTAGGACTAAGTCACGTGCCAAGGGATGTTTTTGTGCTGGCTGTGCTACTTGTGACGGTTTATTTCGTTAACGACGGTATCTACTGAAGACGCTTCGGAAGCGAAATAAATATATATTAATTTCGAATTCGTTATATTATTATGAGCATAAGGCTGGTGATTCAACGGATACTTATAATGTTGCTCATCCAGTGCATGATATCACTTGTCAAAACTATTTCTAACCCACATCAATGCTTTCTTCGACCCGTGATTGCAGTTTTTCACCTTTCTTCATTATGATTTCTCCTGAGAAACTATAGATTCGGACTCCTTGAGGTATATTTTAACACTTCCGCACGCCAAATATCGGTAAAATATGCAGTAACCACCTCCACCTCCTCACAACGTTATCCTTTCCGTCGCAACTTGCGACCACGGCTCTTAAAATACTGCCTTCAAACTGAACAGGTAGCATGGGTAGAACAGATATAACTGTGATTGAGCGACAAGTGCAAGTACTGCTATCTGCTATCCCCGGTCACCCGACAGTCAAGTCTGAATCCGCAGGGGATCACCCCACAGCCAGGTCTCATGAACCTGGGGCGTGCGAATGTTTTGTTCATCTCATGGAACATTTTGGGTACTTGTATGGTACACGCTTGGAGAACAAAAATAAAGCATGACAAATTCATCAATGTGAAGAAAAGGTATCACAGGTAGCATGTATCTAGAGTCGTGTAACATTACAAGCGTTCATAAATACGACGATTAATGTCTGTCTCATTCCTCAGCGTGCACGTTAGTGAACGACACCCGAGCTGGATACATTGAAGACGTTCCTGAAGGGTCGTCACACCAGTTCAAGTCTTCTGGAACTACGCAACATGCTTGGCTGAGTTATCGTGGAAGAATTTCAGTACATTGCGGGCCAAACTGCGGCATCTAGATGAAGCGTAACAAAAATATAGTTCATCTCGTACGTCAAGGTCTTTCTCCTTGTGGAGGCTTTGAATGGAGACAGCGAGAACGAATCAGAGGAACGAAAGTATGGACGTTCTGGACCCGAAGGTTGGCTGTATAGTTTGGCTGCGTCATATTGCTATCTATTCTGGTTACACTCGTAATAATTTGAGAGATTCTGGTTCGAAATTCTTGTGAATGTTTTTGCATGAACACTATTGCAGTTCAGCTTCAACATCGAACTGTAGTCTCTTAGCTAAGGTGGGGATGAGGGCTGTGGGGGAAATTAGCCTGCCTCAGTCAATAAAAGGCGGTCATATAGGTACCCAGTCAATGACCCGATGTCGCGTGATATGAAATTGATATATCCAACCCAGTTTAATGGTCATTACGCATTAAAGCTAGAAGTGATCTGCTCCCTGGTTGGTTAGTTATTTGAGTTTTAGGGCGCATCGACCAGGTGTGGTCATTTAGCGCCCATGATCTGCTCCCTATGCAAACATATATGCGGATCCACAAATTTTGATCGGATTGGGATCGAAGCGCTTGTTCTGGAGGGGTACCATTTCTCCAGAGCATAGGTGTTGGTTTCTGAAAACTATTCGGAGGGCACAATATAGGAAGGCAATGGACACTCAAATAAATTTGGGGCATACCACATAGGGTCTCATGTTAAAAGTTGATATTATTGGATGGACACAGCCAACATGGGGGGGGGGGGGAGAGGGGGCAAGTGCCCTCCGAAAAAAACGTGCGAAACTACACCACTGCTCCGGAGTGGGCGAAGCCAAACACCGACGGATCATATAGGTCAGCCAGGCAAGCAGACCGGACAGGTTGGACAGGCAG
>JAOTOM010003820.1:0-122500 GCA_034440615.1 Ashinkailepas kermadecensis
GGGCACCGCCGGATGGTCAACTGAGAGCTCTCAACAGGCGGCGGGACGCCCGTCCCTGGCCTCGCCGCTTCCCATTCACTGTGTTGTGACAGGGGTGGGCGGTTTTTGCGCAACATTGCTCCGGCGTTGTGAAGTTTTTGCGCGAGACACCGGCATGGTACCGGGGCGTGGTGGACACCGGCGGGCAGGTGTAGAACGGTCCCGGCACGTGGTGGGCACCGGCGGGCAGGTGTAGAACGGTCCGGGCACGTGGTGGGCACCGGCGGGCAGGTGTAGAACGGTCCGGGCACGTGGTGGGCACCGGCGGGCAGGTGTAGAACGGTCCGGGCACGTGGTGGGCACCGGCGGGCAGGTGTAGAACGGTCCCGGCACGTGGTGGGCACCGGCGGGCAGGTGTAGAACGGTCCCGGCACGTGGTGGGCACCGGCGGGCAGGTCCGGACCGGTCCCAACACGTGGGTTGACCACTGACCCTGGCTGGTGTAGATGGTACAGATGGTACAGATGGTACAGATGGTACAGATGGTACAGATGGTACAGATGGTACAGCCGTGCCAGCTGTGGGCAGCAGCTGTCGCTATGTTGCTCGTCGCCATGAGTCTCCAGACAATCATAGCATTGACGTCCGCGTGATAAATTCGGCGGATATCAAACGAAACGGGAAAATTGACATCCAGTTCATCGACCTCCTCTTGTGGGCAGGGTCCCGAAAAGTGATTGCCGCACGCTGAAAAGGATACGCCGATTTCATATCTGGAACTACGTAGTGTGCACAGGCAGGCTAATGGAGCCATAAATCACCACTGCCCTGCCGCACTATGTTGAATCTGGGTGGATTCCGGACAGTCAGGGCAGTGTACTGCGGGAGCCGGACAGTCGGGACAGTATACTGCGGGAGCCGGACAGTCGGGACAGTATACTGCGGGAGCCGGACAGTCGGGACAGCATACTGTGACAGTAGGACAGTCGGGACAGTATACTGCAGGAGCCAGACAGTTGGGACAGTATACTGCGGGAGCCGGACAGTCGGGACAGTATACTGCGGGAGCCGGACAGTCGGGACAGTATACTGCAGGAGCCGGACAGTCGTGGCAGTATGCTGTGACAGTAGGATAGTCGGGACAGTATACTGCGGGAGCCGGACAGTCGGGACAATATACTGCAGGAGCCGGACAGTCGGGACAGTATACTGTGACAGTAGGATAGTCGGGACAGCATACTGCAGGAGCCGGACAGTCGGGACAGTATACTGTGACAGTAGGATAGTCGGGACAGCATACTGCAGGAGCCGGACAGTCGGGACAGCATACTGTGACAGTAGGATAGTCGGGACAGTATACTGCTGGAGCCGGCAGTCGGGACAGTATACGCAGAAGCCGGACAGTCGGGACAGCATACTGTGACAGTAGGATAGTCGGGACAGTATACTGCGGGAGCCGGACAGTCGGGACAGTATACTGCGGGAGCCGGACAGTCGGGACAGCATACTGTGACAGTAGGATAGTCGGGACAGTATACTGCGGGAGCCGGACAGTCGGGACAGTATACTGCAGGAGCCGGACAGTCGGGACAGTATACTGTGACGGTAGGATAGTCGGGACAGTATACTGCGGGAGCCGGACAGTCGGGACAATATACTGCAGGAGCCGGACAGTCGGGACAATATACTGCAGGAGCCGGACAGTCGGGACAGTATACTGCAGGAGCAGGACAGTCCGGACAGTGCACTGCAGGAGCAGGACAGTCGGGACAGTATACTGCAGGAGCAGGACAGTGGGGACAGTATACTTCAGGAACAGGACAGTCGGGACAGTATACTGCAGGAGCCGGACAGTCCGGACAGTATACTGCAGGAGCAGGACAGTCGGGACAGTATACCGCAGGAGCAGGATAGTCGGGACATTATACTGTGACAGTTGGACAGTCGGGACAGTATACTGCAGGAGCAGGACAGTCGGGACAGTATACTGTGACAGTCGGGACAGTATACTGCGGGAGCCGGACAGTCGGGACAGTATGCTGTGACAGTCGGACAGTCGGGACAGCATACTGCAGGAGCAGGACAGTGGGGACAGCATACTTCAGAAACAGGACAGTCGGTGCAGTATACTACAGGAGCCGGACAGTCGGGACAGTATTCTGCAGTGTAATATTCTGCAGTGTAATATTCTGCACGGCCTGGGTAGTGGGGCAGTGTGATATTCTGCACGGCCCGGGTAGTGGGGGCAGTGTGATATTCTGCACGGCCCGGGTAGTGGGGGCAGTGTGATATTCTGCACGGCCCGGGTAGTGGGGGCAGTGTGATATTCTGCACGGCCCGGGTAGTGGGGGCAGTGTGATATTCTGCACGGCCCGGGTAGTGGGGGCAGTGTGATATTCTGCACGGCCCGGGTAGTGGGGCAGTGTGATATTCTGCACGGCGGGGGGCAATGTGATATTCTGCACGGCCCTGGTAGTGGGGGACAGTGTAATATTCTGCACGGCCCGGGTAGTGGGGGCAGTGTGATATTCGGCACGGCCCGGGTAGTGGGGAAGTGTGATATTCTGCACGGCCCGGGTGGTGGGGGCAGTGTAATATTCTGCACGGCCCGGGTAGTGGGGGCAGTGTGATATTCTGCACGGCCCGGGTAGTGGGGCAGTGTGATATTCTGCACGGCCCGGGTAGTGGTGGCAGTGTGATATTCTGCACGGCCCGGGTAGTGGGGCAGTGTGATATTCTGCACGGCCCGGGTAGTGGGGAAGTGTGATATTCTGCACGGCCCGGGTTGTGGGGGCAGTGTAATATTCTGCACGGCCCGGGTTGTGGGGGCAGTGTGATATTCTGCACGGCCCGGGTAGTGGGGGCAGTGTGATATTCTGCACGGCCCGGGTAGTGTGGCAGTGTGATATTCTGCACGGCCCGGGTAGTGGGGGCAGTGTGATATTCTGCACGGCTCGGGTAGTGGGGGCAGTGTGATATTCTGCACGGCCCGGGTAGTGGGGGCAGTGTGATATTCTGCACGGCCCGGGTAGTGGGGGCAGTGTGATATTCTGCACGGCCCGGGTAGTGGGGGCAGTGTGATATTCTGCACGGCCCGGATAGTGGGGCAGTGTGATATTCTGCACGGCCCGGGTTGTGGGGGCAATGTGATATTCTGCACGGCCCTGGTAGTGGGGAGCAGTGTAATATTCTGCACGGCCCGGGTAGTGGGGGCAGTGTGATATTCGGCACGGCCCGGGTAGTGGGGAAGTGTGATATTCTGCACGGCCCGGGTTGTGGGGGCAGTGTAATATTCTGCACGGCCCGGGTTGTGGGGGCAGTGTGATATTCTGCACGGCCCGGGTAGTGGGGGCAGTGTGATATTCTGCACGGCCCGGGTAGTGGGGGCAGTGTGATATTCTGCACGGCCCGGGTAGTGGGGCAGTGTGATATTCTGCACGGCCCGGGTAGTGGGGGCAGTGTGATATTCTGCACGGCCCGGGTAGTGGGGCAGTGTGATATTCTGCACGGCCCGGGTAGTGGGGGCAGTGTGATATTCGAACAGTATATTGCGAGAGCCGGGCAGTTCGGACACTTCGCTGCCCGGACAGGTGGATAGTTTAGTTCCCGGACAGTCCGGACACTCTTCTGTTCGAACAGCCCAGCCGGACTGTTCGAATACTCTGTCCGGACAGTCTGGGCAGTGCATTCTACGTACAGTCCGGACAGTTGCTGCTAGAGCAGCCTGGACAGTTACTGCTTGAACAGTCTGGACAGTTACTGTTAGAACAGCCCTGAATAGTTACTGTAGAACAATCTGGACAGCTACTGCTAGAACATTCGGGATAGTTACTGCATAACAGTCTGGACAGTGCATTCTCCAGATAGTCTGGACAGTGCATCGCCCGGACAGTCTGAACAGTGCATTGCCCAGACAGTCTGTACAGTGTACTATCAGGACAGTTTGCACAGTGTCCTGTATGGACAGTGGTGACAGTATATTTGCTGCTCGGATGGTCTGGACAGTGGACTTCCCGGGAAGTCCCGACAGTGCATTGACGCTCAGGGTCGCCCGATTAAGCTCACAGGAAGAGGGAGGCCAGCGCATACAGATAGAGTCAAAGCGGTCGCGCAAAGGAGGAACAGACTGCGGCGTATGTGTTTCACCGAGAGTTAAACAAAATCGCCAGTGCTGAACGGTTTGGTGATGAATGCTTATTTTGGATCCAGTCTCCAAGGTGTGGCGGTGGTCGCAGATGCCCACATTTCAGCTGTAGTCTAGCAATGAATGGATGCCGGCTGTTGCTACCCAGGCCCTCCCCACCTCTCAGGACTGCTCTACTCACCGTTCTGCTGAACTGTTGAACTGGCTGCTCTATCACGCCACATTTGCCGGCTGACTCAGAGCGCCAGGAGTGTCTCGTGTCACTCCCACTGCGCCGGCCATCGCCGACGTCCGTCGATCGTAGCAACCCCTCCCCCACCCGCCCACTACCTCTACCGGCAAGTCGGATGCGTCAGCTTGTGTGCTCTGGGTGGGTGGGAGAGGCGTGATATTTGTTTATGAGCGGGCTATCGGATGATGAACATCGGCCACCCATCCACCGGGAATTTCCGTTTGGGAGAGCCGATCGACGTCACAGCCGTCTGCAAAGTGCGGACATGGCCAGGGTGGACATGGCCAGGGTGCCGGACATGGCCTGGGTGGACATGGCCAGGGTGGACATGGCCAGGGTGGACATGGCCAGGGTGCCGGACATGGCCTGGGTGGACATGGCCAGGGTGGACATGGCCAGGGTGGACATGGCCAGGGTGGACATGGCGAGGGTGCCGGACATGACCAGGGTGCCGGACATGGCCAGGGTGCCGGACATGGCCAGGGTGCCGGACATGGCCTGGGTGGACATGGCCAGGGTGGACATGGCCAGGGTGGACATGGCCAGGGTGGACATGGCGAGGGTGCCGGACATGGCCAGGGTGCCGGACATGGCCAGGGTGCCGGACATGGCCAGGGTGGACATGGCCAGGGTGGACATGGCCAGGGTGCCGGACATGGCCAGGGTGGACGGCGGCCAGGGTGGACGCGGCCATGGTGGACGGCCCTCTGAGCGGGCTGCTGCCGTGGCGATCTGGTTCCAAGCTGACAGCTGATAGCATCTGTCGTCGCCGTCACATGTGCCACGTGCCTTCCTATTCCAGGGCCTAACGCGGTGGGCTCATCTTGGCTCGGTCTAGTGGAGGATTCAGGGTGGAGCGTGGGATCATACTCCCCTTGGGTTCGGAGCCTGGGGGCGTCGAACGCACTGCGCTTTGGCACAGGCCATGCCGAAGCACAAGAAATGTGGCACCGGCCACCGGCCAAATGTGGCACCGGCCACCGGCCACCGGGTGAGCGGCGAGAGCCCCGGGCCGACTTGAAGGTCTCCCAGGGCGACTTGAAGGTCCTGCCCAGGGCCGACTTGAAGGTCTTCTGGGGCGACGTGAAGGGCTCCTAGGCCAATGAAAGGGTCTCTGGCGGATGAAGAGTGTCACCGAGTCGACGGAGAGTTCCCACAAGCAGACGCTGCGGGCCCCGGTCCGGGCCAACGTGAATGGACTCTAGGCCGACGTTGGGGACCCCGGGTCGTTGGAAGGGCCTCCGGGACTGGCACTTGACAGGGAGGGCTCGACTAGTAACGAGGGACCCTGAGTTAACGAAGAGGGAGCGGAGCGAACTGGGAGTCCTCTGGCGGCTGGAGAGGTCCAGAGTCCGTGTGAAGGGTCTTGGAACCCAGATGTGCACATAATCTTTTCTTAGGGGAGCACATATTTCCTAGGATCTCTGGTAGATTAGGCCCCTTTGAGTGACATGGGCCCCTTGATTACTCTGGAGCCCTCTTCGTTGGCTCAGAAGCCCTCTTTACTTTCCGGGCTCCCGGGGAAAACTGTCTCGATGCTATGAAGCCCATGGAGACTAACACCAGCCATGGTACATTGCTACTTGCATGGTACAATGCTACGGTACTTCAGCCCAGACATTTTCGCAGCGCACCCTCCCCCCCCCCCCCCCCCCCTCCCCCGCGGTCAATACAAATTCATGATATGGCACTAAAGTCCAGGGGCCCGAAAATTATGGATGACCGCCATTAGCCAAATTTTGGATCAGTCACTGGTTCGGTCCTGAGACGGTCGGTGTTAGACAAGTCGTTCCCGCCAAAGACTACCTGTGTTGTGTGTGTAGTCAGAATCGGTGAGCTATGTTGTATAGTTCGGCCGCAGATGAATATTAGCCCCAACTATCTATCGAATTGTGTTCTGCTTCGCATTGGTGTGGGCTGACCAATGAGAAGCATCTAACATCTATTGTTTTCACTAGTCTTACTAATTTCACATTGGTCTTCTTCAAATCAAATTAACTGTAGTGCCTTTTGTCTTCGTAAATTACAACACATGTCTGTATTTACCACTGTCGTGCCACAGTCAGCGGTAGGATATAATCACATGCTTCCGACCTCGCTTCAATGCCATCCACTCCAGTACCACTCCAACACGAAACATTCCAGTGGCACTCCAACACGAAGCACTCCAGTGGCACTCCAATGCGAATTGCCGTGCAGCACATGAGTGAGAGAAGGAAGACAGGCTTGAGCTTAAAATTCAAGAGATCACAGTCTCATACATTTACCCCGGTCTCAGTTAGCTGTATAATGACGTTGGTTTTGAGACCGCCATTTCCGAACGATTACCCAGATTCCGTTGATTCACTCCCGCAGTACGGTAGAAATTCGCACATTTCGCACAGCGAAGGTCAGCTTGACCTTCCCTACTAACTCTTACTCTCAGCTAGATAGAGATGCCGAAAACGTCGTGACGTAGCTTACTACTTAAAATCCCATTGTTATTTGAAACCTTTTATCCATCTCTTTTGATTGGCCTTGTACGCTTGGTCAAAAAGGTAAATATCGAGATGCAGTTGGTCGCTCGGGCTCCGCCGTAGTTTTCGGACTCTGGTCGTAAAACAAATACGATTTTGAGCATCAATATTAATGATATTGAGACTAATGGCGTCATCTAATCCCATGGCACGAAAGAAAGTTCCAGATCGCCGATTAGGTCAACACCAATTACAAGATAATCTGTGATGAATTGCTTAAGCCGACGATTTTCGAAACAGGTCGTGTTCAGGGAAAAGCAATGAATGAGATAAACATGAAGCAAACTTTTAGCCAGTTGTAGGCAAGTGCTGTTGCCTGGCAGTGAAAGTCTAGCTTTTCTTCGGCTGTGCGATAACTGGTTCGCAAATTCATCTCTCTCCCTCTCTCTCTCCCTCTCCCTCTCTCTCTCCTCTCTCTCCCTCTCTCTCTCTCCCTCTCCCTCTCCCTCTCCTCTCCCTCTCCCTCTCCCTCTCCCTCTCCCTCTCCCTCTCCCTCTCCCTCTCCCTCTCCCTCTCCCTCTCCCTCTCCCTCTCCCTCTCCCTCTCTCTCTCTCTCTCTCTCCTCTCTCTCTCCCTCTCCCTCTCCCTCTCCCTCTCCCTCTCCCTCTCCCTCTCCCTCTCCCTCTCCCTCTCCCTCTCCCTCTCCCTCTCCCTCTCCCTCTCCCTCTCCCTCTCCCTCTCCCTCTCCCTCTCCCTCTCCCTGGTACTCAAATCCGCGATCCGTTATTGAAAGCCACCAGTTGTTAGTGCCCTTATATTGAACGGGCTAAATTATTTAGCAATTTTTGCTTCACAGCACCCGTGCCTTCAGGACACCTGCGATACCTGTACTATCAGGACGTTTCACGATACATCAGAGTGAACTGACCCGATATTATTCAAATAGTGAAAAACTTAGAGAACATAGTTTGTCATTACATGCTTTCTGGTTTTTCAGACATATTACTAAGCGGCAACGGTGCGTTGCAAGCCCTTTTTACAGTTCAAGAGGTACATTTTGCCTGTTGATTCGGCCTGATGTCATTATTTCATACTTTTCCTCTTTATTTACCCATTTGTCATACTCATCACGCTCATCTTTATCTGATGACTGTGTTATGCATCGTTTGTTTGTGGTCAGTATTTCGATCTACTTTTAAATGCCGCATTAAAACGAGATGGTGACCTGCCTTTGGCTTGCCATATCTCCATGATGTAAAAAGCTAGAACGTGTTTTGTTCACAATGTGTGCTCATCAATTGGTGGCAAGTAAGCAACATTTAAAAGCAATACCCTAATCGGTTCAGGGGCCATCTCAGAAAACACCATGAGTCAAATCATTGACCCTACACACTGCAAGGGCTAAGGGTGATTTCTAGAGAATGGCGCTTCCCTATGTGATTGATGTGGTCGTGGAAGATTTGCCTACTTATGTAGTCTCTGGGAGACTGGCAATGTGGTCAGCTGCGATCTCCGGGAGACTGACAGCATGAGAAGGTACACTCTCCGGAAAATTGGCAGCAATATTCAGGTTTAGGTGGGGTCTCCGGGAGACTGACAGTATGAGAGGGTGCTCTCTCCGGAATATTGGCGGCAATTCAGGTATAGGTGTGCCCTTCCGGGACTGAGTATTTCCTGGTTCTTCCTGGTTTCTGTAGATGAGCTCGGTGAACTTCCGAAGCACTTCCGAAGAAAAAGAGCATCCCGTGAAAGTTTGTTTCTAGCGTAGCATGTCTCAGGTTACGATTTATCATCCTGCGGCCACTATATTACAGACAGCGATGGCTCAGGTCACGATTTATCATCCTGCGGCCGCTATATTACCGACAGCGATGGCTCGGCTGGCCACAGCGTATTTCCGGCGTCGTGGTTCTGTCACACATTCTGCCGCAAGTCGACACAGATTGGTCTGATGTGTGATGACGTCTCGTAAGCCAGCCGCCTGGCGTGCGGCACGACCGGTGACAACCAGCTGGTGTGTGCTCCTCGACTGGGCTCCTCGACTGGGCTCCTCGACTGGGCTCCTCGACTGGGCTCCTCGACTGGGCTCCTCGACTGGGCTCCTGACTGGGCCTCGACTGGGCTCCTCGACTGGGCTCCTCGACTGGGCTCCTCGACTGGGCTCCTCGACTGGGCTCCTCGACTGGGCTCCTCGACCCACCTCGTCCGCCGTGGCCCGACAGCCAGACCGTGTTGTTCCTCATACCAGATAGCTGTGAAGTGTCAGAGAATTGGCCCGTCCAGCGTCCAGCCTCTCAATCGTCTCTCAATCAATCTCCTCTGTCGACTGCCAACCGCCGGATAATAAATGGAAGGCAATATGACAAGCCAATTTTATGATGCATGGGCCAAGCCGGCATTCGGGAAAATAATTCCGTCTTGTGTGTGCTTTAAAGATCCGGCTACATGTCGAACCCCAAACAGGCTCAGCACAACGCAAACGCGGCATTTCTGATCCACTTGGCCAGCACATTGTGCACACTTTTTACTGGCTGATAGCGTGAGGAACTGCATTTTATGAGAGGAAGTAATTAAATACGACCATTGTTGTTAGCGGGTACCGCTTCCAACAGGAAGATGCCATTGATGACATCACTGCACCAATGCCACCATCTACCACCAACAAAGTTTGACATCACTGCACCAATGACACCATATACCACCAATAAAGTTTGACATCACTGCACCAATGACACCATCTACCACGAACAAAGTTTTACATCACTGTACCAATGGCACCATTTACCACCAACAAAGTTTGACATCACTATACCAATGACACCATCTACCACCAACAATGTAGAGGTCACCAGACATAGGAGATAAGCTGGCTGATTTCAACTGACAGGAAATAATGTGTCTGGGATCAGCAGACACATACAAGCTGCCTGCTGTCGGCAGACATACTGCTCACTGAATCAGGGTCAGCAGACAGCCGCTTAACTCATCAATGGTGTCGTATCATGCGTGGGTCTTCCTATGGTACTCCTCCCCTCTCAACGATTGTTTTCATATTTCAAGATCTGCCTCGGAGGAGTGCGAATGATGAACTTCCCAATCAATTCATATGTCGTGAAGACATCGCAAACCCAGTGTCATGCCTTCAGCTTAGTCCGCCTGCTGTCATATTGCCGTCAAGTTACGCCGCTACCCGGTCAAATATTGGAATTTGCAGGGAGAATAATGGACCTGTGTTGTGCTGAACTGTCAGTTATCTTACCAGCATCTTAATCCTCTGCGAAATGATGGTGGCTTGGGATTCATTCCATGGTGCAGGTTGCCTTGGCTGCATATTGACATGTTTACGCAGACTACATTATAGTTTGGTGTGCGTAATCGTGTATTGTGCAGTTTCCAAAGAAGAACGTAGACTATGGAACAAGAAACACGATCAAACTAAGCAATGACGACACATGGTGCATCTGCTTACTCTATGATATCACAATCGACACAAGCAGGCGTCACACATCTGCTTACTCTATGATGTCACAATCGACGCAGGCAGGCGTCACACATATGCTTACTCTATGATGTCACAATCGACACAGGCAGGCGTCACACATATGCTTACTCTATGATATCACAATCGACACAAGCAGGCGTCACACATCTGCTTACTCTATGATATCACAATCGACACAAGCAGGCGTCACACATCTGCTTACTCTATGATGTCACAATCGACACAGGCAGGCGTCACACATCTGCTTACTCTATGATATCACAATCGACACAAGCAGGCGTCACACATATGCTTACTCTATGATGTCACAATCGACACAAGCAGGCGTCACACATATGCTTACTCTATGATGTCACAATCGACACAAGCAGGCGTCACACATAGCATGCTTACTCTATGATGTCACCATCGGCACAAACAGGCGTGACGCATCTGCTTACCATAGGATGTCACCATCGGCACAGCCGACGCATCTGGTTTGCTCGGGAGAAGTGGACAGCCCTCAGTCCCTGGGCAGCAGCGATCAGTTTTTAGCATTGACGGGTTGATCAGAGTGAGGGGGCGGGGTAGACAATGTGCTGCAGCATAGAGCCGCTTAACGTTGGCTGAGACCATTCGCTTAGATCAGCATCGACCTTGCCAAAGAGTAATTGCTAAGGTTGCTCTTGTCCGCCCCAGATTCCTGCTACCTTTTAGTTTCGCTTCAGGTGTGCTTCGTGCAACCGGCTTCCCACGTACCACATAAATTAAATACAGCATGACTCAAAATGTCACTTTCATGACGAAAACCATGTGTCGAAAGAAAATAGTTTCTATTGGCGCTGTGTTCTTCCACAGATTACATATTTCGATTCGCCTAATGCCTTACTTTTCCGAACTGAAAGACAATTCTAGGATATTTGTATTGTAGATGTAGCGTATACAGGCATTGTGCCTGATACTTCATACTCATGCACCTCCGCCCATGGAACCTACTCACGATTAGGCATGCTTCACCTTTGAGTGGCGGGTGACAAGTGGAGGCTGATATTCTGCCGCATAGTTTGGTGTCTGCAGGCAGTTCGACTGTCATAGTTTGGTGTCTGCAGACAGCTGGACTGTGTTGATGACCGATGGTAGCTGGAGATAAAAAGCTGTTGCCATGAGGTCCAACGAGGCTGGATGTCGCCGGATCTTATATTCGTGCTGAGAGCTTTTCCGTGCATTCGGCAGTAGGATTATCCATAGAGCACAAGGCTTATGTTAATTCTGAAAATAATCCTGAGGACTTTAATTCTTTTGTCATCTTTTGATCTGATATCTTGTCATCAGTGTCATCTTTTGTGACACACCATGGACTCCACGGTCACTCACACGTATGAGCATGTATCGTGTTTCCTGGTATATACAAAAGGACTCCTGTAGCTTGCTAGGCTGGCTGAATATGCACCATTGACGGATTTTCCTGCTAATTATCAGTGTGCCGAAGAGACCTGACAGACCATAAATGACTATTGACCAAAGGACATTAAACTATTCATCAAGTTCCGATGAGTAATGTTCATGCTTCATGTGATATTCAGATCTATCAGATTCATGTACGCCTCCACTAGCTTAATGTTGCCGATTGTAGTTGTAATGTATTGATTATTTCCTTTGTTGTTATAGTGAGTAGCGATTAAATGTAATACACGACATGTTCAGGGCAGAAAACTCCAACTGACTGACCAAGTTGTGAACTGGTCCACTGTTGAGCCATCATAATATGGCAAGACTCGCTGCTAAGCACTAAGCAAATAGGAGGAATAGGAATAGGAATAGGAAATATAATAGAAATAAGAAGAAATAAATAAATAAAATAAATATATAAATAATAATAAATAAGTAAAATATATAAATGAAATGGAAAAGAAATAGGAGTGAAACCATCGCCCCACGGGAGGTATCAACAAACCCTGGTCCCCTTCTTCACGTGGTCTGTATCATCACCGTGGCAATTAGGTCGACATTGATCTTCATGAAAATATCGTATGTTTGGACGCCGGTCAACTGCACAAAGAAGTCCAAAGGGTCTCAACGCTCAATAAATATCTAATTGTTCGACAACATCATCACACAAACGTGGCATGCTACCAACCGTAAACGCGCCAGCAAAGGCTCCATGTCGGTGATGAGCACCGTTCTGCATGCTTGCCTTGGCTTACTGTGGCTGCACTAGCACATCCACCATGTTTTGTTGCTGATGTGTTCGGTGTGTGCAATGCATTTAGTACATGCACGCGAAATACTGTGCACCAGTTTCGGTTATGCTCTCGTGATGTTAATCTTCCTGCGCCTCTCAGTGCATACGATTGTGGCTGTTAGTTGTCATCAGTGTCTTGCAATTGACTTTTTTTCGTACAGTGGAGTGGAGGAGAGTGATGCCAAAAAGGTAACCGATGTTTAAAAATGTGCAAATGTAGGATTATGCCTATTGATGAGCTACTGCCTATGACCTTTGCTGATTTTGTGATGATGGTGACGAGATCAGTAGTGTAGCTGCTGCCTTTTCCGGTCGGCAGTGCTGCTGCCAGATGCCACGCATGCATTTAAATATGTAAATCTCACACATAGCCTGTAGCAAGAAAAACAAAATGGTACTTAATGATGCCAACAAGAAAAAGTGATGTCAAAAACAATTATCATTAAGTGTATTCCACTCCACTAAAATTCCAGAATTTCAGGGCACTGCATGTGATTCGATGTTGTACTCGTTGCCCACGAATGTGCTGTAGCTTGCTTGTATGTCACTTATCTTCTAGCTCTCAAATTCTTACGGCACCGCTTTATTCCTCTTTCTTCCATCGTCTTCACCATACTCCTCTTCATTATCATTAGTCAATCATATATTATCCTGCTTCGACTCTCATTTATTTATACTATATTATTCTAAAGTTTCCTTTCGTAATTTCACCTTCTACACTTTTCGCTCGGACTTCCTCTATGATGTTCTCTCCATCGATCCCTTCTCTCTGACTTCATCTCCCTACATTCGTTCTCTGACGTCTTCCCCACGCGGTCTTTTCCCTGACTTCCTTTTGGCTCGGTTCTTCTTTCTCACGTCTTCCCGGCCCTGCTCTCCACTATTCTCCCGATCTGGTCCCCCTTTATCTCTCTCCTCTGGCTCTCTGTCTGTCTGTCTCTCTCTCTCTTTCTTTCTTTCTTTCTTTCTTTCTTTCTTTCTTTCTTTCTTTCTTTCTCTCTCTCTCTCTCTCTCTCTCTCTCTCTCTCTCTCTCTCTCTCTCTCTCTCTCTCTCTCTCTCTCTCTCTCTCTCTCTCTCTCTCTCTCTCTCTCTCTATCTCTCTCTCTATCTCTATCTCTATCTCTATCTCTATCTATATCTCTATCTCTATCTCTATCTCTATCTCTATCTCTATCTCTATCTCTATCTCTATCTCTATCTCTATCTCTATCTCTATCTCTATCTCTATCTCTATCTCTATCTCTATCTCTATCTCTGTATCTGTCTCTGTCTCTGTCTCTGTCTCTGTCTCTGTCTCTGTCTCTGTCTCTGTCTCTGTCTCTGTCTCTGTCTCTGTCTCTGTCTCTGTCTCTGTCTCTGTCTCTGTCTCTGTCTCTGTCTCTGTCTCTGTCTCTGTCTCTGTCTCTGTCTCTGTCTCTGTCTCTGTCTCTGTCTCTGTCTCTGTCTCTGTCTCTGTCTCTGTCTCTGTCTCTGTCTCTGTCTCTGTCTCTGTCTCTGTCTCTGTCTCTGTCTCTGTCTCTGTCTCTGTCTCTGTCTCTGTCTCTGTCTCTGTCTCTGTCTCTGTCTCTGTCTCTGTCTCTGTCTCTGTCTCTGTCTCTGTCTCTGTCTCTGTCTCTGTCTCTGTCTCTGTCTCTGTCTCTGTCTCTGTCTCTGTCTCTGTCTCTGTCTCTGTCTCTGTCTCTGTCTCTGTCTCTGTCTCTGTCTCTGTCTCTGTCTCTGTCTCTGTCTCTGTCTCTGTCTCTGTCTCTGTCTCTGTCTCTGTCTCTGTATCTGTCTCTGTATCTGTCTCTGTCTCTGTCTCTGTCTCTGTCTCTGTCTCTGTCTCTGTCTCTGTCTCTGTCTCTGTCTCTGTCTCTGTCTCTGTCTCTGTCTCTGTCTCTGTCTCTGTCTCTGTCTCTGTCTCTGTCTCTGTCTCTGTCTCTGTCTCTGTCTCTGTCTCTGTCTCTGTCTCTGTCTCTGTCTCTGTCTCTGTCTCTGTCTCTGTCTCCGTCTCCGTCTCCGTCTCCGTCTCCGTCTCCGTCTCCGTCTCCGTCTCCGTCTCCGTCTCCGTCTCCGTCTCCGTCTCCGTCTCCGTCTCCGTCTCCGTCTCCGTCTCCGTCTCCGTCTCCGTCTCCGTCTCCGTCTCCGTCTCCGTCTCCGTCTCCGTCTCCGTCTCCGTCTCCGTCTCCGTCTCCGTCTCCGTCTCCGTCTCCGTCTCCGTCTCCGTCTCCGTCTCCGTCTCCGTCTCCGTCTCCATCTCCATCTCCATCTCCATCTCCATCTCCATCTCCATCTCCATCTCCATCTCCATCTCCATCTCCATCTCCAGCTCTAGCTCTAGCTCTAGCTCTATCTCTCTCTATCTCTCTCTCTCTCTCTCTATCTCTCTCTATCTCTCTCTATCTCTCTCTATCTCTCTCTATCTCTCTCTATCTCTCTCTATCTCTCTCTATCTCTCTCTCTCTCTCTCTCTCTCTCTCTCTCTCTCTCTCTCTCTCTCTCTCTCTCTCTCTCTCTCTCTCTCTCTCTCTCTCTCTCTTCGTCCCCATCCGGACCTTCTCTGACTTCCTCCCCGCCCTTAGCTCCGCCGTCCTTATGGTTCGGAACGTTCCTCTAGCTTCCTCCCCGGCAATGTTTTCCCTCTGAATTCCGCTCGGTCTGGCGCCTGCCGCCCTGTCGCTGTGTTGCTGTAGCTGCATCTGGGCCGTCTTGGCAGGCACTTAGAAACCTGCACGGCTCCGGGGCCGGAGATGAACTGTACAACCTCTACGATGATTACGACGACTTCGTCGAGGACCAGGAGGTGAGGCTGGACCGGCCGTGGTGTGGCCGCGCCGTGGACTGACCACAAAACGCCGCTCGGAATGGCCAACAGGTTTGGATCCGTACCGGGCTGGCTGGGGAAAGGGTTTGCTGTTGTCAACGAACTCTGATTGCCATTGTCATTGTCGTTGATCCCAGAGTTAGATTTCGGATACTGGCCAGGTTGGCAACATAACTGACGGAAATACAGAGCAGAACGTTCCTCATGGATTGTGTGGCAAGCGGAACCAACGACTGTGTATTGTGGTAAAATCTTCTTCATACTTCGACAGTATTGTTTTTTTTGTTGTAAATATTTATTCTTCCTGCATGTCATTACCGATTATTGATCGTTCTTCTTTCCTAATTGTCGGTATTTCTCTGTTTCTTTGTTCGGCTCTCCCACCTTTCGGCAGCTGACTGGCAGGGTGACCGTAAACTATAGTTCTCGTTAGTTTTGATACCATCTCTGGCACCTAATGTGTCTGTTTGTGGCTGGCTGTGGCGTGGTGGCTCACCGACCGTCAGTGTGCAGTAAGTAGCACTGACCATCCGTCTGCAGCCGTCGACAGAGGAGCAAATCCTGTGGGGGCTGGATGTCGCGGTCGGTGATGTCATCACATGTCGCCGCGTCCAGGTGGCCTCCAGGCGGCAGGGTAACACCCCGTCTCCTTCAAGGATGGCGACGACGACCTGTTCCTGGACGAGGGCAGCGGCGGGAGGACCGACCACGGTCCACCGCTGATTCCACCTCCGCCGCCCGGACCGGACGGAGAGACCGACGTCGAGCCGCAGACTGGCTCGGGAGCCGGACTCAGAGGTAACAGCAGACCGGCCCAGGAACCGGAGCCAGATGTAGCGCGAGATCCCTCTGGCTCACGGCTCTGAAGCCGGAGCCAGAGGTTACGGGAGACCGACTCAGGTGTCGGAGCAAGGGACAGCGGGGGACCAGCTCAGAGGCCGGAGCTAGAAGTAGCCGGGTGAAGCCAGGGTTAGCAGGAGGCCGGGTCAGGATGGTAATCGGAAGTCACGGAGCTCGACATAACTGGATACTGGATCATGAGTGGGAGTGAGAGGTAGCATGAATACAGACAGCATCAAGAGGAGGACCAGAGGTAGCAGGAGACCAGCTCTGTAGCAGGAGTCGGAGGTAACTGAATTGAGAATCAATTAACTCATGCTGTCACTGGAGCACTGCCAATGCGGAATTAGGACAATGCAAAAAATGTCATCACAGAATACTCCCACTTGAGAACCCTTATCCAACACACTCGACTGTTTTTTTCTACGACTATTTGTGTCGTATTATTTAGGTATAAATCTACTTGTTTACATTATAGACGAAGGAACGGAAGGAGCGAGTGGGACCATGGCCAAACCCCGCCATTTTTAAAGGTGTAGGGGACCAGCGATGCTCCCCTACACAGTTTTTTTGGGGATAATTTTCGCTTAGTATACTTTTGACCTATTTAATGCATGCATGGCGGTTTACCCACTAATGGTATACCTACATACTTGGTAAATTTCTTCATGTTATCAAGGAGTACTTTAATTTTGATTGTTTGCATTACAAATTGGACACTTGGAAAAATGGACTTGAATATTTTGCATTAGGTACTCAAATTTACACACTTTGAGAAATAAGAAATTAATGAGAACTTTTTGCAACGTGCGCGAAGTAAATCTCCGGCGACTAAAATACACATCCTGGAGAACTTTTACATTATTTTTCAATCAATGAACCGATAGGTAAAATTAATCACATACGGTGGATAGATTACGCCAGGATGCATAGTTGCATAATGTATATCGTCTCGTCCTGTAGTCACTGCATCTATAGGGAATAAAAGTAGTCCTTTTTGAAGAAAAAAGGCCTACCCGACCAACCCGAAACGGCTTCTCTTCAGTGACGATTTTTCTTTATTTGTGTGCTTGCGAAGAACCTACTTCAGACTTCAGAGAACCAACTTCATCACATTATTTTACGGTGATACAAACTTCCAACTTTCCGACTTTGTGTTTGTCTAAAATGTGGTGGCAAAAACTCGTTTCGAGAAACAATAGTGGTCGAAATCCGGGCGCTTCAAAATTCTGGGGTAGTATGGGTACAAGGCATGCTCATATATTCGAACTGTGTGGCCAGTATAGCCCACTCCCAGCTCTTTATAGGTTACTACGCCTATGCATTGAATGATGCTGGGCATGGTGCTGCATCCAATTATCACGCTGGTTGAGATGTCAAAAACGTACAGCCAAATGAAAAGCTAGAACATTATGAACGTTGGCTAACTGAATCCATCGATATCTGAAAACAACCGAGTAGAGGTCAATGCCCACACTTTTGCTTCCATTATCATACCAAAAGCATTTGGAATGCTTCGGCCAGTAAGCTGCATGAATGCAAGCCTGTAGGATGTTGGAGTTCCGTTCATGATGTGATGTGCTTGCCGGGCAATGATGACATGTCCGGGAAATGACAACATGTTCGAGCAATGATGCCAGGTCCGGGCAATGATGCCATGTCCGGGCAATGATGACATGTCTGTGCAATGGCGACATGGTTGGTACAATGATGTGTCTTGGCAATGATGGCATGTCCGGGCAATGACGACAGGTCCGGGCAGTTATGACATGTCCGGGAAGCGACGACATGTCCGGGAAATGACATGTCCGGGCAATGACGACATGTCCGGGCAATGACGACATATGCGGCAAATGACGACATGTCCGGGCATTGACGACATGTCCGGGCAATGACGACATATGCGGCAAATGACGACATGTCCGGCCAATGACGACATGTCCGGGCAATGACATGTCCGGGCAATGACGACATGTCCGGGCAATGGCGACATGTCCGGGCAATGGCGACATGTCCGGGCAGTGATGGCAATTAATCGTCTAAAGGATCTACAATTAATTGTCTTCCATGGTATCTTGTGCATGCCATGGGCCTGACGTTAAACTTGTTTCGAGCAGTGAGTCCAAGTTCCCACCCCAACCACCTAGAGAATGCACTGATGCAGACGCAGTGGAGTTAGATGTTCTTCAGAATTCCCACTTTACAGCTCCCGGACAAAAACGTGGAGTGCACTGGAAGTACTGTATTCGTGCATTCCTGATTGTGTCTGGATTGGAGAGAGGGGAGCATTTTCGAAATGGTATATCCCGTGTTACTAGATGTGTGGTTCGAAAAGAATGGATGTCCAACATCGCCCTTTGATCTTATCCAATTTCCGTTCTGGATAGCGACATGCTTTTCCAAACCCACTGGACAAACTTATAATCTCCCTACGCATTCTGATGTTAGAGATGTGGTGGAGATGGTCTATGTACTGAACAATTTATGTTGCATCTTCTTCTTCCGCTCTTCCATCTAGAAAATGATTAGTCTAGAACGTGGAATCACTTATATCCAACATACCAATTTGCACACACAAGAGCCAATCACACTTTGGATACAATAAAATAACAATACGCCAAAACTTGTGTGATTACATCAGAATTGATGTCATTTCTTAACATCGCATTTCACGATTGTGATTTGTTATCAAATGTGGAAACACAGATCACACAGTACAAAAGTACAAAATAAGTTTAAATTAAAAAAAATAAATTTGTGATTTGTTATCAAATGTGGAAACACAGACCACACAGTACAAAAGTACAAAATAAGTTTAAAAACGATGTCATTGCACATTTTGCGTTTCACGACAAATTGATATTTGTGACAAAAAAGTGACATAATTGCAAATTTGCTGCTAAACTCGCATTTGGATGTGTAGACTCGTAAACAAATTTAAAATATTTGCGACTTAGGAAACGGGATAAAGCATAGACGAGCTTAACTTGTCATTTTATGGTCCACCAAAAGGAAGGATCAAGACAAGACCAAGATACTTTAGGAATATAATAAACATGGAATTTTAGATTAGGAACTATTTCAGCCTGAAGTGCGTATTTACCTGAAGGCTTCAGGGAAGTACCTACTTCTTGTACTTTTGTTATTAACTGTATAGCGGTAGTTTGTTTTCTTCTATATTTAATGGCGCCTCTGTCTTGAGTGCGTGGGTGGAGAGGGTGTGGGGAGTGAGATGGGTGAAGGCACTTAATTTGTGATGGGGAGTGCGTCTGTATTTTATAGAATACGTGTTGGATGTGAGGAGTTCGGTCTTCGTTTATCAAGTCGCCATTGATCAGAGGTGCGCCATTGGTTAAACAAAACATGAAGAGGGTGGCATGTGGCATGGGTGTGGAGCAGGGACGCATCCAAGAAGGGGGAGGCCGACCGCCCAACCCCTTTGGACCTGGAAGTTCATGGAGATGTGGCTCCTCTCTGACTGGAAAAAAAGGCGCCACTACATGATTTTTGAGAGCTCCCACTCCCTCGATTTTGTTTTCAGCGAAGGTGCCCCTCTGAGTGCAAAAGGCTCCGCTCCGAGCATTGGTCGGTCTGGGGGGGGGGGAGACAATTGGGGGCATGTGCCCTCCACCGATAGAGATGTGACGCTCCTCTAGGACGCTCTATTGCAACCACAAACCACTGCACTTACAAACCATCCTCCAAAACATCATACAAATCAGGGTAAGGCTTTTCCATTTTATGATAGTATACTTAATTATAATATTGGAATACAATTGAACTGTAGCGTGTACTTAGACTAGAGCAAACCTTTTGATAAAGTTCCACACAAGCGTCCAATTCACGAACTACAGCAGCACGGGATTGATCAAAAAGTCATAGGTTGGATTGAAGCATGGTTGAGGGGAAGGAAACAAAGTGTGGCATTAAATTGATGGAAATCTGAATGTAAGGATGTTCTTACTGGAGTGTCACAAGACTGTTCTAGGTCAACTTATCTTTATTATCTTTGTGAACAACATTTGGGGTAGGACTGAATAATTGGGGGTATAAATTTGCTGATAACATCAAGCTGGCAGGAAAAACTAGTAATAGTGATGAATCTTGCTATATTCAACAAGATTTGGAGGACCTAATCAAGTGGGCTGGTAAATGGCAGATATCTTTCAACTATGATAAGTGTAAGGTTATGCATCTGGTGTATGGAGGTGGAACATTTCAATATACAATGGGAGGTGGTACGTTTGACGTTCTTGAAAAGAAAAAAGGGTTTGCTGCGTTAGTTTCAAATGAACTGAAAATAGAAACAAAAACAATGTGCCATAGCCAGGAACAGGGCAATCCGAATACTAGGAATCATTAATAGTAGTGTGAAATTTAAAAGCAAGGAAGCTATGAAAAATTGTACTTAGCCTATGTGCGATATCACTTGCAATATTGTGTACAGGCAGGACACCCTTGCTTAGAAAGAGATATAGGCATTCTAGAAAGAGTGCAGCATAAAGCTACGATACTTATCAGTGGAATATATATCTTAAAATATGGAGAATAGCTTATGGCATTATATATACACTCTCAGGTATAGGATATTAAGGGGTGATATGACTGAAATGATTAAGATCGTTTAAGGGTTTGATATGTCAATCCGAATGATTCTCTCCGATATCTGTAATCTCACATAGGGGTCATCAGTTCAGGTTGGACAAGTTAAGGTATAGGACAGTTAAACGTCAGCAGGTTTTCAGTTCAGGTTGGACAAGTTAAGGTATAGGACAGTTAAACGTCAGCAGGTCATCAGTTCAGGTTGGACAAGTTAAGGTATAGGACAGTTAAACGTCAGCAGGTTTTCAGTTCAGGTTGGACAAGTTAAGGTATAGGACAGTTAAACGTCAGCAGGTTTTCAGTCACGGGATGGTTGATCAATGGAATGGGCTGCCAGCTGATGTTGTGTAGAGTCCCTCATTGAATGTATTTAAAAGTAGGTTTGACAATTTTCTTAGGTTGGGGAATCTTGTTCTTCAGTTCTAAATCGTGCAGTAGGAGCAAGAGAATTGGTAGTGGACGGGGTGATACTTATGCTAGTAGGTGTGCACTGTACAGACCCTTTTAAGCAGGCATGTGTCAAGGAGTTTGAACGTTATTGCTGGGGCAGGGGTGTGTAGGGGTGTGTTATGTAATATCAAGTGAATGGTGCTAAGTGAGTTGTGGTAAATAGCTTCTTTGTAAGTGGGATATAGTATTGATTCGGGTCTGTCGATGTATTTTTTTATCTCATCGTACAGTATTTCTCCTTGATCGGTTTAACTCAGATGTGGCTGTGGCTATGTTTAGGCCTGATCAGGTTATGGCTTTATGACTTGCAAACGGTTTTGATGCATTTCATATGAGCTTTGCTGTGTGTTGTGAAGTTCACATGCTTCTGTTTTCAATTTCAAAACCGCATATTACAACGTTTTATGCACTCGCGTTGTAAAACATTGACAGTTAATAAACTCGACTGACCTCTCGTTTATTGACTGCGGTTTGTTTCACTATCACCAAAAACTCTACAAAAAAACAACTGCGTTGATTTAAATCATGTCTTGCTTTGCTGTTTCGCCCTTGTCTTTCGTTTGCGTCTTGCGTGTTTTCCGTGTATTCTTTGTTGTTTCTTTGCGTGTTTTCCGTGTTCCTCCGTGTTTTATCGCGTGTTTGTTACACAGTATGCACTCAATCTGCACTCAAAACGCCAGCAGACAAGGTACCACCCAAATGCGTGACGTTTATCTTCATACTCTGAAAATGCATGGGCGCCACCACTTACATATTAGCCCGCTGGAAAATTATCGTCAGCAGTTCGAAGTTCTATCTGATGAGGCGTCTGTGTGTGTGTGTGTGTTATTTTTTGGGAGCTATTTATACCGCCCTTCCTGTAGTGCGTCTACTACCATGGTGCATGATGACTCATGCGCAATACACACCCCTCCAATGCATTTGTATGTTGATGTTCACTTGCGGCGTCGTTGTTTCCCACGTAGCGACTGGAACGGAGCAGCATCGTCCGCGCCAGAGTGCGCGCCAGAGGGCGTAGCGCGCAACTATTCGGTCAGCCTCGCTGCACCATCATCTTCATCTCAGCCTTGAAACGCAACCGATCAAACCGATCAAATGTGAGGCCACGGCCCTGGGTGGACGATTTATTCGCCGGAAATATTTCAGCCGGCCTCAAGGCAGTTATTGAACCGCGGCCGTAAAGCAGCTTGTCGATCTGGCGAGCAACGACTGGTTGTTGCCAGAGCCGTGTTTCGGTATTCAGAAGCGCAGCGGTTACGGAGACGATCAGTCCTCAGAGCGCAATGCACTGCTGGTTGCCCTCCCTGTCGGCTGATGATGAAGAGCTCAGATGTCGTCTCTCGCCCGTTCGCACACGTGGCGCGCAGTTCTGCCGAGTGCTCTACTGCACGGCTCAGCTGACACATTGATTGTGTTCCGGGAGCACACGTGGCGCGCAGTTCTGCCGAGTGCTCTACTGCACGGCTCAGCTCACACATTGATTGTGTTCCGGGAGCACACGTGGCGCGCAGTTCTGCCGAGTGCTCTACTGCACGGCTCAGCTCACACATTGATTGTGTTCCGGGAGCACACGTGGCGCGCAGTTCTGCCGAGTGCTCTACTGCACGGCTCAGTTGACACATTGATTGTGTTCCGGGAGCGCACGCGACACGTCCATCGGGCTCCCCGAGGCCTGGGCGATCACACCAGCCACGTCTCTTCGTCGGGTTATCGGCGCGCCTCGTCACAGGCAGCCTTCTGTCTCCGGCTGCGCGCGGATATAGATGTTACACGAGCTTTTACCGAGGGACGACCATGACTGGTGGACTTTTGGTCCCGGCAGACTGAGCCCGTCTGATTACAAAGATGGAATAGTAAGCCTGTGGAGCTGCATGCACATGGTTACTAGGAACCGGGGTACCTGACGCTTTGGTGTGGCTCTGATATGCGGTCGTCTGCCAACGACGCATTGTCCGCTTGTGTGCTATTGCATGCAGAATGTATGTGATGTCCATATCATTCGCCTCCTGGAGAGCTTCATGTTGATGTAGGACCGCCCACCTGGCGTTCGGTACAGGTTACATGTAGTAGGCTATGTATTTGAAGTTACGGGATAATGCGTGTGTACTTGGTGGTAGACTGCAGTGGTGCAGGAGTTCAACACGTACCTGGTGATCGACTGCAGTACTACTGCAGTGGGTTCAACACGTACCTGGTGATCGACTGCAGTACTACTGCAGTGGGTTCAACACGTACCTGGTGATCGACTGCAGTACTACTGCAGTGGGTTCAACACGTACTTGGTGATCGACTGCACTACTGCAGGAGGTTCAACACGGGCATGTAGTGTGAGAAAGATGTCTGACTGACACAGAGGGACGTGATGCACAGATATTAATCGCCCTTAAATGTGATGTTACACTGCAGACAAGTTGAAATATCTCTACTAATGCTGGGGAGTTGTGGTGAAAACATGCGTATTCTGCTACGATTGTGGGACTTCTGTTGGCGAACCGAGCGGGGTGGTCTTCGGCGTGCTTCCGACGTCTGTTACTTTGAGGTCATTGAACGACACGAGCTGCCTTTATCAGTCTCCCCATGTCACTCACCCCGCCTCTATGTCGCTCTCCACCGCATATGTCCGTCACGTTAAGTCTCCCTTCCAGTGCACCCTTCAGCCCCAGTAGTCAATACAATCATTCTCTCCACCATCAGGGGGACGAGTAGTCTGGGGCTAAGTTTTCCCGTTTCACAATCGAAAGATTGTGGGTTCGAGTCTCACCTGTCGCTACTCTTCGCCCACGACCAATTGGCGTGAGAGATTGGCGGCGCTACATGACTCAACGGTCGATGTGTCGTAAAAAAACAATGACCATCTCGACCATCAGTCTCTCTCATGCTTTTTTCGTCACCCTTCTTTACCCCTCTCCCTCTCCCTCTCCCTCTCCATCTCCCTCTCCATCTCCATCTCCGTCTCCGTCTCCGTCTCAGTCTCCGTCTCCGTCTCCGTCTCCGTCTCCGTCTCCGTCTCCGTCTCCGTCTCTGTCGCACTATTGAGGACATATCCAAACGTCGATATCCATTTTCTGTGAATACCCGGCCACTGTGGTATAGCCGGGGGCGAAAAGCTGGTAGATTAGCATAAGGTTGTATAGCATTTCCACTTTCCTTGTCTATTCATATTCTCTTCCTTTTTCTCTTCCTTTCTTCTCTTCTTCCTCATACTCTCTTTCAATGTTCAACCTCCTTCAGCGGTCCGTCCCACAGGAGCAGTTGGAACGACCACCTCGCCTTCACCTGCTCCCCATAACACGCAATCCGCAACATTGGTCGGCCGAACAACAGAAGTGTCGACTATTTAAAATAGGCTTGGCACGACTTAGATTGGGCCATACGCTTCTAACACATTGCCATCACCCAGAGCGACACTTCTATCTACGGACACGGCCACACCCCGCTTACTATCGAACACTGTCTGTTTCTCTGTCAAACCCTTGCTCTTCATCGTCCGTCCCTACTAGTTCCTGGTCGTAGAGACCTTCAACTTGATTTCAAGAAAGCCCTGCTTGACAAAGCCCTGCCCACTCAGATCTGCCGGAGCCCTTTCCGCCTATCTAACGGTTTCTAATCTTATCACCCACTTGTAGGCTCATTGAGTGGCTTCCACCTTCACCTGTAGGGGAAGGTACGGTTAGTTGAGCATCCAGATAAGTTGAGTCACCCTCGGTTATCTCAGCTCTCATAGCGTAATGAGAACCGACACGTCACCTGCCGACACTTGGAAATGCTTCATTTTCGGTTGGACGACGGTCGGGGAGTGGGAGAAGCCTGGTAAGCCTTGGACAATTTGAGAACAAAAATATTCTGAAGTAGTTTTTCTTTGATTTAAACATGTTTTTACTTTTCTTAATTCGTAATAGGTAAGCTTCGCTGGATCAATTTTTTCTTATCGTCTCTTTTCTTGTACCATCAGCATAACTTTGCACTGCTGCGCAACGATTGAGCTGGAAAGCCATCGGTGACGAAAAATAGTCGGTCTCTCTCCTCCGTACCCCTCATTCACGTTGTCTACTGTAGCCCTACTAGCTAGACGTTACCCCTCATTCATCTTAGTCTACCCGAACCCTACTGGCTAGACGTTACCCTTCATTCGCCTGACCTACCCTAACCCTACTGGCTAGACGTTACCCCTCATTCACCTAGTCTTTCCGAGCCCTATTGACTAGATGTTACTCCTCATTCACCTAGTTTACCCTAGCCCTACTGGCTAAACGTTGCCCCTCATTCACCTAGTCTACCCTAGCCCTACTGGCTAAACGTTGCCCCTCATTCACCTAGTCTATCCTAGCCTTACTGGCTAGACGTTCTGACATCCTCTGTAAGGTCGCCGGGCTGATCTTCATCATATTTGATCTCTGGTCAGGTCTCTGGTCAGATGTGATCGTTGTGTTGTCTATGGTCAGATGTGACCATCACTGTTGCCTCTGATCAGACGTAATGGACATATCGCCTCTGGTGAGATGCGGCCGTCACTGTCATCTCTGGTCAGATGCGGCCGTCACTGTCGCCTCTGGTCAGATGCGGCCGTCACTGTCATCTCTGGTCAGATGCGGCCGTCACTGTCGCCTCTGGTCAGATGCGGCCGTCACTGTCGCCTCTGGTCAGATGTGACCGTCACTGTCGCCTCTGGTCAGATGCGGCCGTCACTGTCGCCTCTGGTCAGATGCGGCCGTCACTGTCGCCTCTGGTCAGATGCGACCGTCACTGTCGCCTCTGGTCAGATGCGGCCGTCACTGTCATCTCTGGTCAGATGCGGCCGTCACTGTCGCCTCTGGTCAGATGCGGCCGTCACTGTCATCTCTGGTCAGATGCGGCCGTCACTGTCACCGTCACTGTCGCCTCTGGTGACAGTGACGGTGACAGTGACTACCTGTGACCATCACTATCGCCTGGCTGTGGGCGATAGCCTGCCACCGAGCCGTGGCCATTAGAAGTACGGAGGTCGGCCGACCTCCCCTCACTACACCACTGAGGATGCCGACCTCCCCCTCTCCACACCACTGAGACTGCCGACCTCCCCCTCTCCACACCACTGAGGCTGCCGACCTCCCCTCACTACACCACTGAGGCTGCCGACCTCCCCTCACTACACCACTGAGGCTGCCGACCTCCCCTCACTACACCACTGAGGCTGCCGACCTCCCCTCACTACACCACTGAGACTGCCGACATGTCCCTCACTACACCACTGAGGCTGCCGACCTCCCCTCACTACACCACTGAGGCTGCCGACCTCCCCTCACTGCACCACTGAGACTGCCGACCTCCCCTCACTACACCACTGAGGCTGCCGACCTGTCCCTCACTGCACCACTGAGACTGCCGACCTCCCCTCACTACACCACTGAGGCTGCCGACCTGTCCCTCTCTACACCACTGAGACTGCCGACATGTCCCTCACTACACCACTGAGACTGCCGACCTCCCCTCACTACACCACTGAGGATGCCGACATGTCCCTCACTACACCACTGAGACTGCCGACCTCCCCTCACTACACCACTGAGGCTGCCGACCTGTCCCTCACTACACCACTGAGACTGCCGACCTCCCCTCACTACACCACTGAGACTGCCGACCTCCCCTCACTACACCACTGAGACTGCCGACCTCCCCTCACTACACCACTGAGGCTGCCGACCTCCCCTCACTACACCATTGAGGCTGCCGACCTGTCCCTCACTACACCACTGAGACTGCCGACCTCCCCTCACTACACCACTGAGGCTGCCGACCTCCCCTCACTACACCACTGAGACTGCCGACCTCCCCTCACTACACCACTGAGACTGCCGACCTCCCCTCACTACACCACTGAGACTGCCGACCTCCCCTCACTACACCACTGAGACCGGCGCTAAACATGGCCACCGGCGGCCGGGCTACGGCGGGCTGACGTGATCCGCCCTCCCCCTCGCCACCCTCCTCCGCTCCCACTATCCCGTACTGTGGGCAGTGCCACTGAATGCCATGGGCAATCATCAGGTCGTTTTTATTGCATTCTGGAAAAGTTAATTAACTGTTCCATGGATGTAAATTGAGCGTTAGGACATGTGAACAAAATGTTGTTTTCCAGCATAACTACTAGACCTTCTGCCATGCAGGCGTAATGCAAGCAAGCTAGTGAAGTATGGGTGCAGACGTCATTTTATTGCATTATTGGGAAAGGGGTGCGCAGACAATTGTTATTCGTAAATCTTTTGATAAAGCTAACACTAAAGTTGAATAATATGTAGGTTTTATTTTAAATTTAATTTGTATTATTTTCTTTTCATTTTCTATTTAGTTGTCAAATATTTATTTCAAATAGCAAAGTAGGAGAAATGCACGGTAATGGACAAAATACAGACACATCATGAACACTGAGTCATGGATCAGCCAATCAGCTGACCCCACGACTACTTAGGCAGCATTTCGACTTCCATGACATGACATGACTCATCTGCTCATCGCACATTAATCGACGCATCTACCAAATCAAGGACCAGTAACGCGTCATTTCGTATTAAAATTTCACTCCGGAGATGACAAGAAGCATGTGAAGAGCATTATTGGCTAAATATGTGTCAAAGGTCAAATATGCATTCAAGTCAGATCAAGTATCATGTATATTCTACACCATGTCATGTTCGCATAATGTTGCTGTTTCTCGTCGAGGTATATCTGAATTTGGTTTCAGCGCCGCCTAAGTCATGCGACATGACATTGGATGGCCACGCAATGATCTGAGATGACCTGACGTCATCTGATTTTACCTTATTTGACTATATTTGGTCTTCATTTGGAGTTACTTTCCAAGCAGTTTACACTTTGGCGAAGGTTGAAGTGATCATGTTTACAAGCTATGCATTGTCCCAGAGTGACCTGAGGTCAGGTCCCAGGTCAGAAGCTTGACGGCTTACAAAGATGTTTCATTATCATGTCAGCTCTTCTGTAAGCAAATGTTGTATTCTTCTAAGGTGATGTACCGGATATATTCAAGCTTGCGTTTACTTGACCTGATTATATAGCGTGGCATGTGGCATGACCTGACGTGACAACATGGTTTCAGATGCACACATTTTTCTTGAATGCCACTCTTGAATGGACCTGAAACATATATTTTTATATTTTCCAGGACATCTCTCAAGATAAAGCTACGTCCTTGGGTTAACTTATTGTGACCTTTGGCGAACTCAACGTGACCTAAAATGAAGGAAGAAGATGTGATATTACCTGCAGATTATATTGGCCAATGACATTTTCCTGGTGTTTCTGACAAAAATTGCTCGGAAACTGGTTTTCAAGCCGTAATCTGACCGAACCTGACCTACCCCATCTCGACTATTTTACTATGTTCAATATCAATTCATTCTTATATTGTAATTCTTGAGAGAAAGGCAATTCCGAAAGAAGGCCAACTCTACCTATGTTCAACAATTTACAAGGATTTCAGTCGAGGTTCGAATATTGACTTAATAAGACTTCTGGTGACCTCATTAATGTAACGAATGTTTTGGGCTCTCCATGATCAGAGCTTTTTGACGATGTTTCGTTCTATTTAATCTGAGTACACCATGGCTTATGTAGATCGAAAGTTAGGGGAGGGGAGAGGAGGAGGCTTTCAAGAGGTGAAGGTGAATTTGCTGGGCAGGCTCAGCGAGAGCTCAGACAACAGACCCAGACCTTAGGTAGCAGCATACTCGCTGTTTAAAATCAGCACAAAGTATGTGATTTTTTCACCGCATGTAATCTACTAAACCGCCTGTATTTTCCTCAGATACGATTTGTTTTAAGGCAAGTTGTTCACAGCCATATCAAGTTGGGGTTAAAGCTCTGAACCTGAAATCGCCCATTGAACACCCGAAATAAGTATCACTGATGCATACGAGTCATGTGCGAATACGTACTGATGGGTATGGATTCCTCCAATCTTATTGCTCTTTGTTCGTTCTGATCTCAGCTTTTAAGCTTTGAACACTCTGCAATTAGATGAACCAGAAGCGATCTGGAGTTTTGAGAAAGTATTCACATTGCAATGTCGCTTCGAAAACATGTTATGTGCCGCTGTATTCAAACTGTCAAGCTACGGTGTTAAATTATCAGTTAAATTATCCGACTACCCACCATGATTGTGATGGATTTGCGCCGTCGGTTCCGGAGGTTGGACTCTGCACGACTAGGGCGAGGGGAGACTCTCAGAGGCGTGACGGATGACCGCTGCCGAGCGGCAGAGGCAGACTGTGGCGCCATGTGTGCAGCTGCAGAGGTAGCAGAGGTAGCAGAGGTAGGGGTGCAGTCCCGGACGGACGGCCGCTGCCGAGCGGCAGAGGCAGACTGTGGCGTCATGTGGGCAGCTGCAGAGGTAGCAGAGGTAGGGGTGCAGTCCCGGACGGACGGCCGCTGCCGAGTGGCAGAGGCAGACTGTGGCGCCATGTGTGCAGCTGTAGAGGTAGCAGAGGTAGCAGAGGTAGGGGTGCAGTCCCGGACGGACGGCCGCTGCCGAGCGGCAGAGGCAGACTGTGGCGTCATGTGCAGCTGCAGAGGAGCAGAGGTAGCAGAGGTAGAGGTGCAGTCCCGGACGGACGGCCCCTGCCGAGCGGCAGAGGCAGACTGTGGCGTCATGTGTGCAGCTGCAGAGGTAGGGGTGCAGTCCCGGACGGACGGCCGCTGCCGAGCGGCAGAGGCAGACTGTGGCGTCATGTGGGCAGCTGCAGAGGAGCAGAGGTAGCAGAGGTAGGGGTGCAGTCCCGGACGGACGGCCGCTGCCGAGCGGCAGAGGCAGACTGTGGCGCCAGTGTGCAGCTGCAGAGGAGCAGAGGTAGCAGAGGTAGGGGTGCAGTCCCGGACGGACGGCCGCTGCCGAGCGGCAGAGGCAGACTGTGGCGCCAGTGCAGCTGCAGAGGAGCAGAGGTAGCAGAGGTAGGGGTGCAGTCCCGGACGGACGGCCGCTGCCGAGCGGCAGAGGCAGACTGTGGCGTCATGTGGGCAGCTGCAGAGGAGCAGAGGTAGCAGAGGTAGGGGTGCAGTCCCGGACGGACGGCCGCTGCCGAGCGGCAGAGGCAGACTGTGGCGCCATGTGGGCAGCTGCAGAGGTAGCAGAGGTAGGGGTGCAGTCCCGGACGGACGGCCCCTGCCGAGCGGCAGAGGCAGACTGTGGCGCCATGTGTGCAGCTGCAGAGGTAGCAGAGGTAACAGAGACAGGGGTGCAGTCCCGGACGGACGGCCGCTGCCGAGCGGCAGAGGCAGACTGTGGCGCCATGTGTGCAGCTGCAGAGGAGCAGAGGTAGCAGAGGTAGGGGTGCAGTCCCGGACGGACGGCCGCTGCCGAGCGGCAGAGGCAGACTGTGGCGTCATGTGCAGGCAGGGGTGCGTGCGGACGGTGAGGGCGGGCACTTGGCGTTGTAGCAGAGGTAGCAGAGGTAGGGGTGCAGTCCCGGACGGACGGCCGCTGCCGAGCGGTAGAGGCAGACTGTGGCGTCATGTGGGCAGCTGCAGAGGTAGCAGAGGTAGCAGAGGTAGGGGTGCAGTCCCGGACGGACGGCCGCTGCCGAGCGGCAGAGGCAGACTGTGGCGTCATGTGGGCAGCTGCAGAGGTAGCAGAGGTAGCAGAGGTAGGGGTGCAGTCCCGGACGGACGGGGCGCCCTTCGACAACGCCCAGTGAGGCACTTCAGACGGGTCACGAGAGGGTGTGTCCCGGACGTCCGGTGGCGGCTCCTTCAGACAGCACGCCCAGGTGACGGCACCTTCAGACGGTGGTCATGAGAGGGTGTGTCGCCCCTGCGAGCAGCTGGGGCCGGGCCCACCGGACCTTAGGGTCACAGTGACAGGACCTCAGGGTCAATGCGACCGGATATAAGGATCAGTGTGACGGGACGCTAGGGCCAGTGTGACGGGACGTTAGGGTCAGTGTGACGGGACGTTAGGGTCAGTTTGACGGGACGTTAGGGTCAGTGTGACGGGACGCTTGTCAGTGCGATGGGACGTTGGTTTCCATATGCTCAGACCTTAGGATCGGTGTGACGGAACGCGATGGTCAGTGTGGCCTCAACTCACTGCTTAATTTTACGCGAAGTCACCGTGGCTCTGCTACATGCCAAATCGGCTTAATGGGATGATACAAAAAGTATTGTGTCCATTTCTCATGCAAATATAAAATTATTCAGACGGTGATTTTTACTTACGGTGTAGCCCGGTTCTGGACATTTCTGCCACACTGATGTAGTCGAGTATTGTTAGGAATGCATTGGATGCTTTACGGAAAGAATGGGTTCATTACCTATCACCAATATGGTGTACCCGGAATATATCACCAATATGGTGTACCCGGAATATATCACGAATATGGTGTACCCGGAATATATCACCAACATGGTGTACCCGGAATATATCACCAATATGGTGTACCCGGAATATATCACGAATATCGTGTACCGGGATATATCACCAACATGGTGTACCCGGAATATATCACCAATATGTTGTACCCGGAATATATCACCAATATGGTGTACCCGGAATATATCACGAATATGGTGTACCCGGAATATATCACCAACATGGTGTACCCGGAATATATCACCAATATGGTGTACCCGGAATATATCACGAATATGGTGTACCCGGAATATATCACCAACATGGTGTACCCGGAATATATCACCAACATGGTGTACCCGGAATATATCACCAATATGGTGTACCCGGAATATATCACGAATATGGTGTACCCGGAATATATCACCAATATGGTGTACCCGGAATATATCACGAATATGGTGTACCCGGAATATATCACCAATATGGTGTACCCGGAATATATCACCAATATGGTGTACCCGGAATATATCACGAATATGGTGTACCCGGAATATATCACCAATATGGTGTACCCGGAATATATCACCAATATGGTGTACCCGGAATATATCACGAATATGGTGTACCCGGAATATATCACCAATATGGTGTACCCGGAATATATCACCAATATGGTGTGCCAATTTATGTGGGTGTCTGTGTATGTGTGTGTGTATGTGTGTATATGTTTGTGAGTGTGTGTCTAGGTGTGTGTGTCTGTGTGTGTGTGTCTGTGTGTGTGTGTGTGTGTTGGGTGTCTGTGTGGGTAGGTGTCTATGTGTGTCTGTGTGTGTGTGTCTGTCTGTGTGTGTGTCTGTGTTTGGGTGTGTGTCTGTGTTTGGGTGTGTGTCTGTGTTTGGGTGTGTGTCTGTGTTTGGGTGTGTGTCTGTGTTTGGGTGTGTGTCTGTGTGTGTGTGTGTGTGTTGGGTGTCTGTGTGGGTAGGTGTCTATGTGTGTCTGTGTGTGTGTGTCTGTCTGTGTGTGTGTCTGTGTTTGGGTGTGTGTCTGTGTTTGGGTGTGTGTCTGTGTTTGGGTGTGTGTCTGTGTGTGTGTGCGTGTGTGCGTGCGTGCGTGCGTGCGGAGCCTAACATAGCGCCCTCCTCTGTTGTAGGGCGTAAGGGCGAACCCGGTGAGCGTGGACCAACGGTAAGTATCGTCGGCGGCGTTGTTGTCCAACAGCATCGCCGCTTACTTCCCCTCCGACGGTACATCGCCGCTTACTTCCCCCCCGACGGTACATCGCCGCTTACTTCCCCCCCGACGGTACATCGCCGCTTACTTTCCCTCCGACGGTACATCGCCGCTTACTTCCCCCCGACGGTACATCGCCGCTTACTTCCCCCCCCCCGATGGTACATCGCCGCTTTCTTCCCCTCCGACGGTACATCGCCGCTTACTTCCCCTCCGACGGTACATCGCCGCTTACTTCCCCTCCGACGGTACTTCATAATGAATTCAAAGCCTGACCACATCGTGCACGAGGCACGATAGAATCTTTGCCGAGCAATCTAGAAGCTGCATATATGGACAGGAACCCCGTGATCCACACTACTACACCTGCACTACACTACACTAGACATCAACTAATCCTGACGCTGCATGCTGGCTTGGGTGTAAAGGCGGCTGTACTCATTGGGTCTATTGAGACAAAGTGGTCCATCTTCCAGTTATTTCTGGATTTCAGTATCTGCATCACATGCAGAGAAAGCCGGTCTCCATTTCACTTTAAAACATCGCCGAACTCTTCTTTACCTTTTGTCTCAGTTTTCGTCAGTGCCACCGCAACTTTGTGCTTACTGTGACCAGGCTCACTTTTGCTGCATATCTTGGCTATCATGACACGATAGTTACACACAATCTGCTAAGTTGGCTTTGAACAACCGAAAATTTTACCTCGAGTAACTAAAGAATTTCCTCGAGATGTGCTATGGTGTTTGTGTGTGGGTATATATATATATATATATATATATATATATATATATATATGTGTGTGTGTGTGTGTGTGTGTGTGTGTATCTATGGTGTGTGTGTGTGGGTGTATGTGTGTGTGTGTGTCTATGCGCATGTGCGTACGATCATAACGCCAATTGTCAACAACAGCTTGCGATGCACAGAAAGGCTTCTCAATGTCGGCAGGGTCCACCGGGTGAGTCGATCGTCGGTCCTCAGGGGCCTCGTGGCCCACCGGGACTTCCAGCACCGCCTGCATACCGTCGACCTAGTGACGAATCGCCAGGCTTCGACGAGGTAAAGTTATATGTCACACGGTCTTACTTAGGGTACTGTGCCGCCGAGTCGACTGCCAGATACTGTGTCACGGTGTTGTCTGCAGGATAATGTCCCACGGTGTTGTTTGTGTCACGGTGTAATGTCGTGTCACGGTGTTGTCTGTGTCACGGTGTAATGTCTGTGTCATGGTGTTGTCAGCAGGATAATGTCCCACGGTGTTGTCAGCAGGATAATGTCCCACGGTGTTGTTTGTGGTAATGTCCCACGGTGTTGTCTGTGTCACGGATGTTGTGTCCCACGGTGTTGTCAGCAGGATAATGTCCCACGGTGTTGTCTGCAGGATAATGTCCCACGGTGTTGTCTGTAGGGTAATGTCCCACGGTGTTGTCTGCAGGGTAATGTCCCACAGTGTTGTCAGCAGGATAATGTCCCACAGTGTTGTCAGCAGGGTAATGTCCCACAGTGTTGTCAGCAGGATAATGTCCCACAGTGTTGCCAGCAGGGTAATGTCCCACAGTGTTGTCAGCAGGATAATGTTCCACGGTGTTGTCAGCAGGATAATGTCCCACGGTGTTGTCAGCTGGATAATGTCCCACGGTGTTGTCAGCAGGGTAATGTCCCACGGCGATGTATGTGGGATACTGTCCCATGGTGTGGTGTACTTGATACTATGCGGACATATTTTTTGCAGGATTGGACCCGCCAGTGTGACATAGCTTTACTCCGTTTTCGTGCATCCGTAGTCTCTGTATGACTACACAAGGATTGGCATTGTGAAACTACATGCAACTTTGCCATGGTCCCTATGATGCCTCGCAATTCAGACGTAAACGGTCAGATTGAACTGCGTAGCACGGTGAGGTCAGTGGGAGGAAACCCGCCACATTCCATCACAGCAGCTCGTGTTACGACTTTGGCACGGCTGGAACACGAGTGTCTCCCCCCCCCCCCACCCCCTCCCTCCCCTTACCTTCCCCTCGACCTCCTACCCTTACTAAGCAACGTGGTTATGGCATTGGAGCGATCTGCTAGGGCTTGTCTCATAATAATTTGAGTAGTGCTTCTGAGCATCATTACACAGCTACAGTATATATAAATAGCTGCATGTGCTCGAATGATGTGCCTCAACAGGCACGATGTTCCCAGCTGACACTTTGTTTGAACGCCGTGCTTGCAAGACTACATATGATCGCATGCGATAGTAATTAATGTATTTGCAATCAAAGATGAATCACCGATGACTATGAGGATAACTAGCAACAGATCTGCTCCATCTTGGCATCCACAGTGCTCTAATCCTCTCATTATATGACAATTGGTGCAAATATTTGTCTCCTTCATTCCATCGGGCATATGCCCACATATGCACCCATGTCCACACAGGTATGTATATGCATGCATGATGTATATATATATATATATATATATATATATATATATATATATGTGTGTGTGTGTGTGTGTGTGTGTGTTACGTAAATATTACATGCATGTGTGTGTGCAGATCTAGCCGCCATGAAACACCACTCTTCAGTCGCGGTGTCGGCACCGGCACGGCTGGACATGGTCGGATTTGATAGTGGCTCTATCGTGACGCACCAGTCGTTTTTCATGGCCGTCGTCGCACTTCGCTCCACTCAGCTGTTGCGCCACGTTTAGATTGAGACGAAGATCTGTCCGTGTGCAATTCCGGATGCAGCAACTGGCGCGCGGCTGGCATGATTCAGTGTGATCGCGTTCTCCTAACTCTGCCCGGCCGGCAGACGGTCCTATTTTTGACCATCGCCGAGCTGCTCTTCGCCCCGTAATGATAACTCGGTGTGTCGGCCGGCCGCGTGAGGACAGGCGCAAGTCAGACACAGGTCGTCAACAGGGCTACAATAGTCCACAGACGCAAGTCGTCACGAGGGCTGCAATAGTCCACAGATGCAAGTCGTCACGAGGGCTGCAATAGTCCACGGATGCAAGTCGTCACGAGGGCTGACATAGTCCACAGACGCAAGTGGTCACGAGGGCTGCAATATTCCACAGACGCAAGTCGTCACGAGGGCTGCAATAGTCCACAGACGCAAGTCGTCACGAGGGCTGCAATAGCCCACAGACAGAAGTCGTCACGAGGGCTGCAATAGCCCAGGTGCACGAGGGCTGCAATAGTCCACAGACGCAAGTCGTCACGAGGGCTGCAATAGCCCACAGATGCAAGTCGTCACGAGGGCTGCAATAGCCCACAGACACAAGTCGTCAACAGGGCTGCAATAGTCCACAGACGCAAGTCGTCACGAGGGCTGCAATAGCCCACAGATGCAAGTCGTCACGAGGGCTGCAATAGCCCACAGACACAAGTCGTCAACAGGGCTGCAATAGTCCACAGACGCGAGTCATCACGAGGGTTGCAATAGTCCACAGACGCGAGTCATCACGAGGGCTGCAATAGTCCACAGACGCGAGTCATCACGAGGGCTGACATACTCCCCACCCATGTGTATGGGTGGTGAATGTGAATGGGTTATGTATTTTTTCGACTATTGCTTTTTGAAAGGCACGCTACGCTGTAGCTCGTTACTGTCTGCTGTTTACAATTTATCACCTCATTTCACTTTTTTGTACACACCATGTTCTCGTAGTTGACATTCCCGTATTCGTGACCGTTATTTGACCTGAAGTATGATCTTTCGGAATGAATGAATGTCTTATTCGTAATCGGCGTGTTGAAAAAAAAAACAGGCGCGTAGTTATCATTGGGAATTGGCCCCATTTTTACTTTGGTGTGGCCTTGGAGGCTATTTTTCGTAAGTTAGTTGTTTTTTCCCAAGACAAGCGGCATGTGGTTGCTGGCTACAACCTGATACGTTACTTTAATTGTTGTCCCACGCCGTTTCCCGAAATTAGCGTCCACTACCTTGTGGCCTATTTGTCCTTGAAGTATGACCTGAATGAATGCATGAAAGTCATATTCGTATTCAACCTGCTGAAACGAACCTGGTACATAATTCGTTTCTATTCGTATCTGAAATCTTCCTGATTTAACATTGATTTGACGCTGGAGGTTATTTTGAGGATTTTTTTTTCCAAGACAGCTGTACCTGATTGCAGTCTATAGTCTGAGACCTGACTAGCTTTTGTCATGCACTGCTTTTCCGCAGTCAGCGTTCCCGCCTTTGTAACCTTGACTTGATCTGGACGTATGACCTTGGGAGGTGAATGAAGGCCATATCGGTAATCAGTTTGATGGACAGCACCATGTAGCTGGTTTTCATGAGTGTCCGAGCCGTCAATGAGCCCTCGCTAAAAGTATCCTCAACTGTACTTAATACCTCTTCAACAGACATGCTGCAAAGCAGAATCCAAAGAAATGCTGACCTGTTGTTTGCACTATGTCATCGTCAGCTAATCCAGCTAGCGATCTCCGAACACAGACGTTCCTTCTCTTGTCTGGTCGTGCCACTTGTCTCGTGGCTGCATATTTGCGGTGTCAACCAAGCAGAAACAGTCGGATTGTTTTTGGCTGCACTCGTGTGTTCGATCTATCTATGGATTACGCGTTGCACGACTGTCAAAAGGCAAGGAAATAGGTGGAGAAATTCGAAGCTTATTGGTGGGGCCCAATGCTCAATTCCTCCAGTGAAGACCACAAGTGCTGCAAATTTGGTTTGTGGGAACCACCACACCGGGTTCAAGGTTAAAAGAGCAAAAAGTTGGTGAGGCCAAGACAGAGATAATGGGATTAGTATAGGAAACTGCACCCTGACCGCGGGTCTCTAAAGTGATCCCTGGCCTCCATGACAGAGATAATGGGATTAGTATAGGAAACTCCACCCTGACCGCGGGTCTCTGAAGTGATCCCTGGCCTCCATGACAGAGATAATGGGGTCAGTATAGGAAACTCCACCCCCGACCGCGAGTCTCTAAAGTGATCCCTGGCCTCCATGACAGAGATAATGGGATTAGCATAGGAAACTGCACCCCTGACCGCGAGTCTCTAAAGTGATCCCTGGCCTCCATGACAGAGATAATGGGATTAGTATAGGAAACTGCACCCCTGACCGCGAGTCTCTAAAGTGATCCCTGGCCTCCATGACAGAGATAATGGGATTAGCATAGGAAACTGCACCCCTGACCGCGAGTCTCTAAAGTGATCCCTGGCCTCCATGACAGAGATAATGGGATTAGTATAGGAAACTGCACCCCTGACCGCGAGTCTCTAAAGTGATCCCTGGCCTCCATGACAGAGATAATGGGATTAGCATAGGAAACTGCACCCCTGACCGCGAGTCTCTAAAGTGATCCCTGGCCTCCATGACAGAGATAATGGGATTAGTATAGGAAACTGCACCCCTGACCGCGAGTCTCTAAAGTGATCCCTGGCCTCCATGACAGAGATAATGGGATTAGTATAGGAAACTGCACCCCTGACCGCGAGTCTCTAAAGTGATCCCTGGCCTCCATGACAGAGATAATGGGATTAGTATAGGAAACTGCACCCCCGACCGCGAGTCTCTAAAGTGATCCCTGGCCTCCATGACAGAGATAATGGGATTAGCATAGGAAACTGCACCCCTGACCGCGAGTCTCTAAAGTGATCCCTGGCCTCCATGACAGAGATAATGGGATTAGTATAGGAAACTGCACCCCTGACCGCGAGTCTCTAAAGTGATCCCTGGCCTCCATGACAGAGATAATGGGATTAGTATAGGAAACTGCACCCCCGACCGCGAGTCTCTAAAGTGATCCCTGGCCTCCATGACAGAGATAATGGGATTAGTATAGGAAACTGCACCCCTGACCGCGAGTCTCTAAAGTGATCCCTGGCCTCCATGACAGAGATAATGGGATTAGTATAGGAAACTGCACCCCGACCGCGAGTCTCTAAAGTGATCCCTGGCCTCCATGACAGAGATAATGGGATTAGTATAGGAAACTGCACCCCCGACCGCGAGTCTCTAAAGTGATCCCTGGCCTCCATGACAGAGATAATGGGATTAGTATAGGAAACTGCACCCCTGACCGCGAGTGTCTAAAGTGATCCCTGGCCTCCATGACAGAGATAATGGGATTAGCATAGGAAACTGCACCCCTGACCGCGAGTCTCTAAAGTGATCCCTGGCCTCCATGACAGAGATAATGGGATTAGTATAGGAAACTGCACCCCTGACCGCGAGTCTCTAAAGTGATCCCTGGCCTCCATGACAGAGATAATGGGATTAGTATAGGAAACTCCACCCTGACCGCGGGTCTCTGAAGTGATCCCTGGCCTCCATGACAGAGATAATGGGGTCAGTATAGGAAACTCCACCCCCGACCGCGAGTCTCTAAAGTGATTCCTGGCCTCCATGACAGAGATAATGGGATTAGTATAGGAAACTGCACCCTGACCGCGAGTCTCTAAAGTGATTCCTGGCCTCCATGCAGACCAACATGACGGGCGGTAGAAGGAGCCGCTTCTGTGGCTTCTTGCTTCACATTGGACACGGAAAAATCAATAACTTCCAACTCTTTTATCGCTCTTTAACACAATTTTCTCACAATATAGGTACACGCACACTTATGGTGTTGGGTAGCGTGCTCATGCATCTATGTATCCGGCTTGAGTAAATGTTGCCAGATTTTGTTTCAAGTCAAACGACGTTACATTTTTGACGCACATTGCAGCGCCGATGGATATTGGCGTTCACCACTTGTGCAGTGCCATATTATATCAAACTTCCAAACAGTGACATACTTTGCAGATCATATCTGATCAAAGACCCCCATTGACCTGTGCTGAATATGTGTTTTTTTCCGAAGCCTGAGAATGATGACAATGCTAACTGAACGTATTGACCGGTGCTAACCATGTGCTCTTCAGAAGCCTCACAGTTACAGCTGCCATTAATGGCTGAATTGTGCAAACTATATTTCCAAACATGGACGTCCTTTGCTGCAGCCAAGAACTTACATCACAGATATAAGTGCATGCTACCACTAGTTGCATCTCCAGTACAGACATACGTCGAGCAACGAGGGCGGCCATGCACTTGTCACCAAACACACAGAGCTAACATGCACGTGGACGCATACCGCCAATTCAGAGGTTATGGCCCGAGCATCGGGTGACTCCCCGTGTCTCCGAGAATATATTTATCATCATGTCTGCACCACAGTAGGCTTTTGCGAGTTCACCCTGACCCCGTGCTGTAGGTTGTTGCAAGTAGTCGCACTGTTCACCCTGACCCCCTGTTGTAGGCTTTTGCAAGTAGTCGCACTGTTCACCCTGACCCCGTGTTGTAGGTTGTTGCAAGTAGTCGCACTGTTCACCCTGACCCCGTGCTGTAGGTTGTTGCAAGTAGTCGCACTGTTCACCCTGACCCCGTGCTGTAGGTTGTTGCAAGTAGTCGCACTGTTCACCCTGACCCCCGTGTTGTAGGTTGTTGCAAGTAGTCGCACTGTTCACCCTGACCCCCTGTTGTAGGCTTTTGCAAGTAGTCGCACCGTTCACCCTGACCCCGTGTTGTAGGTTGTTGCAAGTAGTCGCACTGTTCACCCTGACCCCGTGTTGTAGGTTGTTGCGAGTAGTCGCACTGTTCACCCTGACCCCGTGTTGTAGGTTGTTGCAGGTAGTCGCACTGTTCACCCTGACCCCGTGTTGACATAGTTGTGTGCACATACAATCATTCGGTTCGCATCTGTGTTGCTATCGCTGAGTCGCTATTGGTACGTTACACACCAGCACGGCGGCAAATCGGCCATATATTTGATTTTTATCCTTGGTGCAAGCGGCGATGGTGATCTATCCGCATCCCAGACACCACCGGCACTCTAGGTCAGGTGGTGGAGGACGAACATATATGGCATCAGCACAAATGTGCAGCTGTCAAGCTAGGATGTGCGTCTGTAGAGTTGTAGAGGTGTAGAGTTGTGTTGTGTCCATGTGTTCTGGTGATGCTTACGTATGTGGCGTTGTAGGGAAGTCCCAAACTCTCCTTCTGGTATTTCCCCGCGTCGCGGAGCGTCGCCCACCGGCGTCTGGAGCAATCTCTGAGTGCCGACATCATGAGCATGCACAGAACATTCACGCTAAGTAACGTCGGTCACACTCAACAAGGTCAGTCACACCGCATGACGAAACATGAGAAACAAGTCACGCTGGACTGCTGCGGGTTACATGCTGATAGACTATGGCAGTCGTGCCTTACCCGTGCTGATAGGTTATGGCATATGTGCCTTACCCATGCTGATAGGTTATGGCATATGTGCCTTACCCATGCCGATAGGTTATGGCAGATGTACGTTGTACATGCCGACAGGTTATGTCAGATGTACGTTACCCATGCTGATAGGGTAACCTATTCTGATAGGATATGGCAGATATACGTTACTCATGCCGATAGGTTATGGCATATGTACGTTATCCGTGCTGATAGGTTAACCAATGCTGATAGGCCATGACAGATGTACGTTACCCATGATGATAGGTTATGGTCGACGGACGGGCGAAGTTAGGCGAAAACCGCAGCGGTGGAAGATCAGATCTCCCGGCATAAAAATGGTCAACTTCAACGGCGCCAGGGGTTTATTTTTTCCATAAAATAAACATATTTCAGAAATATTTTGATCTACGACATTAAGCTGTACAAATTGGCTGCATTTAGTAGCTATATTTTATTGGGTGTATTTGGTGACAATATATTATTGGGTGCATTTGGTGCCCATATACTATTGGATGCATTCGGTGCCTATATATTATTGGGTGCACCTGGTACCTATATATTATTGGGTGCATTTGTTACCCATATATTATTGGGTGCATTTGGTACCTATTTATTAGTTGGTGCACTTGGTGCCTATATATTATTGGGTGCATTTGCTACCTGTATATTATTGGGTGCATTTGGTACCTATATTTTATTGGGTGCATATGGTACCTATACATTATTGGGTGCATTTGGTACTTAGAAATTATTGGGTGCATTTGGTGTCTATATATTATTGGATTCATATAGTACCTATATATTATTGGGTGCATTTGGTGCCTATATATCACTGTGTGCATTTGGTGCCTATCTAGTATTGGTTGCATTTGGTAACTAAATATTATTTGGTACATTTGATACCTATGTATTATTGGGTGCATTTGGTACCTATATATTAGTGGGGGCATTCGGTACATGTATATTAGTGTGTTCATTTGGTGCCTATATATTATTGGGTGCATTTAGCACCTATATATTATTGCGTGCATTTGGCACCTATATATTGGTGGGTACATCTGGTGCCAATATATTATTCGGTGCATTTGGTAAGTATATAAGTGGGTGGATTTGGTGCCTTTATATTATTGATTGCATTTGGCACCACTATTGTATTGGGTGCATTTGGTACCTAAATATTATTGGGTACATTTGGTAGCTATATATTATTGGGTTCATTTGGTACCTACATATTTTTGGGTGCATTTGGTACCTATATATCATTGGGTGCATTTGGTCCCTATATGTTAGTGGGTGCATTCGGTGCCTATATATTATTGGATGAATCTGGTACCTATAAATTATTCGGTGCATTTGGTGCCTATATATTATTGGATGCATATAGTACCTGTATATTATTGGGTGTATTTGGTACCTATATATCACGGCGTGCATTTGGTGCCTATATATTATTGGTTGCATTTGGTAACTATATATTATTGGGTGCATTTAATACCTATGTATTATTGGCTGCATTTGGTACCTATATATTAGTGGGTTCATTTGGTGCCTATAAATTAATGGGTTCATTTGGTGCCTATATATTTTTGGGTGCATTTGGTACCTATATATCATTAGGTGCATTTGGTGCACATATATAATTGGGTGCATTTGGTACCTATATGTTAGTGGGTGCATTTTGTACCTATATATTATTTGGTGCATTTGGTACCTACATATTATTGGGTGTATTTGGTACCGGTATATTATTGGGGGGATTTGATACCTATATATTATTGGGTGCATTTGGTACATATATTTTTAGCGCATGCGCATATTGAGAAACCCGTTCATAATTCAAGTTGGTAGCCTGGAGTCGTTTTATCGAGGCTCTATTCCAAAATTGCGACGCTGAATTTCTCTGCTTCCATCAATGTTCATTGCCTTCTGTAGCACAGTGTACATTGTGTAGCACGCTGTACGTTGTGTAGCGCGTTACGCGATTTGGAACACGTCATGCGTTGTGTAGGACGCTGTGTGTTGTGTAGCATTGTACGTTGTGTAACACGTCGTACGTTACGTAACACGTTGTACGTTACGTAACACGTTGTGCGTCACGTAACACGTACGTTACGTAACACGTTGTACGTTGTGCGTCATGTGTTACGTTGCACGTTATGTAGAACGTTGTGCTACGTGTCGTCTAGATATTGGGGTAGTGGTGCAATAATACTTCACTAACACCCTTCGCCATACCAACACCGGTGCTACGAGTTCCCATTTTGGGGGCATAGTACCAAAATAGGTATCAACTTGACCCATAATTTCTATTTTCAATGAATCGTTGGAAGTTTTAACGTTTTGTGTTTGGAGATATCGAAAAATAATGACCGAAATCCGAGGAGTTTTTCAAATCGGTAGGAGCGACCACCAAACGCTGACCGAAAAGGTCGGCATTTTTGGGTTCCTCCTGTGGCAGCCTTTGCCTGATACCCCTTGATTTGAACTGACCTAAAATTTGGAGATACTTCCACTCCTGTGGACGGGTGGGTACCCATGCTAATAAGCTTTGGCAGATGGACGGGTGGCCATGATATGCGGTCGTATTTAATAGTGATTACTGTCGATTTACTATAGCGATTCCTACACAAGTACGAGCAATTAGCCTTTTCTACTCACCAGTTGCAACGGGGTTATTAATTAATAAACACGATGTGTTTATTAATTAATGGTAAGCTGTGTTCAACGCCAGAAAGTGCTTAACAGAATTGTCATATTACAGGATATTATACAAGCAGCGAAAATATGTCACAATTTGTTTCTATTTTATAGTTAAAAAAGATCGCACAGACAAAGTGGAATAACCGTTCGGCTTCGAGCAATCTACGCATGATGTTACAATCATCTGGGTTTTTTTTTTTCATTCCGTAGCACCACATTGAAAGATAACACTCACACTCTCTCCATTGGCACGCATAACGTATTTCACAGTTCTCAGGATTATGCGTACCTCCACGGAAATCCTGAAAACTGAAGAATGCGCGATAAATCGAGGCGTCGAGGGAGGAAACGTTTTTGTCAATGCGTTGCTTCTCAATGAATCCTGATCACAGTCTGCTGTAACGCAGACTGTGATCTGTAACCTGTTGACTGGGCATGACGTCAGCATGGCCCGCCCCTACCCCCACCCGCCACCAGTCCGTTCGAGGTCGGCTCGACATAAATCGTGGCCGCGCCGCCACGTTGCCGAGGAATGCGGCAAATACGGTTCGGGATGCGGCATTGGCGACGACGAGTGGGTGGTGGCGAGTGGCTGCTGCCGGCCGGGCGCCGCTCGTCTGCCCGGCCAGCACCACATGCCGTGTCGGCCACGGCCAGAGCCGGCCAGAGCCGGCGGCCAGATACTTACCAGACGCCGACTATGTTCCATACACACCCGCCGTCCGGCACCAGGGCCCGTCCCTGTTCCCTACACACCCACCGTCCGGCACCAGGGCCCGTCCCTGTTCCCTACACACCCGCCGTCCGGCACCAGGGCCCGTCCCTGTTCCCTACACACCCACCGTCCGGCACCAGGGCCCGTCCCTGTTCCCTACACACCCGCCGTCCAGCACCAGGGCCCGTCCCTGTTCCCTACACACCCGCCGTCCGGCACCAGGGCCCGTCCCTGTTCCCTACACACCCGCCGTCCGGCACCAGGGCCCGTCCCTGTTCCCTACACACCCGCCGTCCGGCACCAGGGCCCGTCCCTGTTCCCTACACACCCGCCGTCCGGCACCAGGGCCCGTCCCTGTTCCCTACACACCCGCCGTCCGGCACCAGGGCCCGTCCCTGTTCCCTACACACCCACCGTCCGGCACCAGGGCCCGTCCCTGTTCCCTACACACCCGCCGTCCGGCACCAGGGCCCGTCCCTGTTCCCCTACACACCCGCCGTCCGGCACCAGGGCCCGTCCCCGTTCCCTACACACCCGCCGTCCAGCACCAGGGCCCGCCCCTGTTCCCTACACACCCGCCGTCCGGCACCAGGGCCCGTCCCTGTTCCCTACACACCCGCTGTCCGGCACCAGAGCCCGTCCCCGTTCCCTACACACCCGCCGTCCGGCACCAGGGCCCGTCCCTGTTCCCTACACACCCGCCGTCCAGCACCGGGGCCCGTCCCTGTTCCCTGCACATCTCTGGCCGGCATCAGGACCCGTTCCTGTTCCCTGCACCCTGTTCCTCTGTTCCCCTGTTTCCTCCCGACAGTGAGCATGTCGGCCCCCTAACAGGGGCCTCCGTTATGTTGTCAGAACGTCCAGATTAGGTAGCCTATGTTGACAGGAGTTTCCTCGAGTTCACGAACACTCCGCAACACCCGAGAGGAGGTTCTGTCACCCTGCGTGGGGTTTCGGCTCAGGAGGTTAATTTACTTTGATAAAGGTACCCAATACTTCATGAGGAGGCCAAACACTCGATAGGGGTCGCAGCATGTTTTCTGGAGAACATAGACCACGAGATCCACTGGTCTTCACAAGAAGCCCCAATGTTCAGAGTTCTCAGCGTCCGACAGAATACTCCTGGCCGTGGGGGGGGGGGGCATTAGTCCTGGGCAGCTTCATAAAAGGTACGACAATACCCAAATGGCCGATAGAGGGTCTGGTGATGTTGTCCGGAAGGCCACAGAAGACCCATTGATGCTGATACCCGGCCCATTGATACCCATTGATACCCATTGATGCTGATAGGATACCCGGCCCCGTAATTATGTCTGGAGGCCCCAGGCCACGGAGCTTTTAGAGATTGTTGAAGGCCCAAATACTCGATAGGAGGGGGCCTTCTATCGAGTATTTGGGCCTATTCGGCCTATTGGTCCTATTCGTTGTGGCAGGTGGTCCATAGAGCTCACGAACAGCTTCAAAGTCCAGCAGGAGCACCCCAAATGCTGTTAAAAGGCCCCAGGTCAGAAGATTCCACCGAACCACCAGTCTGTCCGGACATCACCAGGCTGCATACCCATGGCGGCCATGACCCAGACTAGACGAGGAGAAGATTCCACCGAACCACCAGTCTGTCCGGACATCACCAGGCTGCATACCCATGGCAGCCATGACCCAGGCTAGACGAAGAGAAGATTCCACCGAACCACCAGTCTGTCCGGACATCACCAGGCTGCATACCCATGGCAGCCATGACCCAGGCTAGACGAAGAGAAGATTCCACCGAACCACCAGTCTGTCCGCCGGACATCACCAGGCTGCATACCCATGGCGGCCATGACCCAGGCTAGAGGCGGCCGCGCCGGAGCCTGTGTACCGTCCAGATGTGATGACCATACCAGACTGCGGCCTGTTTGTCCGCCAGAACCGTGCAGAACGTTCCGGCCGCTGGCTCTGTTTGTGTTTGAATCTGATCGACGGTTGATCGCCTGTCTGCAAGCTGTCTGTGAGCTCCTGCGTTGGCAAGGGCGGCCAACCTGCGGGTCGTCCTCATGGCGCCAGCACGTCAGCGGCGCTAGGGTGGCCAACCTGCGGGTCGTCCTCATGGCGCCAGCACGTCAGCGGCGCTAGGGCGGCCAACCTGCGGGTCGTCCTCATGGCGCCAGCACGTCAGCGGCGCTAGGGTGGCCAACCTGCGGGTCGTCCTCATGGCGCCAGCACGTCAGCGGCGCTAGGGCGGCCAACCTGCGGGTCGTCCTCATGGCGCCAGCACGTCAGCGGCGCTAGGGCGGCCAACCTGCGGGTCGTCCTCATGGCGCCAGCACGTCAGCGGCGCTAGGGCGGCCAACCTGCGGGTCGTCCTCATGGCGCCAGCACGTCAGCGGCGCTAGGGTGGCCAACCTGCGGGTCGTCCTCACGACACCAGCACGTCAGCGGCGTTGGGGCGGCCAGGATGCTGCCGTAATTACGGAAACAGCACGCTGTCAGAGGAGTCGGGAATGGCCAGCACTGAGCCACATTGGGCCACACTGGGCCATACTGGACCACACTGAGCCACACTGGACCACACTGAGCATGCTCTTGGCCAATCTGGGCCACGCTTGGTCCACTTATGCTTTGGAATTCTGGACTTGAGGAAGAAAATGTTTTGGCCATAAAATTTGGTGAGGATAATTTTGTTTCCATTTCGGACATCAGCCACTCCTTCTTGTACTTTCCGCGACAGGCTCGGTTATTTTTAGTGCAGAATAATACGTTTCCATTCATTGTGAAATAAAACCATTTAATCTTCCAGCAATAAAAAGGAAGGGATGATTTACTGGAGACAATGCTTTGGATACACCAGTCTAGGATCAGGCTGTTTTTCAAGCCCTGGTTTGGGCCACGTGCGTGGAAACGGTGCGTTGTCAGATGGATTGAGATGGAATGGGGGCTTGGCTGCACATGGCTTGTTGCAATGCAAATGGCAACAGGATGAATGGTGGCGTTAGTTTGAATGCAACCGCAAAGCATGAGCTCATCGAGACTATATGACGAAGAGAATTCGACAAGTGGGGCACCAAAATATGTGACTCATCCTGCTACACACGATGACAAGTGCAGATGCTTGAGTGCGCCGAGCTCCATACAGCCCTGGGTATAACATTCCGTACCTCGGCCTCGGGGGCAGGACGAGGAGGAAGACTTTTCTCAGGGGCAGGACGGGGAGAAGACTTCCCGGCGCCTCGACCGAGATTAGCACGGGCGCCGCCGATCTTCGTCTCCTGATAGCCAGCGATCACCAGAGCCTCTGTCAGTGCGGCCAGCAACTACAAGCCAAGTACACTGCTCTCCCGTCAATTGGAACTGGCCGGGGAAATGTCTGCCTGGTTGAATGTGCCCGGTTTTCGACCTGTTTACCGCCCACACACCGATGTAGTGTGCCTGATTGACGACGCTCAGTCGCGGCCAATGTGCCGTGCCACTGACAGGACCTCACCCTTTACAGGATCACCAGCCGAGACTGACGGGAGCGCCCGGGCCTCCTGGCCAGTGTTCCTGTAACACCAGCCAGGTGGCAGCACTGCTGTCTACCTTTGAGTCGGTGCGCGGTGCGGAGGGCGCTCCGGGCCGAGATGGAGCTCCCGGCATGTCAGGCTCGCCGGTCAGTAGTCGCTGGAAGAGGCCGGTTACGTTAGGTTAGGTTAGGCTAGGCTATGTTAAGCTAGGTTAGGCTAGGTTTGGCTGAGCTAGGCCAGGCTGGGCTGAGCTAGTCTAGGCTAAACTAGCCTAGGCTAGGTTGAGTGAGGTTAGGTTATCTGATCAGTGTGTCCGGTGAACTGTAGTCGTTTGTTGAGGCTCAATTGGCCGACACGTATGATGAGCGTGCCGTGAGCGGGCTGACCGCCAGACCGTGTTTCAGGGTCATCCTGGACCTCGAGGAGAACGAGGCCCCGAGGGACCTGACGGCGCTCAGGGGGACAGGGGAGACGCTGGTCCAAGGGGACCGGAGGGCATACCGGGATCCAAAGGTTTGTGAGAAAGACAACCGGAAGTATGAATGAGAAGATATTAGCGACAGTCAGCGGTTTGTGCGTGCAACCATGCTTTTCATCGACATGGACATTGCATTATTCGGTTTGCTCGTGTCAAATATGCATCACTTGCTGCGGTGATGCATATTTGCATCACCGCACGCTCTTCTAGACTCTTAATTTTGTACCTCAGTCATTGGGACCGACGAACAGTATGTTAGCGCATAGCCCGAGACCAGGCATGTCTAGTAGATTGGTTGGTTATTGGTTGCACGACACGTCGACCGTTGAGTCATATAGCGTCGCCAATCTCTCACGCCGATTGGTCGCGGGCGAAGAGTAGCGACAGGGGAGACTCGAACCCACAATCTTTCGATTGTGAGACGAGCATCTTACCCCTAGACCATTCGTCCCCTGCCTAGTGGATTGAACGGGCCTGGAACTGAATGGCGATTTCACTGACTCCAGTCGCTTTGCCAACTAAGCATGCTGCCACTGGACTCGGGCCGTCATCCGGACGGAGCCTGAGCCCTGACGATCCGACTACACTGAGCTGGCCTTGGCTGTCCAGCAGACTGAATGGACTTGTCTCATGCCAAGGTTTAAATACGGTCATGAGACAGACTGGCGTGGCTCGTCCGTAAAACTAAAACGGTCCGTTGCTTCACCGGACCACGCTGAATAACCCATCCCTCCCACTGGACCGCATTCAATAACTGATGCCTCCCACTGGACCCCACTCAGTGACCGATCCCTCCCACTGGACCGCATTCAATGACCGATCCCTCCCACTGGACCGCACTGAATGACGGATACTTGACACTGTACCGGACTCAATGACCATTTATTCCCACCGGACCGTACTGACTGACCTGTTACTCCCACTGGGTGACACTGACTGATCGGTTCCTCCCATTGGGTGGCACTGACTGATCGGCTCCTCCCACTGGACTGCGCTGACTGTGTGATATCTGTCCAGGTGACGCGGGTAGGGATGGTGTGCCGTGGAACTGACTGATCGGCTCCTCCCACTGGACTGCGCTGACTGTGTGATATCTGTCCAGGTGACGCGGGTAGGGATGGTGTGCCGGGAACTCGTGGTGAACCCGGCCCACCAGGACCGGCCGGAATGCAGCTTGGTGGCTTCGGAGACAGTTTCGATGTCAGTAAGAGAGTCAGATGTCAGTAAGAGATGTCAGATGTCAGTAAGAGAGTCAGATGTCAGTAAGAGATGTCAGATGTCAGTAAGAGAGTCAGATTCTGTTGTCACCCTCCGTCACCACATTCTGTTGCCAACCGTTGCTACCACTGTTTTGCCATCTGCTGCTCTGGTCGTTCTTCTACCATCGTCTTTTGCTGCATTTTATACTACGCTCTTCTGTTTTCGTGGCCTATTTGCACATTGTTGTTGCTTTGTATTCCATCTGGTGCTACCACCTACGTACCTATCATTACCACTGTATGCTATCACATGATGTTGCCACCTTATGTTGCCACATGTTGGTGCCCCCTGCTGTTACCATCTGATGTTATCGTCCGCTGTACGCTGAGATGTCAGTGTAGCTCGGCTGTTAAAAATACGCCTGATCAAATGGTCTTTCGCAGCACTTGTCAACTATAATTAAATGAGCATACTTGCGAACCTGCTCTAAAGCTAAGCTTGCAAGTGGTGATAATACAGAGTTATTGAAAGATATATTAACTACAAAGGCCGCATATATCGTTTTTTTTGTCAAGTAAAGTAAACACGTGAAAATGTTCTCCCAAAGCAACTGAACGTTCTTGTCCAATAATACCTCGGCCATTGCAATGCACCTATGACACATGTTTTAGGTTAGAATAGCGATGTGAAGACATTGTGAACAAATAGTAATAAACCAGCATTGTAAAGTTGCATTTATCATTTTTTCCTCAAATTCCGTCGCCCACATAATGCTATTTATCCCTTCATTGATCAATTTTAGGTGCTCTGACGAGGCATTTCCATGATGACCTCGGCAGGGTGGGATTTTAGGGTGATGTTTCCATTCGCTCGGTTGCCATGTAGCTCTGCTTTTTGTGTGCATTTCTTGTCAAGTGATGACCATGTTTTCCTCTAGCCGTCATGGAAACCACGGAATGTATTCAAGGTAAGACACGTTGGGTTGTATCACCGACGTACGTCATGGTCCCTGACCGTAAGCACGGATAATTGTCACAGAGTCGTCACGGTCACTGCCAGTAAGCACGGACATTTGTCACGGAATCATCATGGTCATTGACAGTAAGCACGAACAAATGTCACATAATCGTAATGGTCACTGAGAGTGGGCACGAAAAATTGTCACAGAATTGTCATGGTCAATAACAGGAAGCGCGGACAGTTGTCACAGAATCGTCATGGTCATTAACAGGAAGCGCGGACAGTTGTCACATAATCGTCATGGTCAATAACAGGAAGCGCGGACAGTTGTCACAGAATCGTCATGGTCATTAACAGGAAGCGCGGACAGTTGTCACATAATCGTCATGGTCAATAACAGGAAGCGCGGACAGTTGTCACAGAATCGTCATGGTCATTAACAGGAAGCGCGGACAGTTGTCACATAATCGTCATGATCAATAACAGGAAGCGCGGACAGTTGTCACAGCATCGTCATGGTCATTAACAGGAAGCGCGGACAGTTGTCACATAATCGTCATGGTCAATAACAGGAAGCGCGGACAGTTGTCACATAATCGTCATGGTCAATAACAGGAAGCGCGGACAGTTGTCACATAATCGTCATGGTCATTAACAGGAAGCGCGGACAGTTGTCACAGAATCGCCATGGTCAATAACAGGAAACGCGGACAGTTGTCACATAATCGTCATGATCACTGACAGGAAGCGCGGACAGTTGTCACAGAATCGTCATGGTCACTGACAGGAAGCGCGGACAGTTGTCACATAATCGTCATGGTCAATAACAGGAAGCGCGGACAGTTGTCACATAATCGTCATGGTCATTAACAGGAAGCGCGGACAGTTGTCACAGAATCGTCATGGTCAATAACAGGAAACGCGGACAGTTGCCACATAATCGTCATGGTCATTAACAGGAAGCGCGGACAGTTGTCACAGAATCGTCATGGTCATTAACAGGAAGCGCGGACAGTTGTCACAGGATCGTCATGGTCATTAACAGGAAGCGCGGACAGTTGTGATATAATCGTCATGGTCAATAACAGGAAGCGCGGACAGTTGTCACATAATCGGCATGGTGAATAACAGGAAGTGCGGACAGTTGTCACAGAATCGTCATGGTCAATAACAGGAAGCGCGGACAGTTGTCACATAATTGTCATGGTCATTAACAGGAAGCGCGGACAGTTGTCACATAATCGTCATGGTCATTAACAGGAAGCGCGGACAGTTGTCACAGAATCGTCATGGTCAATAACAGGAAGCGCGGACAAATGTCACAGAATCAAATTCTGAGCGTAAAATATCAACGCATTAATACGCTATCGAGCTATGAATGTTGTTGTCGTGGTGATTTTCCGCATCCACTTTTTCAGACATTTCACTTATGGTTCTATCGTTCACATACATGTACTGCACATTAGCTCAGCCATGAATTTCCGATGGAAAGAAAGTCTTGCGACTTGGCAGATAATTGCGGCCATTTAGGCTCCATGTTCCGTTCAAGGTGGTGTTTCCCCGCCCCAGGCGTCCTGTGGGTGGTGGCAGTGATAGGTGGCCGAGTGTTCGAATCTAAGGGTAGGGGGACACCGGGCACCGGGGCACCCTACCCCTAAGGGTAGGGAGACACCGGGCAGATTACTCGTCGATTGTTTCCAATCAAAACTATAGGGTAAATGTTCCGTATTTAAGAGGAGGCATCGTGCCCCGGTGCTCCTTCCCCGTTCCGCCACCTGTACTGACAGCGGTACACCGGATGGGTTGCCACGTGTTTTCACTGTCGAGTGGACCCACTGTTGATCACCCGTGTCACCGGTATCAGCGAGCCCGGCCGTCTAACACCTCTCCCCCTCCCTCTGCAGCAAGACGATGAGATGTTTGGCTCTGGGTTCGGCGACCGAGGATTCGGCCGACCCGGAGGACCGGGACCACCAGGTCAGTGTCAGAGGTCCGGGACCACTAGGTCAGTGTCAGCGGATCGGGACCACCAGGTCAGTGTCAGAGGACCGGGACCATTAGGTCAGTGTCAGAGGACCGGGACCACTAGGTCAGTGTCAGAGGACCTGGACCACCAGGTCAGTGTCAGAGGACCGATACCACTAGGTCAGTGTCAGAGGACCGGGACCACCAGGTCAGTGTCGGCAGACCGGGACCATTAGGCCAGTATCAGAAAACCGAGACCACTATGCCAGTGTCCATTACCACTATGTCGGGACCATTAGATCAATATCACAGGACCGGGATCATCAGGTCGGTGTCAGAGGACCGGGACCATTAGGTCAGTATCAGAGGACCGGGACCATCAGGTCGGTGTCAGAGGACCGGGACCATTAGGTCAGTATCAGAGGACCGGAACCATCAGGTCGGTGTCAGAGGACCGGGACCATCAGGTCGGTGTCAGAGGACCGGGACCACCAGGTCAGTGTCAGAGGACTGGGACCACTAGGTCAGTGTCAGAGGACCGGGACCATTAGGTCAGTATCAGAGAATCTGGGCCATCAGGTCAGTGCAGGAGGATCGGGACCACTAGATCAGTGTCAGCGGACCGGGACCACTAGGTCAGTGTCAGGCGGTCACATTCCCGCTGAACAGGTGTCAGATGATTACATGTTAGTCGGTCACATTCCCGCTGAACAGGTGTCAGATGACTAGGTGACAGGTGACCACATATAAGTCGACCCAACTGCCTCTTTTTTTAATTGGTTGCCTCTTTTCACCTCTTATGAATTGGCTACAGAGGTTGGGTCGACTTATATGTAGTCATATGAGAACGTCTTTCATAAGTCTTTCATATTTATAGTATGTGAAACACCCTGTTACTTCCAAGGGAGTTGCGAACCTTATTCCAAATAGCAAATCAACACTTTGTGAATGTGGCACCATTCAACCTTCAAACTAGAAAATAGATAATATTTTTATTTTTGGACCTTGTTTTTGTACACATGATGTTGCAATGCAATTTTGAAGTTTTCTTTACGGTTTTTGCATGTCATTGTCTGACACCTTTTTGCATTCACTTTTGCTGAAGGCAAATTGATGTTCTGTAAGCAAACAAATTTAATTTTTTGTTTGAAATATATAATTTCTATACAACATAGTGGAATAAAAAATTTTAATGCTAATGTATTGCTTTTAGGTGCATCTATGTAATATTTCTTGTCACCAACACATCAATGACCGAGGAAAATCAATATTTGCACTCCCAAGAGTAATTAGGTAGTGATCTGCATCTTCAGTAGCGGTACTGTGCGCTGGAATGAAAGCATAAAAAGGTAAATGCACTAGGTAGGGCGGCATGTGATAGGTAGCAAAGCTGGCCTTTGAAATCAAAAGAGGGTATCCGATTGGCACATTTCTGCACCTTTGCTTCCTTCAATGCGGCTTTCAATAATGCTATTTCCGGGTTCCTTGTATCTGAATGTATAAGGCTGAAGCAGTGTCCTGGGCTGCTGTCAGCTGGCTGCTGTCAGTTGGCTGCTGTCAGCCGAGAAGGCGTCACACGAGTAGATGGCACTTCCAACATAAGCTCAATTTACTAAGCCCTAAAGCCCATAAGCCCTACTCAATTTAGCCTATGGTGATCACCTTGGCAAGATATGATTCAACTGACCCACCCAATGTGCCCTTGCCGCAACGTGACCAGTATGGCCTGGCATATCCTGACGCGATCCGATTGGGCCGATCAAACCCGACCCGACCCGACCCGACCTGACCTGATCTGACCTGATTGTTTCAGGTCCAGCTGGGCAGGACGGCGAGCCGGGCCCGTCCGGTGCTGCCGGGCTGTCCGGATTCCCCGGCGCCCGGGGACTGCCAGGAGCCTCCGGAGAAAAGGGTGAACGAGTAAGCATTTACCGTATGCTGCCTGTCACTAGTGATCAACCAAGAAGACGACGGTGCCAAGCACTTCGCATATGTTGATCAAAACAACCGTGCCAAGCGCCTCTCGTGTATTGAACATAGCATGCAATGGCATAGCACACAGTTTTGGGTTGCTGCACACTGTAGGTTCCGTGAAATAACCCAATGTTATCGTATGGGATGTTGGAATGCGTTTTCGAGTGTCCGACGATCTGCTAGCTGCAACTCTAGTTGTGTGTTGATAGTAAAACCAACGAAGACGTTGGGCATCTTTAAACTACCACGGTCCCATCAATCAGTGCTGGAGATATCTCACCAAACCAGATGATGTGGGAGTCTCCGGGTCCGACATTTTCAGATTTAATAGGGAAAATTAAAAATGAACATCAACACGCACACGGGAGGGGTGGAATTCTCCCACCCTTCCTCTTTCTCTACGATATTTTATAAACGGGCGGAGATATGGTAATGTAATCTAGTGGCTTTCGTAACAACTGATGAGTGCATCCTATGCAACACAAATGAATTCGAAATCCGCTGGTAAATATAGGAACTGTGGTTGTGCAAGTCGACGAACCGACTGCCGAGCGTTCAAAGTCACAAAGGTCGTCGGTGCAGTGGTGTGTCGGTGTGGTACGTCGGCCCATTTCGACCTCATTTGACCTTGAAAGCATTGACCTATTGTCATGAAATTTATACTGAACCGATTGCACTACAGCCGTAATCTATCCTCCAATCTCCGGACCCACCCAGGATCTCCAGAGCCATGCCCTCGATATATGTCCTATAGCATAAGGTTAACATGATTGTTTTAGCGGTAGTAGGACAGCCAGACAAGCTGGTCGGCCAGTACCCTACCTCCTGCATGTGTAGGAGTGACCATTCTGGTGAATGCATCATGCGTAACGGAGAGCGAACATGACATGACCTGACTCAATGGAGAACGGACATGTGACCTGACTCAATGGAGAACGGACATGACGTGACCTGACTCGAGTTGCCATATCTGTGCCGCAGGGCTTCCAGGGCAGTCAAGGTCCGCAGGGCTTCAAAGGGGAGCATGGAGAATCCGGCACAGATGGACAGCCGGGCGGGACGGGACCCAGCGGCCCGCGGGGAGAGAGAGGTCAGTATCCCACCGGGGATGGACAGCCGGGCGAGACAGGACCCAGCGGCCCGCGGGGAGAGAGAGGTCAGTATCCACCGGGGGCTGGGAGCGGGGAGACGGCCCGCGGGGGGAGAGGTCAGTATCCTCCCTCCCCCTATCCGAGGGAGTCCGACACAGATGGACAGCCGGGCGAGACAGGACCCAGCGGCCCGCGGGGAGAGAGAGGTCAGTATCCCACCGGCCAGAGGACTGTCTTCCTCCCCCTATCCGAGGGAGTCCGACACAGCTGGGCAGCCGGGCGGGGAGAGACAGGCAGTATCCCACCGGCGGAGGCTGTCTTCTCCCTTCCGAGGAGGCGGGACAGCCGCGGGGGAGAGAGAGGTCAGTATCCCACCGGGGAGAGGACTGTCTTCCTCCCCCTATCTGAGGGAGTCTGACACAGCTGGGCAGCCGGGCGAGACAGGACCCAGCGGCCCGCCGGAGGGAGGGATCGGTACCTGTCATAAGAGAGGTCAGACAAGTCAGCATCCCCGACCACTGCCAAAATGGAGAGGAGGGGCAGCGTTACGCTGGGAATGGTTAACAAGTACAAAGCCTCCCGAAGGGATACGCGTCTCTCCCGGCCGACGCTTACCCCTCCTGGAGAGAAGCCCATGATTCATCTAAGAAGCGTCTGTTTACACGTTTTCGGCACAGAGGTCAATGTTCCCACTCATCTTGTTCAGGAGCGGTTTTCAAGGGTCGGCAAGGTAGACATTATTCACTAGAAGTGCAGCTATGGGGGGACGGGGACTCGGACCACCCTTAGCACCAAAAAATACACTAGATTAAAGGAGAAAATTCTGAGATTGTTACGACTCAAAACGCTTCATTTATGTCGCGCTTCGCGCGCCGGAAGCTTCCTCTGTTTCCTCATACTTGTTTTGTCGGGCCTCTCTCTAGGAAATTCCTGGCTGCGCCACTGTTGTTCACCCATGCGTGGAAGCAGTGCAATGCTGCCTCCGCATTAGACTCGTGATGCGGAACACAAACTAGTTGAACTGTACTGGTGGAACACGCAGCCTCCGCAAGGTATGACTTTCTTTGGGAACGATGGTATGTGTGTGTGTGTAGGTGGTGTTGGTGTAGGGGGGGAGGGGGGAATGTCGATTTCACTTGACAAAAATGAACGGATCAAGTTACTAGTAGCTCTCGCTATGTTGCACGAGTTCATGTTCAGTAGGTGGGGAGGTCAGAGGGATGAGATGAAACTTTCCGATGTCAACAATGTATCCAGCTGACAGCAACTAGCGCCAGCCGTGTGCACCGGAGCAAAGTGTGGAAGTGCGGAGGGCGTCACGAGTAATTTGTCTGGAGGTGGTGGTAGCAGTGCAGATCCAGGGGCCCATTCCACGTTGGTTGGTTGGTTATTTGAGTTTTAACACGCGCATTGGAGGGGGGGGGACGAAATCCACCCACCTCTCCGGTTTTTCGTCCATAACTCCAGATTTTACCGGTCGATGTACGCCATTTTTTTGCGTACCTACTTAGAAATGTCCAGCGCGTCGTTCAAAGTAAGAAAAACGGAAATAGTCCAATTTTTTTTCCGAGTTGGAGGCCGTTAAATTCAAAACATTTCGTAGCGCCAGACCACAAAAATCGGCGCTGATGCGCTTCCCGTATATTGGCAAAAGGGAAGTGTTCTTGGCAACACTAGCGACTTGTTTGATGTATATTGTTATGCTATATAGTTTCAAGGTCTTGTTAGGTTACCGAGGTCAAGTCAGGTCAAGTTCATGACAGGTTAATGGAACCAAACTTGGTCAACTGGAATGTTGTCATAAATGCAAATGCCTGTCATGCGATTGATGTCACTTTTCATGTTACTCCCTACACATCCTGAAAACTACTGTTTGTCGTTGTCTACCTAAGCGTTTCCATACTTTATTCATGTACTTCACTCCTTTCTTCGCGAAGCCGATTGCGCCGAGCCGCCCGACGGAGCAGTCGGGCGGGCGACCCGGTTCAGGTAACTGGAACAGGTAATTGACCTGATAATGTGCTGCTATATAGGTGACCTGAGGTCAAATTCCGGGTCTAGCATCTGTATTGCACCATTATTAATGTCCAAATCATCATCGATGCCCATTTTGGAGCATTTGAACACAATCACAGCGATCCATAACAATGACAAGCCAAACCACGCAAAACAAGAAAATGTTGACATATGTGACCTGATTTTACCTTTAAAATATTGACCTAAGGTCATGAAACTTGCACACAATTAGAGCTCACTACCGTACCCATCCATCCTGAGAATTTTGTTACTCCAGCTTTAATAGGAGCCGAGATCTTAGTGGGGCGAAATCCCCCCCCCCCCCTCCAGTGCGCGTAATTTTCAGAGGCCCTCCAGGGCGCATGTTAAGGCGCATCGACCAGGTTTTGTCATTTAGCGCCCAGGCCTATTCCACGACAAATCCACAAGTGAAAGGGTAAACATAACACCCGATATTTTATATTTTGATGAAAATAATTGTGCGGGGTTATTTGATGCGCCGAATCGAGCTACGCCATTTTTTAAAGACAGGTCAGGTCAACGGTCAAGAAGTTATAGTCCCGGGCATTTTTAAGATGTCACCTTACAAGGTTGTCTTTTTCGGTCAATGAAGAACAATCCAAATTCTGCAAAAGTAAATATCGTTAAACTTGCAATAATCCACTTCATCTTTTGGCTATTTTCTTTTACGGGCTATTTGAAATCGTGACATTATGACCTAAGGTCACGTGATCTACTTTTACTTTTGGGACAGTCGGAGACTTTTTACTTTTGGGACATCTACTTTTGTCAAAGCAGGAGACAATGAACGTCACGGCCCACCTCACCGAGCACTTCTCGAAAGCCATCACGGTAAAGGGATCACAGGGGTACCACAAGTTCGTACCAGTAATAATTAATATTAATATTAATATTAATAAAATAATTCGTACCACAGCACCGTAATAGTTCAAGAACTGTTTACCGATGTGGGGCGTGTGTTAATGGTAGCTGAGTAAAGTGAGACGTGTTAATGTGCGCGCTGGCATGGGTGTAACCGCTGGGTGGGGGGAGGGGAGGGCTGGGGGACATGTCCCCGAATTTCTGAAAAGGTGCGATTTGTCCCCTCCAATTTCTTTCGTGCCAACCCCAAGCCTCAGCTACCTGGGTTCGATCGCCGCAAAATTATACTTCATCATTTATAAAGTGAAAATATATATGAAAGAGAATCACCAAAAATACTAGAAGCCGATCAATGGGCTTCACGGGCTACATGTCGCTACAAAATCTCCGAATGGTAAATCAGCAAACGTTCGAAATGTCTGCTTCTGGGCCATTCTTGAATGACATGAACCTTGACTATCTTGTGTTCTCGCTCGGGTGGAAAATTGTGCTTTGCGAGGCAACACATTTTCATTATCGCAAGGCTTTATACGTCTTAGGTTGCATTCCCCTGCGCATATGTTGATATATCTTGAGAAAACGTGACTGGGTATCTTTGAGTATCTTCGAAACCATTGCAGGGAGTCATGGACAGCCTTTAGCACGTACGTCAAGTTGACGTAGTATTCGTATTCGTATTCAGCGACGAGTTCGCTAGAGGCGTATTTGCATTGGCATTGGTATTCAGCGACGGGTTTATGATTGTTCGAATCAGATTCCACAAATGATTCTGCTTGCACTGAACACACTGGAAGCAACTACATAGGTCTCACATTACCACTTCAATGGTCAAGGTCCAACGCACACCGGCTTCTTCAGTCGACTCCAATTTTTTTCGTTTTCACCAAAACCTGTCCAAATCTGGCCACAGGCGATAAGCTGTGATGAACCATCGTGTAACATTTCAAACCGGTATATATCAAGGTTAAGCTTCCAGGTCAAAGGTTGGCTTGATTTATTAGATGGCGGAATTAAAGCGATATCGACCGAACGCGCGGTTCGGTTGCTATCGATTCAATTTCCATCAAATGGGCGTCATTCGACGTGGCTTGTTATGCGGCATCAGAAAGCTAAGAAATCGAAGTCTTGTTCAGGAGCAAAGGTCGAGATGATCCTTCGGTCGCCTCAATGTTTGTTTCGTTTTCGCTCAAACCTATTCAAATCTGGTATCAAGCGATAGCCAGTGGTGAACACTCGAGTAACATTTCAAACCGGGACATGTCAAGGTCAAAGGTTTGATAGAGTTTTTGGTGACCTCGCGTTTCATCGCTATGACTTAAATTTGCAGAAAATAGATGGCATTCGACATCGCTTGTTGTGCGGTGTCAGAAAATTGATAATTTGTAATAATCTGGACCGGTCAAAATTCAAGCCGATGTCTTCGGACGCCTTGCATTTTTTTGGCTTACACCCAGGTCTACCCGGATCCACTATCAAGGGATAGCCCATGGTGAACCCTCGAGCAACATTTTGAAACCGGAATATGTCGAGGTCAAACCACAAGATCGAAGGTTAGCTTAAATTGCTCCGGAGTCCTCGCACCTCATCGCTATGTGTTCAATTGTCATCAGGTGGGTGCCCTTCGACGTGCCGTGAGGTACTCTAGCAAACTGTTCAGAAATCACATTAATTTGCAAAGTCAAAGGTCGAACTATTTTCTTCGATCGCCCGCGTTTCTTCGTTTTCTCCCAAAGCACCCGTATGTGGCATGAAGAGATAGCCCGTGGGCAACCCTCGAGCAACATTTCAACCCAGGACATGTCAGGTCAAGCCTTAAGGTCAAAGGTTAGTTTTAATTTTTCAAAATCCTCACGTTTCGTCGCTATGGCTTCAATTTGCATTATATGGGTGTCATTCGACGTGGCTTGCCGTACGGTATCAGAATGCAGAAATATCAAAATAATTTCGAAGGTGTCGAAGGTCCGGTATATATACAGTGATTGAGTGAAATAGGAATAGGAGGATCAAATCTATTTTTGTTTGCAGCCGTTGTGATAGCAGGCATTCATATCCTATATGACTAGGAGCTCCCCCAAGAATTCCGTCATAACCTGCTCGGACGGCGCTCTCATCGCTGGTTTTCAATTTACACTGCCACATTGTTGTTCCGGACATATAAACTATTTTTCGCTTTCCTCTTAACACGCGCCCTGGAGGGCCTCTGCAAATTACGCGCACTAGAGGGGGGGCACATTCCGATCCTCCCCCCACGATCTCTGCTCCTATTAAAGCTGGAGGAACGAAATTCGCAGAGTGGATGGGTACGGTAGTGAACCTCTATTTTGTGCAAATTTCATGACCTTGGGTCAATATCTTCAAGGTCAAATGAGGTCACATTTGTCCAAAAACAAATCTTGTTTTGCGTGGCTTGGCTTGTCATTGTTATGGATCGCTGTGAGTGTGCTTAAATGCTCCAAAATGGGCATCAATAATGTTTTTGGACATTACTAATGATGCAATACAGATGCTAGACCGACATTTGACCTCAGGTCACCTATATAGCAGCACTTTATCAGGTTAGTTAACTGTTCCAGTTACCGGAACCGGGCCGCCCGCCCGACTGCTCCGTCGGGCACCTGGGCGCAATCGGCTTCGCGAAGAAAGGAGTGATGTGCATGAATAAAGTATGGAAACGCAATGACAAACAGTACAAATGACAAACAGTAGTGCATTTATGACAACATTCCAGTTGACCAAGTTTGGTTCAATTAACCTGTCATGAACTTGACCTGACTTGACCTCGGTGACCTAACATGACCTTGAAACTATATAGCATATCAACATACATCAAACAAGCCGCTAGTGTGTCAAGAACACTTCCCTTTTGCGGATATAAGGGAAGCGCATCAGCGCCGATTTTTGTGGTCTGGCGCTACGAAATTTGTTTACTTTAACGGCCCTCTAACTCAAACAATTTTCTGCCGATTTCCATTTTTCTTACTTTAAACGACGCGCCGGTCATTTCTAAGCAGGTACACAGAAAATCGCATATATCGACCAGTAAAATCTGCAGTTATGTACGAAAAACCGGAGGGGTGGGCGGATTTCGCGCCCCCCCTCCAGTGCGCGTGTTTTAATGGTTCAACGGAAATTGTCAAGTTTCCAAGAGAAGCCAAACGTGAATGCGGACGATTTTATAACCAGCCGGAGTTCATAACCGCGAGAGAGCAATGTTATAATCAGGGGTGGATTCAGGAATTGTCATGGGGGGCACTGGTTTGTACGGGCACCATTTCTTTGGAGCGGAGCCACTGCGAAAGCACCTTTCAGCCTCTGGTTGAAAATTTCGATGGGGCGGGTTTCACACGGTCCTTGTCAAAGGGACGCGTTTCCTTCCAAGGGGGTGCCTTTTCTTGCATAGGGGCGCCTCTGGCTGAAAAATCCGAACGAGTACACTGCAACCTTTTCAGAGGGGCGCATTTTCCCGGCCGGAGGGACGCCTCCTTCCATGTGATAGGGGGCGTGGGGGGGGGGGGGGGGGGGGGCGCATGTCCTCAGTGCCACACCCTTTACCCGCCCTGGTTGTCATTCCATCGAAATGTGTCCCCGTAAAACTGGAAAACATGGGAAAGGTTAGTGTAAGTTCATATTTACTACAACAAAACCATCGTCCAATATGTTCTGTTTTTCCTGCTACAAGAGGGCAACGTTTAACGTACTTACATCATTGCTCTATGGTGATTGTGAAATCGGGCCCAGCATATACGACACAAAGCTAGATGTTCATAGGAAGTGATAGGGAGTGAAGCTTGCTAATTTTGGCGAAACTTTCTGTCCTCCCAAACATAGTTTTAACAATGGTAAATCTGAAAATGAGCCATTGAAAATGAAGTGGCTGAAATCCAAGGATTTTTTTTTTTTGTGGGGGGGGAGGCGGGCTACCCCTCTATCCTGTCAAAACTTACCGTGTCCCTGGTTTGTCCCCCCCCCCACCCGAAATTTCGAAACCGTGGCTACACCCATGTGCGCTGATACAGATTGTGTTGATTAGTATTATCGCAGTAACAGATCATCAGTCTGAACTGGAATTCTTACAAGGTATGGCCTGATCTGCCGATCTGTAGGTCATTACACTGCATTGCATTATAATACTGTACTGCAGCACATTATTGTATTGCATTGCATTACGTAATTCGGTTACTTTATTGTGTTACACAGATGTAGCCGGCGCATGATCCAATTCGAGTCATTTCAGGCTCAGCATGTGTCAATGGATGCGTTCGCGCCAAATTTGTCCTCAAACAGTTCGAAATGAATGCGCTACTCAGTCTATGAGGTTCATTTTTTCGTTTCCAGAATGCGGAGTTTGAAACGCCAGCAGGTTGATATTGCAGTGATTGGCGGTGTTAAAACCCTTCAGCGTCGTCGGTGAAATATGGTCGTACATTTTTGATTTGCTGACATTGGTGCAAAAATATATGGCATGAGGTAAAAACATTTATATTCCTTTTCTCCTCGCAAGTACACGATCAAGGACTTCACAAATGATCCTTCGTCGCTTCTGAATTTCCAAAATAGCATTGTGACTGCCTCGAAGGTCACAATGCTATTTGAGTCACCTAAGTCACGTCATCTTAAATAACAAGCTCACCATTTCAAAAATCGGGTGAAGATAAATGTCGAAATGGACACAAGATGTAGTGAAGCATGACGAGTCCAGCTATATATAGCTTCATGCAATTCGTGTTAGTCTTCATTGAATTCCAGGCCTCAAAAATTAGGTGACCTCTTAAAAATGGCCGAGGCTATAACTCCTTAACCGTGGCTCAGAGCTTTCGGAAAATTGCACAGCTAGATTATAGAGACAATCTAACTTCATATTAGTATTGTCATCGAAATATGAAGTGTAGAGTGTTATTTTGGCCGCTTCACTTGTCGATTTGTTGGGGAATGGGCCACATACCACAATTCGGAGACATTTCTGCCATTTCTGTTTAACCCTTGACCTCACAACGAGTTGGAGCACTTGTGCAACACAAAACTCAAGATCAGACGACTCACATTCTCATACCATCGCGTACCTCGAACGTCAAAAGGTTTATATTTCAGTCATATACCGTTCTAGACAAATATTCAAACAGGCCACGATGAACTGGAGCAAAAACATTCATGCATGCTTAATTTAGAACGTATATGTGGGGTTTTAGGGGAAAAAACCCTCTTTTAATTTTTGCTTCTAAAGATATGATATCAAACGTCATTTCTGCACTTTTTCAAATCGTATTATGACTCCCGAAAGTTAAAGTCAAAATATTGGGTGTTATGCTCTTGTCGATTTGTCCTGGAATTGGCTGGAGCCGTTTCGAAGATTTTGTGGCGCAGAGGATGAGATGTCGGTTCATGGAGTTCACCAGGGGTTCTTTAGAGGGGATAGCATAGGTCATTGCAAGCTATATTAATAAGGGATGTAAAATCGGATAGTTTACATTATCGTAGTTTATTCCCAATAAATACACCCATTTGTTGAGGGGTAAAGCTTGTTGGGGGTATATATTATTCAAGCGGAACTACTTATTCTTCGTTGTTTACCTATTTGTGCGTAGCCCGGGCCGCTCCTGATCTGATCCTCCATTTCGGAGGTCAGTGGTCCGCCAGATAGTCATGCCTGGCCTTCGAGACATGTGAGCAGACTGTGTGACTCCATGGTCTGCCTGCTGGCGCCGCTGACGTTTTGTCGCCAGTCTGTGTGACTCCATGGTCTGCCTGCTGGCGCTGCTGACGTTTTGTCGCCAGACTCTGGGACTCCATGGTCTGCCTGCTGGCGCCGCTGACGTTTTGTCGCCAGACTGTGTGACTCCATGGTCTGCCTGCTGGCGCTGCTGACGTTTTGTCGCCAGACTGTGTGACTCCATGGTCTGCCTGCTGGCGCCGCTGACGTTTTGTCGCCAGACTGTGTGACTCCGTGGTCTGCCTGCTGGCGCCGCTGACGTTTTGTCGCCAGACTGTGACCCGTGATTTCGGTGGCAGGACCTAGCGGTGCCGTTGGTCCTCCGGGCCCGCCGGGACCTCCGGGACCTCATGCCTCCAGCTGGGGCTGGGACGACGAGGACTTGTCCGGCTCCGGCTCCGGCATGCGACCTCGTGAGTATCGTTACAGTCGCCATCGCAGCTGGGGTCACTGAGACCTCGTGGGTACCGCCACAGTCGCCATCGAAGGGGAGGGCCACTGAGACTGCGTGGGTGCCGTCACAGTCGCCATCTGAGGGAGGACCACTGGGGTCGCTTGGGTACCGTCACAATCATCATCGGAGGGGGCATTCTAACCACCGTGAGTCATAAACGGTTTAAAGGTAGACACGGGGCTGGTCATCAGAGGTGCCAGTTGAGTGTAGCTATAGAGTGTAGCTATAGAGTGTATAATGATAGCTTCTGCAATAACAGTGGCGAACACAATGCCACATTTCTTTACCAGACTCAGTTACAACGGACAGTCACGGTCAGCAACGGCGAACTGCTCCGTGAAGCCCACGTGCTCTATATGGAATTTTCTGATCCGTGACAGTCGCAGGCAGTGTAGCTCTCAAGTTGGTCACGTAACCGTCCTAACGCTCAGGCTGCCTGGGTGTGACTAGCCAGGTGACCTGGAGAATTACGTGTCGACTGACGGGTCTGGGCACCAGTCCGACGTCGCGTGCGTGGTTCTCAGCTCCGTCAGGTGGAATGGTGGGTGGATAATTACGTGTCGACTGACGGGTCTGGGCACCAGTCCGACGTCGCGTGCGTGGTTCTCAGCTCCGTCAGGTGGAATGGTGGGTGCACCCGGCCCGGCGGGTCCTGTGGGACCCCCCGGAACGCCGGGACGTCCTGGACGCGGTCTGCCCGGCATTCCCGGCAAAGACGGAGCACCAGGACTGTCGGGACCTCGAGGACCGCCTGGGAACTCCTCTGATGCTGGTGGAGTGCTCAAGGTATGACAGTGCTCCACTCTCACACCCCACCCGCTTCTGATGCTGGTAGTGCTCAAGGTATGGCAGTGCTTCACTCCCACACCCCATCCACCTCTGATGCTGGTGGAATGCTCAAGGTATGGCAGTGCTCCACTCCCACACCCCACCCGCTTCTGATGCTGGTAGAGTGATCAAGGTATGACAGTGCTCCACTCCCACACCCCATCCACCTCTGATGCTGGTAGAATGCTCAAGGTATGACAGTGCTCCACTCCCACACCCCACCCGCTTCTGATGCTGGTAGTGCTCAAGGTATGACAGTGCTCCACTCCCACACCCCATCCACCTCTGATGCTGGTGGAATGCTCAAGGTATTGCAGTGCTCCACTCCCACATCACGCCCCAACTAGTCGAGCGCGAGACACCCGCCCAGCATTACCAGGCTGGTACCACAGTTACCATTTTGACACCACTAACTGGCGGGATTTCGTATAACATGTCCACTGAACCCCGCTCCTTGCTGGAACAGCCGGCATCAGGACGATGCGTCTTAACCCGAGTCATCGGCTATGTCCACTGAACCCCGCTCCTTGCTGGAACAGCCGGCATCAGGACGATGCGTCTTAACCCGAGTCATCGGTTAGCAACTGCTTGGTTCCGAGTCGACAGCGGACGCGTTGCCAGCCTCAGTGTTGCGTTGACCTCCTGTATGACGTGGATGTTCTGGTGACCTTTTGTGTGACCTCGGCGTTCTGTTGACCTGCGTCGTTGCCATCCCTCAGGGCGACAAGGGTGACCGCGGACGGCGAGGCAGGCCTGGGCCGCCCGGTCGGTCTGGTCCCATCGGCGAACTGGGCATGCCCGGCTGGCCAGTGAGTACACGCGATGGCAGCTCATGTATACAGGCAGTGATGCAGAACACACGATGGCAGCCCGTGTACAGGCGGTGACGCAGACCACACGATGGCAGCCCGTGTACAGGCAGTGACGCAGAACACATGATGGCAGCTTATGTATGCAGGCAGTGATGCAGAACACACGATGGCTGCCCGTGTACAGGCGGTGACGCAGACCACACGATGGCAGCTTATGTATACAGGCAGTGATGCAGACCACACGATGGCAGCTCGTATACAGGCGGCGATGCAGAACACACGATGGCAGCTCATGTATACAGGCAGTGATACAGACCACACGATGGCAGCCCGTGTACAGGCGGTGACGCAGACCACACGATGGCAGCTCATGTATACAGGCAGTGATACAGACCACACGATGGCAGCCCGTGTACAGGCGGTGATGCAGAACACACGATGGCAGCCCGTGTACAGGCAGTGACGCAGATCACACGATGGCAGCTCATGTATACAGGCAGTGATACAGACCACACGATGGCAGCCCGTGTACAGGCAGTGATGCAGACACACGATAAACCAAGTATGCCACTTATGCACAGTTATTCACCATGGATTGCCGCGTTATCCGCTAAAAGCAACCACCCTGATGGTATGTGATAAATATATAAATAACCACCCTGATGGTGATTAGACAGCCAGAAGACTGTGATAAATATTCACGTTGTGGTTATAGTAAGGCGTCGTATCCACTGAATTATGGTAGGTTCATGCTATAATTGTAATGTTATACTAATAATGGCAATGCCGAACGCACAGTGGCTCTCTTATTATTTACAAGGCAAGGTTGCTGGTGATGAGAACACATAATTGTAACAATTGAAATGATGACGGGCATTATCAGAATAATTATGATGAACATCGTAGCTACTGAACGTAATTAATGTAATAAATAATTACACTAGCCACTCACCAATGACCAATATACGAACAGCCGGCGGGAATAGCAACGATTAGAACAATTTACCAACGTTCGTGGGGTTTCCTTTACTGTGATGTTGTGTGGGTACATTTGCTGTCTGACATTATGGTGAGGAGTGTGCTTTCAAACTTTTTGTCTACATGCAGCAGCGTAATGCTATCACATCCAACTCCAGGTTCATTTCCAATTAAGTTGCCGATGCGTGAGGCATTTTAAATTATGCACTCTAGTAGAAGAAGGATGTGCATTGTGTGTTAGAAATGCAGGAATGGTGACCTTTCTGTCACTGCATTCCTGTTCAGCATCTCAATCCAATAATGCTCCTGCATATTTGTGCAGCATTCAAGGAGGAAAAAGGTAAGGGTTTTGTGACGTCTGAACTTTAGCATGAAATATTTGCAAACATTGCCAGTGCATTAAATCTCGCTACTTGTTATATCTCGAACTATGTCGACAATAATTCATTCTGATGCAGTTTGTCAGTCACGCTTAAATGGATTCTGAATGCGTCCCTCATCGCAAGCCGATGTACTTGCCGTCAAACAGCAGCATGTAGGAACTCCCATGTATTGCACACAATTAAAAGAATGTATTATGTTAGAGAGTAGTCAAGTTAATATTGATAAGGGTAGAAGCGTTAGTCATACTAATATGCTATCTCTCTCACTTGAAGGAGCCAATACGGGTACTGATTGGAGGTTGGCATACTGCGACAGTGTGTTTATCCACTCCTACATAGCGCTGTAACTGGTTCATTTGCTCACAGTCGGCCATCACGGTAAATGCCCAAAACACGCTACTCCCTTTCAGACTAATGTTTCCTGTCAGCTGCTCTTTGAGTGCCAGCCGCCCACTGAGTGGAGCCCCCACAGTACTACCTACCCCCGAGTCCCCGGCGCCCCCCGAAAAAAACCCCCCCCCGACCCCAAGCCCCCACCAAGCAATAACTACTAACAACTCCCCGCCCCCTTCCGAGAAGATAGGCACTGAGTGCGGCCGCTCGATACTGAGTGCCAGCCGCCCACTGAGTGCGAGCCGCCCACTGAGTGCTAGCTACTCACTGAGTGCCAGCCGCCCACTGAGTGTCGGCTGATCACATTGACCACGTAGGTTGCTACGGGTAGTTACCACATGTCCACTTAGGACGCAGGGAGTGGTCACTTAGGTCGTCACGCTGCCTAGCTATAAAACTCTGCTGTGATTTGTTCTTTGCATTCCGACCCGCTCACTATTGACCTGTCCCATTGCCAGGGTCGCCGAGGAGAGAAAGGCGTCGGTCTGAAAGGACCCAAGGGAGAGCCGGGGGTGAGTGCCTTCTTGATCGTCCACATCTGATAGCTCGTTCAGTGGATGTGGACGCTGCGCTAAGCTGCAATGTATGCCATGTTGTTGCATTACGTACAATCTGCGTCTGACGCTTCTTTCGCAGGTCATTTGAGTTGAGCGTGCATGATTTTGTCGAAGCATCCGTGACAGGAGTTGTTAAACACGTGATGTCAGTAATGTTCTGACTATGTCCTGTGAGTGCGTGTTGTTGAGTTAGATGGGCCCAAGCAGTTGGTGGGGGGGGGGGCTAAAGTACCAACCCACCACCAGCACTAGATAAAACGCAATACAAGCGTTCCAGGGGTACACCTGACGAGATCAGCCGTCATAGCACTGCTAACATAACAATGGTATGCACTGTCCTGTAGCTAGGTGCCACTCACGGTCCAGTGCAACTCCTACAGTGGGAACTAGCACAACGACCTATGGTATGCACTGTCCTGTAGCTAGGTGCCACTGACGGTCCAGTGCAACTCCTACAGTGAGAACTAGCACAACGACCTATTGTGCCCGAATTACCCCACTAGGCTGCGGGTGAGTCAGGTCTTGTTGATGATTGACGGTGCGGCGCCCCTCCTTCCGTGAACTAGCACGGGACCGGTGTGATGTCCCCCTGTGTCAAGACTTCACAGCGGGACTATGATGTGCCATTGGCAGTATGGTGCAATTCCTGCGGCGAAGTGTGTTACACAATGACTGGTTGAGTCAGTTTCCTCATGGTACCTCGCAGATGTGTCTGCCGGCGAGATGGCAGCCGCCCATCAATTCCTGCGGCGAAGTGTGTTACACAATGACTGGTTGAGTCAGTTTCCTCATGGTACCTCGCAGATGTGTCTGCCGGCGAGATGGCAGCCGCCCATCAATCGTACCGGCTGTTAATTCCAACATCAGTCGTAGCTGTCCACTCGCTTCTGATCAATCAGTAGCGTGGCGGTCATGACCCGACGATAATGATATGCCAAATGTTCATGATGATCAGCTAGATGATCAGAATGATGAAGTCAAGAACCGAAAGTATAGTCATTGAGAAATATGTTCGATGCGATTGTATTCTGTTTTACCATTAGAAGTTGCAGCTGCAGTACTAAACACTGAGTCCTTCTTGAAACAAAAGCCATCCAGTCAAGGTTGACAGCTACTTTATGCATACACCCCAGTCAGCTGACCACTGACGCTTTGTGATTGGCTGCTCAGGTGTGCGCCTGTGATGTGAACGTTGGTCCCGAGGGAGCTCGCTTCGTACCTGTACCAGGAGCGACAGGACCTCTCGGACCAAAGGTACGTCAGAGTGAGGACAGCTCGCCTTCGCCTTCCGTTCATTGGACGTCAATGTCATGGTAGTTCTGGACTTCTCTGCTGGGTGTCTCTCTGAGCAAGTGTCACTTCGAATCTGAATGAGGATCTAGTTGTTGGCTTGCATAGCTTTCCGAGGGATGTGTTGGTTTTTAACACTTTAAAACATATTGTGATATAAATATTGATAAAGAATGCGCTTTCCCCAGTCTGGTCGAATATAACCACACGTTTAATCCAGTGTCTGCCCATTTGCTAACTTTGTGTGTGTGTGTTTTGATGACCTGGTAGAACCTAGGTTGATCTTTCGACAGGGGGAGCAAGGCAGTCCAGGTCTTTCCATCCAAGGCCAGCCAGGCCCAAAGGGCAGTCAGGGAGAGGCCGGTCGAGGTCTGCCAGGCCGCCCTGGAGTCGGCCAACCTGGTATGGAGCACACTCAACATCCCCACGCAACTACCCTCATCCAGCTTCACCTTCCCTGAATCCCTGATCCCAACTCCCCAGTCCCTAATATCCTCGCCTCGCTCTATATCTGCCCGGCGCTGTCAACACCCGTGCCTCGCTCTATATCTGCCCGGCGCTGTCAACACCCGTGCCTCGCTCTATATCTGCCCGGCGCTGTCCACACCCGTGCCTCGCTCTATATCTGCCCGGCGCTGTCCACACCCGTGCCTCGCTCTATATCTGCCCGGCGCTGTCCACACCCGTGCCTCGCTCTATATCTGCCCGGCGCTGTCCACACCCGTGCCTCGCTCTATATCTGCCCGGCGCTGTCCACACCCGTGCATCGCTCTATATCTGCCCGGCGCTGTCCACACCCGTGCCTCGCTCTATATCTGCCCGGCGCTGTCCACACCCGTGCCTCGCTCTATATCTGCCCGGCGCTGTCCACACCCGTGCCTCGCTCTATATCTGCCCGGCGCTGTCCACACCCGTGCCTCGCTCTATATCTGCCCGGCGCTGTCCACACCCGTGCCTCGCTCTATATCTGCCCGGCGCTGTCAACACCCGTGCCTCGCTCTATATCTGCCCGGCGCTGTCAACACCCGTGCCTCGCTCTATATCTGCCCGGCGCTGTCAACACCCGTGCCTCGCTCTATATCTGCCCGGCGCTGTCAACACCCGTGCCTCGCTCTATATCTGCCCGGCGCTGTCAACACCCGTGCCTCGCTCTATATCTGCCCGGCGCTGTCCACACCCGTGCCTCGCTCTATATCTGCCCGGCGCTGTCAACACCCGTGCCTCGCTCTATATCTGCCCGGCGCTGTCCACACCCGTGCCTCGCTCTATATCTGCCCGGCGCTGTCCACACCCGTGCCTCGCTCTATATCTGCCCGGCGCTGTCCACACCCGTGCCTCGCTCTATATCTGCCCGGCGCTGTCCACACCCGTGCCTCGCTCTATATCTGCCCGGCGCAGTCCACACCCGTGCCTCGCTCTATATCTGCCCGGCGCTGTCCACACTCGTGCCTCGCTCTATATCTGCCCGGCGCTGTCCACACCCGTGCCTCGCTCTATATCTGCCCGGCGCTGTCCACACCCGTGCCTCGCTCTATATCTGCCCGGCGCTGTCCACACCCGTGCCTCGCTCTATATCTGCCCGGCGCTGTCAACACCCGTGCCTCGCTCTATATCTGCCCGGCGCTGTCAACACCCGTGCCTCGCTCTATATCTGCCCGGCGCTGTCAACACCCGTGCCTCGCTCTATATCTGCCCGGCGCTGTCAACACCCGTTCCTCGCTCTATATCTGCCCGGCGCTGTCCACACCCGTGCCTCGCTCTATATCTGCCCGGCGCTGTCAACACCCGTGCCTCGCTCTATATCTGCCCGGCGCTGTCCACACCCGTGCCTCGCTCTATATCTGCCCGGCGCTGTCCACACCCGTGCCTCGCTCTATATCTGCCCGGCGCTGTCCACACCCGTGCCTCGCTCTATATCTGCCCGGCGCTGTCAACACCCGTGCCTCGCTCTATATCTGCCCGGCGCTGTCAACACCCGTGCCTCGCTCTATATCTGCCCGGCGCTGTCCACACCCGTGCCTCGCTCTATATCTGCCCGGCGCTGTCAACACCCGTGCCTCGCTCTATATCTGCCCGGCGCTGTCAACACCCGTGCCTCGCTCCACACCCATGCACCTCGCTCCCCATCCCTGTTCCTCGCTACGCACCCATACGCCTCACTCCCCATCTCTGCGCCTCACTCCCCATCTCCGCGCCTAGCTACCCACCCATACGCCTCACTCCCCATCTCCGCGCCTAGCTACTCACCCATACGCCTCACTCCCCATCTCTGCGCCTCACTCCCCATCTCTGCGCCTCACTCCCCATCTCCGCGCCTCGCTACCCACCCATACGCCTCACTCTCCATCTCCGCGCCTAGCTACCCACCCATGCGCCTCACTCCCCATCTCCGCGCCTCGCTACCCACCCATGCGCCTCACTCCCCATCTCCGCGCCTCGCTACCCACCCATGTGCCTCTCTACCCATCTCCGCGCCTCGCTACCCACCCATGCGCCTCGCTCCCCATTTATGCGGCTCGCTCCCCATCCATGCACCTCACTCCCCATCCCTGTCCCTCACTCCCCATTTATGCGGCTCGCGGCTCGCTCCCCATCCATGCACCTCGCTCTCCATTACTGCACCTTGCTTTCCACTCCTGCGCCTGACTTCCCATTCCAGCGTTTCACCCCGCCCAACTGCGATACATGCTGAATCCGTATCCTCTCATCACCTCTCGCAGTCACAGCTGATCTCATTCTCTTGGGGCACAACTGTGTTTTATATCACGTTCAGGTCTACATGTTCACACCTGGCTGAATGTTGTTCTTGCATCGGTACAACCATGCTTAGCATCTACTCAATGCGTTCGTTAGTGTGATTCGGTCACGAAGAGGCTGACGCTGTTCAATGTGAACTCATTAGGTTCGGCGATGAAAGCGTGTAAACTGTAATGTACCAGCCGTCAGACACAGGTGCGATCAGACGGCGACAATGTCGTGGGCCCAGTTGTTGCCGGACGGGCTGTAATGCACCAGCCGTCAGACACAGGTGCGATCAGACGGCGACAATGTCGTGGGCCCAGTTGTTGCCGGACGGGCTGTAATGCACCAGCCGTCAGACACAGGTGCGATCAGACGGCGATAATGTCGTGGGCCCAGTTGTTGCCGGACGGGCTGTAATGCACCAGCCGTCAGACACAGGTGCGATCAGACGGCGACAATGTCGTGGGCCCAGTTGTTGCCGGACGGGCTGTAATGCACCAGCCGTCAGACACAGGTGCGATCAGACGGCGACAATGTCGTGGGCCCAGTTGTTGCCGGACGGGCTGTAATGCACCAGCCGTCAGACACAGGTGCGATCAGACGGCGACAATGTCGTGGGCCCAGTCGGTCAGACGGCGACAATGTCGTGGGCCCAGTCGGTCAGACGGCGACAATGTCGTGGGCCCAGTTGTTGCCGGGCGGGCTGCAGCCTTCAGGCTGAATTCAGTCGCCTTGTGCTCGATGGAAACGATAATTGAGTTGTTTTTGCCCTTTCTTTAGTGTGTTATGAACTATCCAGCCGTGGCTAGGCAATTTCGATAGGTAGTCAAGACTTCGTTTGTCTAGACATTTCAAGTCATGTTGGATGAACGTCGCTCTTTTGATGAAATTCCTCAGGTTTAGATGACAACGGCAGTTGGTCTTACTTGAGGAACTGAAGGTTCAGCTATTTCCATGCAATAGCATCAGCCTACTGTGAGACATTACCAAGTACATATGAGGGGAACCCGTCATATATAAATTGAGCGATATTAGTACTTTTAATCAAAATGTAAAAGACATTTCCCGACGTTTCGACTTTATTGCCTTCACCAGGGAAACTTTATATGAATGGGACTGAAAATATGTTTGTGCATTTTTTGAATTCACGGTCAAATTCACTTTTTATACCTCCGACTTCAGCACCTTTTAGGAACATCACACAGCCGTTAACACAATGCATGTTAGGTACACGGTTCGATTCGTGGTTTGATGCGCGACACCGTGATCAGGACAACAAATACAAGTACAGCGAAGATTACAAATTATTTACCCAGGGTCAATACATCGCAACGGAACGGTCATTTTTCTGACGAGCTCAGCTGTAATACTCGAAGTCTTAAAAAATTAAAACCCTCATGTGCTGGTCGTGGCCACAGTGGCAATATATGCCGCCTCCACCATTCGCCGTTCAGCTCTGGTAGGATTGTTTAGAGCTGAAACTATGATATTTCCAGGTTTACTTGTAATTTGAGGAATGGATGCGGTCCGACGATTTGACGGCTCCCGATGAGGATCATACAAAAGAAAAAAATGCTGTTTTAAAATACAAATGAACCCTATTCGAAATAAAGCGACCGAAATCCGGGACGCCAAACGTCGTGGGTGTAGTTCTGGGCCCCCTCCGCAAAATTTGCCCTATCCTTGGACAATACCTGGCTCCTTCCCTGTCCCCTCAATATTGGCTTGCCCTTTAGTAAGTTTGACTTTTAGCATTGGACCCCATGGACGCCCCAATCGATTTCGACCATCCAACTTTTTCCATGTATAGTCTCCACCCCAATGTATTTTGAGAACCTGATAGCCCTAGGAAGGAGGCGAGTGTTGGGGCCAAGGAGAACGGTAACAGTGACATTATTTGTACTTCATATGCACAAAGCCATATGCTTGGAATGGATTCTCGATATAAAAAAGTTCATGCGCACTATTATGCAGACCTGATGATTGTAGTCATTCCCTGAAGAGATAATGTGGTGAACTCCGATAAGAGTAATTTATTTGTGCTATCACAAGTATGACCACCAATACAGCATTTGAGCTCACACATTATTTGTTCAGTCTTTATTTCTTCTAAAAATACCGAAATATTGGCGAGAACTTCCTATGTAAATCCCGATGGCAGCCGGTTGTAAAATTGGCCATCGGACAAAAACTGAAATATTGTACAGAACAATTATTTCAAGGTTCTCTCAGTATGCGTTGTTCTGAACTGAGCGGTTTCAGAACGATTTTTTTGTCCTGAAGATGATGGCGAACAACATTGGGTATAACGTACATGTAAGCATAGGTATCGATTTATCTCATTGTGGGGCCCCTCCCCTCCTCCAATGCCTTTGACGGATTGACATCCATGCATGTAAGGAGTGTGCCTTGGTTTTTGTTTGTTTGAAAGGCGAACTGACATTCGGGCAGCAAAAATGGGAATATGTGGACCCGCAAATGTGTGGACAGTCTGAACAAATCCAGAGCTGTCTTTCTACGTTCGCGTAAACCGATAAAATCCATCACTTTTATGGGACTTTGTCATCCACTCTGCAGACATCATAGCCACTGCCCCGACGACTGCCATCCACCTCCACTCCGACTTCCACCCCCACCCCATCACCACACCGCCACCGACAACAATACATAATCAACAGCCGATACATAATCTGGGCGTGCTAACGAAACTGGTATGAATGCAAGTCCGACATGCCTTTTGATATATCAAAGGATATCCAACTTGTGGTAAACATGTTTATTTCGGGATGCGTCTTCCCTATTCCTTTAAGGGATGACTTTCTAGCCCAGCCGACCCATTTCTGCACCATTGCTCGCCCTTCGCCTGGAACAGCTGGCAGAGGCTCTGGCAGAGCGACCATTCACAACACATGGTTTGGTTTTTATAATAAAATGTCTGAAGTGATCCATTTTTTTGCCGGTTTATTGACATGGAGAGTACATCCTACATTTTTAGAGGGATCATTGCTGGAGCGTGATGTTGTTCATTAGATAAACAGGCTACGAAACCCAAGTAGTTGTCATACATATAGATAAACAAATAATCATACAAATATAAATGTCATACAATAAGACAAATATACAATAGACGTCATAATATAGATTAGCAATGCATTACAATAAATTTTCACATGTACCAAGATACTAAAGCCATTTTCCGAACAAGCTTTAGGCACTGTTGTGCTATGCAATCTTTCAGTTTGGTCCATTTCCCCCGCCCATTGTGATATTACTTTCGCGCGTGTCACTGTCATCTCATTGGTAATGTTTTAAGGAAGCCCCACATCTCTCAACTTGATCCATTTCTCCCCTCCCACGATGTCACTTCTTCCGCGCTTGTCACAGTCATCCCACTAATATTGTTTTAAAGAAACATACTAATTTTATATATAGCTCATGCGGATGTTGAAATGTGCACGAATTACGAACAAATGAAAAAAAAATGCACAGCGTAACTGTGGTCGACGTTCTAGTTTGCACGTTGTTTGTTTCAAGTGTTGCTCAATGTGGCATTCAAATGCTGTTCCAGTTCTCCCTTCCCTCTCCTAACAGCACTGGGACAACGCCTTTCAAAACAATGATATTAGACGCGCGTACTTCACCAGCCACCGTAGGATCCTTTGCATAGGAATACACGCTCTTTTGCATTGGGGTGCATGCACATGACATTATTGTCAGAGGGACACTCATGCATCAGGTAAGCGATCCGTGGAATGCCTCAGTGTCATCAGCCATTCCATGGAATACGTGAACAAAAGGTATGAGAAGTTGTCAGGGGAATGATGCAATGATGCTATTTCATAAGATGTTTCATGGTAATTTCGAATTCATAGAATGCCTGAACTTGTGAGTCACCTGGCATAGCGAGAGTGGTTGTTTCATATGAGTCACCTGGCATGGCGAGAGTGGTTGTTTCATATGAGTTACCTGGCTTAGCGACAGTGGCGATTTCATATGAGTCACCTGGCATGGCGAGAGTGGTTGTTTCATATGAGTTACCTGGCTTAGCGACAGTGGCGATTTCATATGAGTCACCTGGCATGGCGAGAGTAGTTGTTTCATATGAGTTACCTGGCTTAGCGACAGTGGCGATTTCATATGAGTCACCTGGCATGGCGAGAGTAGTTGTTTCATATGAGTTACCTGGCTTAGCGACAGTGGCGATTTCATATGAGTCACCTGGCATGGCGAGAGTAGTTGTTTCATATGAGTTACCTGGCTTAGCGACAGTGGCGATTTCATATGAGTCACCTGGCATGGCGAGAGTAGTTGTTTCATATGAGTTACCTGGCTTAGCGACAGTGGCGATTTCATATGAGTCACCTGGCATGGCGAGAGTAGTTGTTTCATATGAGTTACCTGGCTTAGCGACAGTGGCGATTTCATATGAGTCACCTGGCATAGCGGAGTAGTTGTTTCATATGAGTTACCTGGCTTAGCGACAGTGGCGATTTCATATGAGTCACCTGGCATAGCGAGAGTAGTTGTTTCATATGAGTTACCTGGCTTAGCGACAGTGGCGATTTCATATGAGTCACCTGGCATAGCGAGAGTGGTTGTTTCATATGAGTTACCTGGCTTAGCGACAGTGGCGATTTCATATGAGTCACCTGGCATAGCGAGAGTGGTTGTTTCATATGAGTTACCTGGCTTAGCGACAGTGGCGATTTCATATGAGTCACCTGGCATGGCGAGAGTAGTTGTTTCATATGAGTTACCTGGCTTAGCGACAGTGGCGATTTCATATGAGTCACCTGGCATAGCGAGAGTGGTTGTTTCATATGAGTTACCTGGCATAGCGAGTGGCGATTTCATATGAGTCACCTGGCATGGCGAGAGTAGTTGTTTCATATGAGTTACCTGGCTTAGCGACAGTGGCGATTTCATATGAGTCACCTGGCATGGCGAGAGTAGTTGTTTCATATGAGTTACCTGGCTTAGCGACAGTGGCGATTTCATATGAGTCACCTGGATAGGAGTGGTTGTTTCATATGAGTTACCTGGCTTAGCGACAGTGGCGATTTCATATGAGTCACCTGGCATGGCGGGTAGTTTTTCATGAGTTACCTGGCTTAGCGACAGTGGCGATTTCATATGAGTCACCTGGCATAGCGAGAGTGGTTGTTTCATATGAGTTACCTGGCTTAGCGACAGTGGCGATTTCATATGAGTCACCTGGCATGGCGAGAGTAGTTGTTTCATATGAGTTACCTGGCTTAGCGACAGTGGCGATTTCATATGAGTCACCTGGCATAGCGAGAGTGGTTGTTTCATATGAGTTACCTGGCTTAGCGACAGTGGCGATTTCATATGAGTCACCTGGCATAGCGAGAGTGGTTGTTTCATATGAGTCACCTGGCATAACGACAGTGGCGATTTCATATGAGTCACCTTGCATAGCGAGAGTGGTCGTTTAAGATTGTGCCATTTGCTGGCATGCTTTACATTTATGTTGAGCCCATGCATTTCAAGAAGCGCCGTATTTCAACAAGACCTACCGTACCATATATCGCTATGATGTCGCGGCACCTGCTGTATTGACTGATGCTGCAACATACGTTGTATTGACTGATGTTGCAATATTTTCTGCATTGATTGATTTTGCAACATCCGCTGTATTTGCTGATGTTGCAGCGTCCAATATATTGACTGATGTTGCATCATCCCTCGTGTATTGACTGATGTTGCATCATCCCTTGTTTGTTGTGCATGATGGTCGGTCGTCTGTGACGCTGTCATGTTTGAATATATTTGATGGTCTCGTCTGTTGATCCTTGTTTGTTGTGCATGATGGTCGGTCGTCTGTGACGCTGTCATGTTTACATGCTGCACAAAGAGAGTGAGTTCGGACGCCGCCCATCAAGTCCCATGACTGAGTTGAGGATGAAGTTGGGCCGGGGTAGGTTCACTGGCAGATGCTGCACCTTTTTGACCCCTCGCCTGTCCTTACTGAGCAAAGGAGTAAATGCCTCTAGACCTGAGGATGGCTAAGCTGTAATGGTGTACTCTGAACCCCTGCTTAGTCCTTTTTTTGTCGTTTGCTCGTGCATCTGCACCAATGATTCATCAGCAACCGAACCATTGTAGCTGCTGTGGTTCCCCCGTCCAACTGTGTAATGGTATCAGTAACCGAACCATTGTAGCTGCTGTGGTTCCCCCGTCCAACTGTGTAATGGTATCAGTGACTGAACCATTGTAGCTGCTGTGGTCCAACTGTGTAATGGTATTACATAGGGGGCTAGGCTCGAGCAAACCTCATTACTCGTATCCCGAAATTAATATTTTATTAACGGTGTGCATGTGTTGTCTGGTGGCATGATCCGCCAGACAACACCAGCCATGATCTCCCGCCTCCGTTGACCGACGGCCTCCGTGTGCTGTAAATTTGTCATCGTTTGCACTGTGTCGATTTTATCGACGCATTCAACAGCCAATGTCCCACTGGGTGATAGCGTGCAGTCATTCGTGAGAGTTGGTGTGCTTGATGATGGTAGAAGTGTTCAGTAGACACTGGTCGCCTGGCATAAGGCATAACATGATCGTGTTTGATGTTTGAAGCTGGTCTGTCTCTCGCCAGGCAGCAGACGGCGAGGTAAGCACCACCTGTGTGGTACACGTGGCGCTGTAGAGACCGTGTGCAGACGCCAACCCAGTACGGTGTTCGGTGTAAAGTGTTGCCAGTGAGCTACGTGGCGCAACGCTGGTACTGAATTTGATATAGTTGGCTTCCTGGAAGCCGTAGTGCGGCACGATTTCCTGACTTCCTTGTAAGTAAAACAAAAATAAAAGCTTTGGTTTGCTGGGTTCCATCGGTCGAATGGCATGGGAAGATTTTGCCACCGAATCAGGAGAACACCGTTCTTTCTCAACACGCGCTGTGCGATAACAGATTGTGCCGACAATTTCCCAAATTACGAAATATTTGTCACACCGCATGCATTAATGTCATATTTTGGGGAGTGATAAGCGCTTGTTGCATGAGCGTCTGATCTCACAACCAACACACCACCATGGTGATAAATGCAGCTGCAGGTTTGTGATACTGGTCGACCTCTGGCGGATCAATCTGACTATCCATGGCTTTATCAGGTCCGCCCGGATCTCCGGGTCAATCCGGTTCGGGAGGTCACCAGAGCGGAGGTTACGGAGAGCGCCCCTCGGACTCTGAATCGGCTCGGATCGTGCCGGGAGCAGTCACCTTCCCCGATACGGAGTCCATGCTCAAGGTCAGCCTCACAGTTGGGCCAACGGTCAAGGTGAGGCTTGGCCGGCGCTGCATTCATGTGACGTCATATCAAAGGTCGGCCTCACAGCCAGGCCAACGGTCAAAGTGAGGTTTGACCGGCGCTGCACTGATGTGACATGTCATGTCAAAGGTTATCCTCACAGCCGGGTCAACGGTCAAGGTGAGACTTGGCCGGCGCTGCACTGATGTGCCGTGTCATGTCAAAGGTCAGCCTCACAGCCGGGCCAACGGTCAAAGTGAGGTTTGACCGGCGCTGCACTGATGTGCCGTGTCATGTCAAAGGTCAGCCTCACAGCCGGGCCAACGGTCAAAGTGAGGTTTGGCCGGCGCTGCACTGATGTGACTTGTCATGTCAAAGGTCAGCCTCACAGCCGGGTCAACGGTCAAGGTGAGGTTTGACCGGCGCTGCACTGATGTGACGTGTCATGTCAAAGGTCATCCTCACAGCCAGGCCAACGGTCAAGGTGAGGTTTGGCCGGCGCTGCACTGATGTGACGTGTCATGTCAAAGGTCATCCTCACAGCCGGGTCAACGGTCAAGGTGAGACTTGGCCGGCGCTGCACTGATGTGCCGTGTCATGTCAAAGGTCAGCCTCACAGCCGGTCCAACGTTCAAAGTGAGGTTTGGCCGGCGCTGCACTGATGTGACTTGTCATGGTAAAGTGCAGTGGAGATAATCGATCACGATTATCATGGACATGGACAACGATTTTATTGTTACATGGACAACGATTTTCCTCAAGATCTACATCCTAGCTGGGCTAATGGCCGATGTCGCCTTTGATATATGAACGCAATTTTAAAACTCATTATTGCAATAGTCAAGAATTGTCGTTGAATTATGGTGACAGGTCTGATGTGAGATGGCTGCTCGTCGAGCTGTGGATGCCTAGTTGGCTGCACGCCTCTCTGGTCACGTGCACCGTGTGCCACCACCGTGCTACTGCTCCTGTGTATCTTAATACACGCATGATGACTTGCCAGTGCTTCCTCGGGAACTATGACCTGCACAGGTTTGACGTGCCAATTGTGAACTACAGATTCCGCAGATCATTGGCACAGTCATCCCCGAGTTCAGCAGCTCCAGACACATGTCGCGTTTTGTGGCGGTTCTCGTGTTACCTGCCTCCGTGGGCCAACGGTCTGCGACTGTGGACTGCAGCTTCCTGGATTACTGACCTTTGCCGTGCGACTCACAGAGGTCAGACGTCAGTCCAGTCGGTACGCTGGCATTTGTCATCGATGAAGAGGCCCTTCTTGTGCGAGTCGGCGCTGGATGGCAATACGTCTCGGTAAGCCCACACAGCAGCATGTACGTCTCGGTAAGCTCACACAGCAGCATGTACGTCTCGGTAAGCTCACACAGCAGCATGTACGTCTTGGTAAGCTCACACAGCAGCATGTACGTCTCGGTAAGCTCACACAGCAGCATGTACGTCTCGGTAAGCTCACACAGCAGCATGTACGTCTCGGTAAGCTCACACAGCAGCATGTACGTCTCGGTAAGCTCACACAGCAGCATGTACGTCTCGGTAAGCTCACACAGCAGCATGTACGTCTCGGTAAGCTCAGACAGCAGCATGTACGTCTCGGTAAACCCGGATGACAGTACGTCTCGGCAAGTTCAGATGGCAGTGCGTCTCGGTAAGCCCAGATAGTAGCGCGTCTTGGTAAGTTCAGATACTAGTGCGTCGCGGTAAATCAATATGACAGTACGTCTCGGTAAGCCCAGATAGTAGGACGTCTAGGTAAGCCCAGATGGCGTACGTTTTGATAAGTCCAGATGACAGGACATCTAGTTAAGCCCAGCTTGTAGTACGTCTGAGTAAGCCCAGATATACGTGCGTCTCGGTAAGCCCAGATGGCAGTACGTTTCGGTAACTCCAGATGTTATGACGTCCAGGTAAGCCCAAATGGCAGTGCGTATCTGTAAGCTCAGATAGCAGCACTTCTGAGTGAGCCCAGATAGCAGCACTTCTGAGTAAGCCCAGATAGCAGTGCATCGCGGGAAGTTCGAACGTCACTATGTGTCGGGAGATCCAGGTGAAAGTACGTCTTGATAAGCTCGGATGGCAGCACATCTCGGTAAGCCCAGATGTCGGTACGTTTCGGTAAGCCCGGCTGAAAGTACGTCTCGGTAGGTGTAGATACTAGCTCAACTATGTAAGGTTTGAGGAGAAAACATCTGTGTCAGTTTTAATGATAGTTGCTGATGGTAGTTTTTAGAGGTAAGTGAAGAGGGTAATGTGTCAGATACCAGACTGGGGAGTTGCCTGCGACTATGTTTGTAGGTTGAGGAAAATACGTCAGGCACCAGACTGAGGAATCGCCTGCGACTATGTTTACAGGTTGGCCACAATGAGAGCCGATGCGAAAATATTCATATCATGTCTAGTTTACCGTATCGGTAGTTGACCCAGTAGTGTCGCTCCACAGGCAGGTGCGGCTCCTATGATCTCCCTATTGTGCAGGTATCGCAGCTGCTGGATGCACGAGGCTGAATCATGATAATCGAGAAGGGCTTTCTGCAAAGTTTACTCCGTTCTAAGCAAGGCGTGTTTTTGGAACAGAGCCCTGGGCTTCGCCACTCATCGCTCCTGTTACCTCAGTCGCCTCGACAACAGCAGTATCTGCTGCGACGCAAGCACACCTGAGGTGTGGGCTAACTCCTGAGGAAGTCACCTGTCGTGATGCAAGTGCTGGCCAAACCCTGAAGTGGTTACCTGCTGTAATATAAGTATGGGCCATCTGCTGAGGCGGTTACCTGCTGTGATATAAGTGTGCGCCATCTCCTCAGCAAGTTACCTGATGTGATATAAATGTTGGCCAAACACTGAGGAAGTTACTTGCTGTCATATAATTGTTGGCCAAACCCTGAGGCGCTCGTCGTACGCACAGCTGGGCTCTGTAGTGGCATACCAGCCGACTGAGGCTCCAACCGTCACCACTCTACGGCCGGGCCTGGACACACCAGCTCCGTTCGAGTCGGACAGCCTCGTCTCCCAGGCGGACGGACCCACCGTGAGTAGTACATGAGATAACCAGGCCAGCGGTTATATATATATATATATATATATATATATATATATATATATATATATATATATATATATATATACACGCAACATGGACACAGAAACTAGGCTGTCTGGCCTGCACATTCCGAATTGATAGTGCATCAGGATGTTTGTCATGCAGATAGTCACCAAGATTTATATTTTCGTATCGTATCGTATCATTTCGTATCGTATGTCCCAATTCTACAAACTCGCTGCTTCCATGCACAATGCTTACGTAAAATGCCAAGGAACTAGTCGGGGAGTAAGTTGCATTGCTTTTATAAAAAATGTTTCCTAATCACCAAATATGGGTTCGAGTCCAGTTTGCCTCACGTTTGGCAGGGAGTTTCGGCTTAGACTTGCAATTTGCCTAGATTCTGCCTGTGAACTTCCGTGGAAGGGGACCAAATCCTCCCTGGCATAAGCCGCACAATAAGGTTATCCTAAGCACACTTGGAACATCCTGGGCACCTGGGGACATCGTGAGCACATCGTGGATCGTCCTGGGTCCATACATCATGTGCTAGCACAGGATGTTTCCTGCCCATCTCCTAGTTCCCGAAAGACAAAATGACACGAGCTTGACCATGTGAAGAACTCCCGACCTCTGGCTCTCTCATGAAGCGAACTTGACCATGTGCAGGTCTACGACCTCTGGCTCCCTCATGACGCGAGCTTGACCACGTGCAGGACTCTGACATCTGACTCCCTCATTTGCACCAATCTCGTTATGTGATTGCAATGTTAACAAGCGTACCTCTCTCCCAGACATTCCCAAATATGGTAAGTGGAAATGGATAAAATTACTCGTTGTGGTTTATTTGTTGGCGATTCCCTTATATTGAAAGGATTTAAATCGAACCTGATGTTGAGTAGTACCATTTCTGGTCATGTAATGAGCTTCAATTTTAACATTTCCGTGGTGCTATTGAAGCAGGTTGTCTTTAGCGGTGTCGACTGGAATTGTGCCCCCAATGTTGGTTTTCCTTCATTCTCCAAATGCTCGTTAGCTGCCTCCTCGACCCAAATTATGGTACAAGTGTAATGTGAAATTATAAGGAGGTGGTGCCCCCTCTCTACAGTGGCTAAGCTCGTGCACGCAATTCAATATGACGTCATCCGTGATTATTATTATTATCGTGTCATAAGTAGTTGGCTACGTTACGGTGAGTGACTTTTGACTCGTGCCAGTGTCTTTCCGGTCAGATCCTCACGCCTCGTCTCGGGGGGAGGGGGGATTATATTTCCTCCTCTAATCTTCAAACTAAGCGACGCACGAAAACGGAATAGGTATCGTCGGACACCGCTCGACGAGTAGGGTCAGAAATTATCCCCAACTTTTTCTCCTCTGAAAAGTGACGTCACTAGGGGGTTGACGAGGTCACGACTGACGTTATGTTTTTGGCTCTGGGGAGTTCATTTCGGGGAAGATTTTAAAAACAAGTCTTATTTGGAATCAGAAAATGAAGACGAAATCGACCATGGCACCAGAATATTTCTGATTTTTTTTCTCTCAATTTTGAAGTTTCGATTTGTTTGAATTTAATTTGCTAATGGGCAGAGCGTACCGAGAAGCGTTGTTTTAAGTAAACTCAACCTCATAAAGTGCTTACTTTGACCAGAATCTTCGATTTTAGCCCTAATGGGCAAATACGCAAAACAAATATCATAAAAAACGCAGACATTCCCAAATTCCTCTGGTGGGTTTTGGTGTGTCCCCAAAGATAAGGGAACGCTGAAAGCTTTATTGAAATATATTTACTCGTTAAAGCGTTACGACTGGTTGCACTTTTTAGAGATGACCTCACTTGACTTTGACTAACTGGGTGGCCGTGGATGACCTGACCACAAAATTGTCACACAACATGTCAAATTGTCACACAACATGTCAAATTGTCACACAACATGTCAAATTGTCACACAACATGTCAAATTGTCACACAACATGTCAAATTGTCACACAACATGTCAAATTGTCACACAACATGTCAAATTGTCACACAACATGTCAAATTGTCACACAACATGTCAAATTGTCACACAACATGTCAAATTGTTACACAACATGTCAAATTGATGTGGGAAAAGGTATGCTAAATCCCGGCTCGCTGCCGCGCGCCGTTTTTCACCATCCGCGGAGAACCTTAGGGTGGGAGAAAAAAGGGCCCTCCCCCGAGACGACGCGGGTCCATACAACAGCTATCAGCAGACGTGATCATACCTAATTTGTATTGGTCAAATATAGGTGACCATTGTATTTAGCCTCTTAACCAAAGACTTTCCGACAAGACTAGTGTTGTCGGAAAGTCTAGGCTGTGATGGAGGTATCGACCCGAGCTTAACTGACTTAATCTAACCTGACCTGACTTGACCCGACCCACATGTCAGTTGCGACTGGCGGCGCTCAATGAGCCACACAACGGCGACATGATGGGACTGCGCGGCTTCGACTACGCCTGCTACCGACAGTCACGCAGATCAAACCTGGGCGGCACGTTCCGCGCTATGTTGTCGTCACGCACACAGAACATCGACAGTATCGTGCGAACCAGCGACCGCCGCCTGCCCGTGGTCAACATCAAGGTGAGCGGACTGTGTGTGCCGTGCCCGTGGTCAACATCAAGGTGAGCGGGCTGTGTGTGCCGTGCCCGTGGTCAACATCAAGGTGAGCGGGCTGTGTGTGCCGTGCCCGTGGTCAACATCAGGGTGAGCGGGCTGTGGTTGTGTGCCGTGCCCGTGGTCAACATCAGGGTGAGCCGGCTGTGTGTGCCGTGCCCGTGGTCAATATCAAGGTGAGCGGGCTGTGTGTGCCGTGCCCGTGGTCAACATCAGGGTGAGCCGGCTGTGTGTGCCGTGCCCGTGGTCAACATCAGGGTGAGCGGGCTGTGTGTGCCGTGCCCGTGGTCAACATCAAGGTGAGCGGGCTGTGTGTGCCGTGCCCGTGGTCAACATCAGGGTGAGCCGGCTGTGTGTGCCGTGCCCGTGGTCAACATCAAGGTGAGCGGGCTGTGTGTGCCGTGCCCGTGGTCAACATCAGGGTGAGCGGGCTGTGTGTGCCGTGCCCGTGGTCAACATCAGGGTGAGCGGGCTGTGTGTGCCGTGCCCGTGGTCAACATCAGGGTGAGCGGGCTGTGTGTGCCGTGCCCGTGGTCAACATCAAGGTGAGCGGGCTGTGTGTGCCGTACCCGTGGTCAACATCAAGGTGAGCGGGCTGTGTGTTCCGTGGTCAACATCAAGGTGAGCGGGCTGTGTGTGCCGTGCCCGTGGTCAACATCAGGGTGAGCCGGCTGTGTGTGCCGTGCCCGTGGTCAACATCAAGGTGAGCGGGCTGTGTGTGCCGTGCCCGTGGTCAACATCAGAGGCGTTGCCGTCGTGTCCATCGGGCTGTGTGTGCCGTGCCCGTGGTCAACATCAAGGTGAGCGGGCTGTGTGTGCCGTGCCCGTGGTCAACATCAAGGTGAGCCGGCTGTGTGTGCCGTGCCCGTGGTCAACATCAGGGTGAGCGGGCTGTGTGTGCCGTGCCCGTGTCAAAGTCAAGTTGGGACTGTTAGTTGCTACGCGTTAGCCCATCTTACCGTCTGGGCATATACGCAATGCATTGAACATGCACTACACCTGGCCGCTAAGCATGGTAAGTAACGCCAGTATTCGGCATTAAAACAGCATAACCATACTTTTAACGTGCGCGAATATGTCATTGCACTCCTGACAACAGTTTTGGCGGTGATAACAGACCACTCACGGGTCTTCGCTGGGAGCAGCACTACTGCTTTATTCTCCTTGACACGCCCCGATGAGAGTGCGAAAAAGGCAAAGACAAAGCTACGACACCTTCCATGACGGCTGCCATCGAGCTGCCAATTATAATTGCTTTTCGCGCCAGTGTGCTTGTGCTGTGCTCGGTTCCCCACCACCTCCACCATCCATTACGATGGGCCATTCATTACCACCTGTACGATGGGCTCATTCATTGGCTCCGAGGGCTATATAAGTGCTCTGGTGTCTATGACCGACCTACCTAACCTTATTACAGTCGATACCTCGCCGGACCTTATTCGCTGAAAAGCGTGCGACCAGCGCTACGCATCCAACGGGTAGGCACGGGTCTCTATCACGTTGGGTACGTCTCCTGGTCGTCTATATACCCTATTCGGTCCTACCCTTCCAGCCCCGGGGCTTGCGACATGCCAAACCAGTTCTTGCATCCTCCGAGCCAATGCACAATCCGTTTCCCACGAGCAGAGAACAGAGGTGAACTATCGGGCAATGTTTTGCAGCTTTCACGATGTCTAGCGTTAGACTTCCAACGAACGCAGTGCAATGGCTTTCCTTGACGGCTTCACGTGCATACCGTGCTCGAAGCCCATCTGCACCCTGGGTCCCAGAGGCCAGCGGGAATTTGCGGTCAAAGAACCATTTGATTTCAGTTAATGCCTCTGAAGTGTTCATTTCGTCGCTCCCTCTCTCAGTTAAAAGTTTTATAAACGCAAATTATATACAACAATGTTAATATTCTGGACAATTTGGACAAGTTTAAGCTCTTATTACCATTACTCGGGAACGTTTGGTATATAGGAGGGCGTCTCGCAGATTGGCTGCCTCGCTTATAAATGTACTTCATATAGTAAAGTAATTCCAGGCAAATATCCAACATCATGGGTGAAGTATCGCTTGCCATGTCCGTGCTGAATCAATTATACCGTGTGTACTCTTGTGCGCATGGTACTATCCACGTCTATCTGCCGGTTACTGGTGACACGATCCGAGCGAAAAAGCGCCACGTGTACCCCTGAGCTCCCGAAGGCCCACCATTCCGCCGTGGACGTAAATACTCTCCCACCCCCCTAACCACCTCGTCGTCGGGGAATGTACAACGCTATCATCACCGGTCCGGGTTGTATTTCCGACGTCATCCTCGCTTGACGCTGCCATATCCACGGAGGGTTACCTGACTGCGGCCATTAAGCGGCCATCGCTATTTGACCTAAATGCTATTTTGTATGGACGTTCGTCATAGGAGCAGAGCTACGCCACTGAATGCCCAGCTGGAGCGCATCCCTCGAGTTCCCTTACAGTTTGGATTGTATAACTTGTCCGCACCACGGCAGGTAGGTCGGCTATAATTGTAATTTTTGGTCCCGCTGGTGCAAGGGTCGAGCGCATTGGAAGGGGAGGGGAAGACAGGGATTGTTGCACGCACAGTTCTCAACATGCGTGCTCTCGGATCGAGCGATTTCCATTTTTCACGGCTGCTTCAACCCAAGGGTCCTACATGACGGATGTTGCACGCATAGTTCTCAACATGCGTGCTGTCGGAACGAGCGATTGCATTGTTCACGGCCGCTTTCGTCCCCAGGGTCCTACATGACGGATGTTAGGAACCGATTTTTGCTTATTTTTCCTGATCGTTAGCCCAGGCTATACTTCATATTTACCCGCAATAAGTCCTTTTCCACTGTCCCTCCTGTCGGTCAAATTCCGAGTAGATGCTCAGTGTCTCTGCTAGTGCCCTCAGACGTTTCTATACTGAATCTAATATATTTACATTTATGCACACCTTATGACATTACGGCCTATAAACACACCTAGCACATGCACCACTGGCTATCTCACATATAGCACACGCACCACTGGCCTCTACTCAAGTACATCCATACGCGACACAATCCATCCCCCGAATTTATCCTATTTGCCCCCCCCCCCACAAGACGGGTCACCCCTTTCATCCGAGTGAATTGAGGTTGAGGAGGCAATAGCTATCATGGAAATGATGTCTGTCCGGTACTGTTCGAAAGGAGGAAAGCAGGACAGAGAGACGCCACTCACATGGCAGATGTTGGTAGCTCTCTGGCCGTCCGTCACTTCAACTCCATCCGAATGACCTTGCTGTCCAAGTTGCTGCTCCCAGTGTGGGTCCTTCTGTCCTCTGAATCGTACCCTGAGTCCTTGTCCGTGCGACTGTCCTCTCCTTCGTACTGTGCACCAGTTTTCGTTGCAATTTCTTCTGCGCCCATTCCTCCCCCTCAAACCATTCACTAGGCTCCGAGTAAAAAGTTCGAGTGTTGTTTGGTCGGCAGTGCACCATCTTTTGTTCATTTGACTACTTTTGTTCATTCTGCCAAGCACAGCACACCATAAAGAGGCATTTAGCACAGCAGTGTATTGCGAAATCGATAACCTGAATTAAAGAACGAGCAGCATTAGGAGTATAATTTGCATGTGGAGGCAGCGTCACTCAAGCATACATGGGCGGAGGACTGTCACAAAAACCATTTTGATATAAAAAATGATATATCCTATCAGCTTTTGTTGTCCAAACAAAAACTATATATTGAATGGCACTTAGCATTGATACTGCATATGATGGGCACTCCTTCAGTGACGCAATGGTATTAGGCGATCCAACATCAGTAGGTTTAGGCGATCCAGCACCAGTAGGTTTAGGTGTTCTAACATCAGTAGATTAGGTTAGGTTAGGTTAGGTTGGGTTATTGTTGTAATGTTACATTATTCTTCAATATATACTGACCACCGAAAAATCCTTTTTCTTTACAGTCTTTCCATATTGTGTTGAGGTGAGGGGGATAGCATGTTATTTGAAGGATCGTGATGTTATTTTCTTGGTGAAATGAAAACTTCAAATTAAAATGCTCATGTCAAAAAGGTTTTCATTTCCAAAATAAATGAACATAAAATGCATACAAACATCAGAAGACGGCATAAAAGCACATTTGAACCAAAACGCGGCATGGGGGCTTTTATATATTTACCCAATTGCATGCATTTTGCAGGTCCCGAGAGTTGGTTTTTAGTCGTTTGATAGGGCAAAGCAAAAACTCACACATTGTCGAATTCCTTGGATTTGGAAAGCTTAGTAGGCACCTACCTAAACATGAGCTGAAAGCAACATTGTCCCAAAAATACTTCTAGGTTTTGCATAATTTGATATTGCGGCCAATATCTCTCCAAATCATGCTGCTTGGGGGCCCTCCTGGATACACTAGTGAATGCATGGAAATTCAACAGCTGACTAAGCATCACATCAAAGCCCAGTAAGAGCCAACTGGTCCTGAATAGTCTCTTGCGTTGGGCTTTCGGTTCTAGCATTTGCCACCTCCCGTACCTACCTAAGTGGGTCGGTAGGTGACTTGCTCCTGCCCCACAATGCCGCACATTCCCTTAATCTCACGAATCAATGCACACTTTTGTGTGAAACATACCCAGATGTAACTCGAAAGTGACCTTCACATAGCGATTTCCATTGAGAGAACAATGGACTGGACTCTAAAAATGCCGTATACCATGCGCTTGTAATGAAACGAAAACGCAATATATGGTGATATCTACCAGAGGCTTTCTTCTACAAAGCGGCGATAGAGTTATCTTAAATTTAAGATGTAAATTCAACCGTACGTTTTCACTATAATTACGAGTCACACATGCATATTTGTTTCCATTTTTCAATTTTGCTATGTTCCAGTAATTTAAAGGGTCATTTTATACGAAAATAAGATATGCAAATACTGCTAGCTCTACTCAGGTGAGGAATTGCATTCCGTGCCTTAATCGGCGGATCGTCCCCGATTGATACAATAAGTTTTCACTTCTACTCTTGCAGAGTCGTGCGACGGTTTTGGGATCGGGTATTTAGATTCATGAACACAAAAATACAACCCAGACACATCAATTGCAGCTTTATTGTTGGTGTAATTGGGGATCCAGCGGAAATTAAGATGATAATAGTGCTTACCATACATTATTTGCACGTATGTAAAACCCAAGGACAACTGAAATTGATCCATGCTTCCCACAAATATGTTAAAACTGGCTGACTGGCATGACGGCTTCTGGAGGCTGTGCTAGTAATTTAGAAGCGTCTATAGCCAAAATGGAGACTTCTTGTAGACAACGATTTGTCCCAGAGTCAGCAATGAGTTGCCTGATGCGTACGATGCCTTGCAGTGCTGAGAGTATACGATGTTCTGTAAGATGCTGTTATGATTAGCTTGCGTTGTGCTCGTTGGATGTTGGATGAATGTGCTGAAGTAAAATGTTTTTGCGTGGTTAGATCAGTGCGATCAATTTAAAATGTGGATGGTGCGGTCATTAAAATATGACTGATTTTTATAGCGGTTGTAGAATGCGACAATAAATGACATGCTACTGAGTGATAATAATAATCCAAAGGCATTTTTGTGCTCGTGTTGATGGCCTTGTATATCCATGTGGTATGCCACATGGATATACAAGTAGTCACCATCAAGCAAGTGATTGTTGACCACCGCTCCTTATAGTCTATCTGGCTGCAGTATTTTTGAAGGATCTGTTCACTGTTCACTAGCGGATATTTGGATGCATTTTATAACTGAGGCATCATTTTAAAACGACCCACGCATCTGTACCTATCCAATGCCCAGAAGTAAAAATAAACTTTCTTGTTTAAATACAACTTTGCTCTAAAGCGAATCGAATGTGAAGCTGTGGACCCACCAGGGTCCGTGTACACACCAGGGTCCGTGTTCTGGACCCACCAGGGTGCGTGGACACAGCGGGTAGTCGCCGCCTCCCCTCCCCCGGTTGTCACCGTTCGGGGCGGATATAACATGCGCTGTCATCAGCTAATCACTGCTTTATCTCAGGGCGATCTTCTGTTGAAGAGCTGGAAAGGCTTGTTCAATGGCGCCAACGGAGAATTGGCGCAAAAACCGAAAATCTACAGTTTTGATGGAAAAGACGTCATGGAAGATCTTACGTGGTAAGTTCAGCTGAATGAGAATGGGCAGAAATGGCCGTAATTTCAAAGTGTATCAATGCCTTCGTGAATCCATGCCGATTAACTGAATAGCTTACGATGGTGTGCTCTGAGGTGTATGATTCTATTCAGTTGGGAGGGCTCCAACCCCCCTCCCGATTTGCAACTCAGCCCCCCCCAACTTGGTAGCCATCCCCCCAACTTTGGAAGTCAAACCCTTGAAAATTCAAGCAACGCTGCATAAATGTCTTGTACGACATACAGCTCGCGTTCAACCTAGGTAGGTGTAAGACTGTCCAAAACTTCTATTGAGTGGTGACGATATTCTTACGGTTCTTCCAAGTATTCTTTAGTATTGCTGGTGGCTGTCCTCTTTGATAAATTGAAATAGACGAGCATTATTTTAAGTTATCTCAAATCGATAGTAACGTTTAGCACTGATCGCAATATGGATTTTGCTATGATGGTTACATGCTGTTTCTTTCCGTACTGTTTTCAGTCCCTTTTGATGACGGAATCTGAAGTAGCGTATATAATTATAATGAAAACAATTATGAAATTAGGCACAATTGCGAAGCGAAAGGGGAAGAAGTCGTTTCGGCAACCAGTGGATTCTCCATATTCGGTAGTAGTTTTTCATTAACCATTTCCTGATTATTTTGTCCCCGGATAGGCTAAGTTCCTGGAAAGCTAGAAAAAGAGAAATAATATTTAGAAATGTACGTTTATTTTTCAACATGGCAAAATATAGTGGCCCTCAATCCGGGGAGAAGTTGGAATGTGGGGTACCCTAGGTTGATCAACACAGGGCCGACCCCCACCCCCCACCCAACTGATCTTGCGATCCTACACCCCTGGGTGTACTTCATTCATTGTAATATGCATTAGTAATATTGTTGTGAGATAGGGAAAGCAAACAAGATATTTCAAAACGCTATCGACTTTTCGAATGTTGGAATATTGGCATGCCGTAGTGTGAGGGTGTGTGTGTGTGTGTGTGCGTGTGTGCGTGTGTGCGTGTGCGTGTGTATATGCTTGTGTGTGTGCTTATATATATGTATGTATGTATGTATGTATGTATGTGTATGTATGTATGTATGTATGTATGTATGTATGTATGTATGTATGTATGTATGTATGTATGTATGTATGTATGTATGTATGTATGTATGTATCTATGTTTCGCTCCGGTTCATAAGCAATCCTTACTATCTTCATCTCTGACCCATGATACTCATCTCCTCCGTAGGAGAACATGAACCGGGTTCTCTTATCATAAGCGTAGTCAGTGAGGTGATATATTTTTCCGATCCCTATTTAATAGCAGCATAATTTGTCATGCTCATAAAAACCAGTCTTAGTATCGGCTGCAATGTGTTCAAATGTATCTGCCACAGCCCTCCCCTGTTGTATTTAACCCCTTTGGCAACCCAGGAGGCCCCACTGACCCGTGTGCTATGTGACACTTGCCCCGGCTTGACCTCGGCCCGGTTTGCTCTGTCCGCTGCCTATCAGGCCGCAGAAGATCGTCTGGCACGGCGCCAACCAGTACGGCGAGCGTGACCTCGACTCGTACTGTGACGCCTGGCACTCAGCCGACTCAGACGCGGTCGGCATGGCCAGCAGTCTGATGCACAGCCAGCTGCTGCAGCAGCACAAGTACTCGTGCGATAACCGGTTCGCGGTGCTGTGTATCGAGGTGGTGACAACCCGGCGCCGGCGGCGGCGCTCGGCCGAGCCCGACCGCCTGCTCACTGCCGAGCAGTACGAGAGTCTGCTGCGCAGGCTGGACGACGACGAGTAGGTGGCGCGGCCGGCGGCGGAGACGTCACGCCGCACCTGGTAACGTGGCAGACCGGCGGCGGAGACGTCACGCCTGGTGACGTGGCAGACCGGCGGCGGAGGCGTCACGCCGCAAGACACCGCGCGCCTGATGACGTGGCCGGCCGGCTATCAGTTGTGTTCGTATCGGCATGTTCTCTCATCTGTCTGTTGCCCGCCCTGCTCCTCCCCGCTCTCTTTCTCTCTTCCTCCCTCCCTCCCTCCCTCTCCATCCGTTTCGATGTAAATCTACCACGGACATACCTGTGTCATGTGCGTCGAGTTGACTAGATACGCGGGGGTTTGTACAGGCACTAAGGGTGGCTCGGATCTGTGGACAGGGTGGCTGTTGCGGGCATTCCTCGTGTTGCGCCCGTCACTTCAATGTGCGACGTCGGCAGCATAATCACTGCCAGTGCTCGTCAAGCGTCATTTGCGTTCCGGAGTGACGTCATCTAGACATCATTCCATCGATACTGAACACGTGATATGTTTTATTCGCATTTGTTGCTTCTGCTTGGGCGACGGAATATCTTCGTTGGATGGTGTTGTTGTCAATTTTATCACGTGTTTACATTTGTGATAATTTATAACGCTTTTAGTTGACTGCAGTGTGTTTAAGACTTAATTAGTCACACGGAAGGCAGGAGTCTGAAGGGAATGCTTGAAGTGGCTTATGGTTTGCTTTTATCGTAACTTTGGCCAAGGCGGTTCTAACAGGTTTCTGCTTGTGCCAAACTTAATACGCTAGTCGATTGAGATTATGTAAAATTTCAATAACGCAGTGCAAATGTGACGATGTTTGCGCTCCTTTCATTAACGGCAGCTAGGACCGCGCATAGATTGGTATATTGTTGTTGACAAATTTTTCGTAGCTGCTGATCTATTTGTGCAAGGGAATCAGGAATTGGTAGAGCGTGAAAGTTGACCTAACTTAATATGCCATGTGGCAATTCTTCCATTTTCAATGCTAGTTATGGGTGAATCACGAGTCGGCTTGTTCTAGTAAAATGTGTTCTTTCCACACTATTGTGTAGGATCAGCTTTGCTTGATGTTTTGTGGAAAGAAATACATTGTCAACTATACGTAGTCACGTGTTTTCGGTTTCTGTCTGGTTGAAATACAAATAGATACGAATGTGCACACCATAATAGCTGTTAGCTCCAGAATAGATATAGCACCAGAATAGCTCTCGTCAAGACGGCCTGCAATATCTAATTCGTGGGTGACAGCTGAAATATTCTACACTTTCACATAATTGGAAGACTAGCGGCCAATTCAAGTAGAAAGATAACATTTTAGTTAGGTACAGTTTTGACCAGGGTTGGAAAACAGGACTGCTTCTGAATGCTTGGCATGCAAAAGATTATCCTCTCCGGAAATTTCTGCTCTCATTTTGTCATTTGGAGGTTGAATAGTGCTATTTTGCAATGAACTGCTCTGTCAGCCAATCCTTATATTTTATATTTCTGTCAATGATTGAAATGTTATTCAAAGCTGATGTCTTCTGTGTAATGAGAAGCGTTCTAAACTATGCAGGTAGGATCATTGTGTGGGTAGATTCCAGGCGGAAAACATGTTGCCCATATTTGCGTTGAGATAAAAAAACAATCCATTTTATCAAGTCGCCACATGGAACAGCAAACCTGGGTTCAATAATTTAGGAAGCCCACCATAATTCACACCTTAGTCAAGGGTGGAAGAGACCATCTCCCAAGGCGTCCAGGCGGCCAAGATAATGCGACTCTTGTCGAGCCCCTGTCAAAATAATTATGTGATGGGGGAGGATTTATGGACAATTCTATGTAATTTTCTCAGGGTGCAGACCCATGGCCTACTACTCCCGAAAAGCACCGATAGATATTCACCGTGCGAGCAAAAGAGACACAGAGCTTACCGTACGGTACTTGCGTGCGGTTATTGACAGCGGAACCTAAGGAGTGCTCTGCGGCTCAGAGTCCCCCTTGCGTGAGCAGGGTGGGGCTCAACCCTCCTGACGAAACCAAGACAATTCACCGATTTGGATAAGTGAGTACTCGGAAGGATTGCTTTTATGAATGGACTATTATAGGATTGAGGCTGCTGGTGCCTCAGGACTTCAAATTTACAGTTATTAGTAGAAGCTATGAACACATATACCTTCAAAGATACTAAGATTACCAGTGTTCCAGGGCGCATCTTGATGCTTTTTAACTTCTTATTTAAAATCAATTTGTTTCGAATTGTTGGTGAGGCCTTACATAATCACGAGTCAGTGTTCAGCGCAAGCTTGTTGCATTGACCCTGAACTCACCTCGAGATCGGAAAATTCCAGTTCTATAGGACAATTCCAGCCGAGAGTTTAACGTATCCACATACTGGTGCACGAGCGCCCGGTGACTTCGCCTCCTACCTTGCCTGGTCAGTTCCCGAAGGCGGTAAGCGCGTGAACCGCCTCGAACCCGTTGTGCCAATACTGAGAGACCTTTGCAGGCCAGCGATCTATCCACTGAGCGAATCAGGCGGCAATATCACAGGTATAAAAGAATGTAAGGTTGAAAATACCACCTGATGAAGTTTCAACGAATTATAATGTACTAAATTGCAGCTTTATGCCTGGCCAAGGACGAAAGTTTCAGGATAATTAATTGGGGTAAGAATTCATTAGTTCCCCATAAAGTTAATTTATTTCAGTTTCTTTGGTTTGCTAAATGTCAAACAATTGAACTAGAGACACTTTTTCGAAGATAATTGAAGCATTCCTAACCGAATGCTTTGTCCCATGGTTATTGCAGATTTCATAGCCAACAAACTTATATTTTAAGATAGGGCAGGCGGGGTTTGCTTCATTTTGCTTCATGCAGTTTGCTTTGTTTGGTTCATTCTTACCAGCAGTTTGCTTCATCTTGGTAGGATGACATATACGAATATACGAAGTGTAGCTATATTTGCTAAATTCAACTATGAAGAAGATTTATATATTCCACGACACCGACCAGGAGCCTGAAACTCATTGCTTGTTTATTCGTGTTTTCTTCTTCAGAACATGCACGTTTTGCATACGGCATTAATACAATGTTTCATGTTTGGGTATCTGTCGTCGAGACATAGCGCACCAACTGTTCCGCAGGACAACTGGCGCTTAGCTGAACAATGCCATCTGGACCAGGCAGTGGCGTACCGAAATAGGGTAAAATGGAAATTGGCCCCCTACTGAGAGCTGGTGGGTACACAAATAATCGCTCCGTGTATCTGATGCAATTTATCATATCGTATAACATATCGCATTATCATAAAATATATCGCGCCGGGTGCCCGAAAAAAAAAATAGAGCCGGAAACCCCGAAAATATCGCCGGGACCTCGAAAAGCGACCCGTGCCCCGGATAGTTCAGAAGGGTCCCGAAAAATCATGCCAGGCCTCGAAAACTCGCGTCGAAGCTGCGAAACATGGCTGCCATTCTATGGATTTATTTATAGGTCCGTGTCTTGTCCTACTATGGTCAAGACATAAAAATCGCCATACTAAATGGTGAAACTGTGGATGCGCTTTAAACATAACGAAGCATATTTATCAGTAAATGATCGGCAAAGGCCAGAAATTACAAGTGACACCGTTCGAATGATTCGTTTCCATGTACAAGACAACTTTGACAATTTTGCACCTCTGATCAATAATCCAGAATGAAAACAGACACATAAGCATGCATAACATATCTTATAACACATACCAGCAGTTGCCAAGCAAAGTGGGATTTAACCCTGCATTCAGCTACTGGATCCAGTAAGTAGACATAACACGACACAAAGTTAGCTGTAGCATGGAAACGGTTCAAATAACTAAACATGATACTTATTATTAAAAATGTGGAGTGCAAATACACAAATAATGTACACATGTAGCCGTGTAGTAGTGTACCTTCAAGATGTAATGTGTAGATAACTTGAGGTTTTTGATACTGAAATGTACATCAACGCCAAAAGCCATTCCCATGGATGATAAAGCGGACGCATTCAATAAAGATAGTGTCCACATTTCGGCCCAATTGTGCGTCAGCCCAGCCTGCTCCGTTGTCTCCAGCTTGCATCTGAACTGCAACACTCCACTCGGCCAGTTCACACGTTGAAAGTTGGACATGTTTGCCATAAACAGCAGAGAGCACTTCTCTCCCCTACCTCACTGCGTCAGATGGTGATGATGTGTTACACCCTTGTAACACGGCTCCGGGACCACATGACCCGGCAGAGCGGGTAGCTGTACACACAGTTCATTCTCGTCTGGGCCGTGGACGCGGGCCGGTATTCTCGCAGTCCAGTCAGCGGAACCGCTAGCTGAACGTTCCACCAGCAGTGTTCACGTGTGCACGTTATAGGTCTGACCAGCTCAGAAGTATGACCAGGCCGCAGCTCTGACCAGCTCAGAAGTATGACCAGGCCGCAGCTCTGACCAGCTCAGCAGTATGACCAGGCCGCAGCTCTGACCAGCTGAGAAGTATGACCAGGCCGCAGCTCTGACCAGCTCAGAAGTATGACCAGGCCGCAGCTCTGACCAGGTCAGCAGTATGACCAGGCCGCAGCTCTGACCAGCTCAGAAGTATGACCAGCTCAGCAGTATGACCAGGCCGCAGCTCTGACCAGCTCAGCAGTATGACCAGGCCGCAGCTCTGACCAGCTCAGAAGTATGACCAGGCCGCAGCTCTGACCAGCTCAGCAGTATGACCAGGCCGCAGCTCTGACCAGCTCAGAAGTATGACCAGCTCAGCAGTATGACCAGGTCGCAGCTCTGACCAGCTCAGCAGTATGACCAGGCCGCAGCTCTGACCAGCTCAGAAGTATGACCAGGCCGCAGCTCTGACCAGGTCGCAGTTGTTACCGAGTCGTAGTTCTGACCCGAGAATAGCCTGCTTGTCAGGTCGGGTCGGGTCGGGGGTCGGGTCAGGGGTCGGGTCGGGAGTGGGGCGGGGGTCGGATCGGGGTCTGGTAGGGGGTCGGGTCGGGGATCGGGTCGTGGGTCGGGTCGGGGTCGGTTCGAGGGTCTGGTCGGGGTCAGGTCGGGAGTGGGGCGGGGGGCGGATCGGGGGTCGGGTCGGGGGTCGTGGCGGGTATCGGGTCGGGGGTCGGGTCGAGTTGTACTGCTGGTCGGGTCACATTTCTGACCAGGTCACAGGTTTGGCTAGGTCGAGCTAGTTGGCAGGTGTCGCCAGTGCAGTGTTGGCAGGTGTCGCCAGTGCAGTGTTGGCAGGTGTCGCCAGTGCAGTGTTGGCAGGTGTCGCCAGTGCAGTGTTGGCAGGTGTCGCCAGTGCAGTGTTGGCAGGTGTCGCCAGTGCAGTGTTGGCAGGTGTCGCCAGTGCAGTGTTGGCAGGTGTCGCCAGTGCAGTGTTGGCAGGTGTCGCCAGTGCAGTGTTGGCAGGTGTCGCCAGTGCAGTGTTGGCAGGTGTCGCCAGTGCAGTGTTGGCAGGTGTCGCCAGTGCAGTGTTGGCAGGTGTCGCCAGTGCAGTGTTGGCAGGTGTCGCCAGTGCAGTGTTGGCAGGTGTCGCCAGTGCAGTGTTGGCAGGTGTCGCCAGTGCAGTGTTGGCGGTGTCGCCAGTGCAGTGTTGGCAGGTGTCGCCAGTGCAGTGTTGGCAGGTGTCGCCAGTGCAGTGTTGGCAGGTGTCGCCAGTGCAGTGTTGGCAGGTGTCGCCAGTGCAGTGTTGGCAGGTGTCGCCAGTGCAGTGTTGGCAGGTGTCGCCAGTGCAGTGTTGGCAGGTGTCGCCAGTGCAGTGTTGGCAGGTGTCGCCAGTGCAGTGTTGGCAGGTGTCGCCAGTGCAGTGTTGGCAGGTGTCGCCAGTGCAGTGTTGGCAGGTGTCGCCAGTGCAGTGTTGGCAGGTGTCGCCAGTGCAGTGTTGGCAGGTGTCGCCAGTGCAGTGTTGGCAGGTGTCGCCAGTGCAGTGTTGGCAGGTGTCGCCAGTGCAGTGTTGGGGAGCAGCAGCGACACCTTCCACAGCTGTGTCTGTGTCTGAGTATCGCTCGCACCAGCCGACCTCCATCCGTCCGTGCCGTCACCGCGTCCTCTGGCCCAGCCGACCATCCGTCCGTGCCGTCACTGCGTCCTCTGGCCCAGCCGACCACCATCCGTTCGTGCCGTCACTGCGTCCTCTGGCCCAGCCGACCATCCGTCCGTGCCATCACTGCGTCCTCTGGCCCAGCCGACCGCCATCTGTCCGTGCCGTCACTGCGTCCTCTGGCCCAGCCGACCACCATCCGTTCGTGCCGTCACCGCGTCCTCTGGCCCAGCCGACCATCCGTCCGTGCCGTCACTGCGTCCTCTGGCCCAGCCGACCACCATCCGTTCGTGCCGTCACTGCGTCCTCTGGCCCAGCCGACCATCCGTCCGTGCCGTCACTGCGTCCTCTGGCCCAGCCGACCACCATCCGTCCGTGCCGTCACCGCGTCCTCTGGCCCAGCCGACCGCCATCTGTCCGTGCCGTCACTGCGTCCTCTGGCCCAGCCGACCACCATCCGTTCGTGCCGTCACTGCGTCCTCTGGCCCAGCCGACCATCCGTCCGTGCCATCACTGCGTCCTCTGGCCCAGCCGACCACCATCCGTCCGTGCCGTCACTGCGTCCTCAAGCCCAGCCGACCACCATCCGTCCGTGCCGTCACTGCGTCCTCTGGCCCAGCCGACCACCATCCGTCCGTGCCGTCACTGCGTCCTCTGGCCCAGCCGACCACCATCCGTCCGTGCCGTCACTGCGTCCTCAAGCCCAGCCGACCACCATCCGTCCGTGCCGTCACTGCGGCCTCTGGCCCAGCCGACCATCCGTCCGTGCCGTCACTGCGTCCTCTGGCCCAGCCGACCATCCGTCCGTGCCGTCACTGCGTCCTCTGGCCCAGCCGACCATCCGTCCGTGCCGTCACTGCGTCCTCTGGCCCAGCCGACCATCCGTCCGTGCCGTCACTGCGTCCTCTGGCCCAGCCGACCGCCATCCGTCCGTGCCGTCACCGCGTCCTCTGGCCCAGCCGACCACCATCCGTCCGTGCCGTCACTGCGTCCTCTGGTCTAGCCGACCGCCATCCGTCCGTGCCGTCACTGCGTCCTCTGGCCCAGCCGACCGCCATCTGTCCGTGCCGTCACTGCGTCCTCTGGCCCAGCCGACCACCATCCGTCCGTGCCGTCACCGCGTCCTCTGGCCCAGCCGACCACCATCTGTCCGTGCCGTCACTGCGTCCTCTGGCCGCCCAGCCGACCGCCATCCGTCCGTGCCATCACTGCGTCCTCTGGTCTAGCCGACCACCATCCGTCCGTGCCGTCACTGTGTCCCCTGGCCCAGCCACTGGCGAAACATGCTGATGCCGTCGCTGTTGCATTTGTCGTAGTAGGGCAACGTGGTCTGCAGATGTTGCTTCCAGGCGTGCAGGCGCGGATAGGAGTCGGTGCGGTAGCGGAACGCCTCCAACTGCGAGATGGTGGCCAGCAGAGAGAGGTCGGCTATCGACAGCCGGTCGCCGACAGCGTACCGGCCGCTCAGGAACGCGTCCAGGTAGTCGAGCGACTGCTTCAGCGCGTTCGCCTTGGTCTCGTCCGGCACCGACCCGTGATGGATCACCGGCTCCTGGGGACGGCCACATCGTGAGAAGGCTGGCCGCATGGTAAGATGGCCGGCCACATGGTGAGATGGCCGGCCACATCGTGAGAAGGCTGGCCACATCGTGAGAAGGCCGGCCACATGGTGAGATGGCCGACCACATCGTGAGAAGGCTGGCCACATCGTGAGAAGGCTGGCCACATCGTGAGAAGGCTGGCCACATGGTGAGATGGTCGGCCACATCGTGAGAAAGCTGGCCACATCGTGAGATGGCTGGCCACATCGTGAGAAGGCTGGCCACATCGTGAGATGGCCGGCCACATCGTGAGAAGGCTGGCCACATCGTGAGATGGCTGGCCACATCGTGAGAAGGCTGGCCACATCGTGAGAAGGCTGGCCACATGGTGAGATGGCCGGCCACATCGTGAGAAGGCTGGCCACATCGTGAGAAGGCCGGCCACATGGTGAGATGGCCGGCCACATGGTGAGATGGCCGGCCACATGGTGAGAAGGTTGGCCACATGGTGAGATGGCCAGCCACATGGTGAGATGGCCGGCCATATGGTGAGATGGCCAGACACATGGTGAGATGGCCGGCCACATGGTGGAGAGTGTTGGAACATGAGGTTAAATGGACGGACACATCGCGAGATGGTCGGCCGCATGGTGGAGAGTGTTAGAAAATGGATCCAAATGGCATAAACGGAGCACATCTGCGGCACGATAAGGACCACGTCGTCACACTGTATGCTGCTTCGACAATTCGGCATATTACCCTCACGTGTGAGATACGCTACGGCATGCTGCCTTCACGTGTTGGATACGGAAGAACTTCCTCCTAAGTTGGACCCGATAAAAGTATATGAAACTGGAATAAGTTGACCTAGGAGAGCCAAGTTGCAGTAACTTCAAGCTTTTTCTCCCAGCCACTCTCTCCGATCTTATGCCTGCAGCCCTGGAGTCACATAACGACCCTTATGCCCTTAGTAATAGCACCTTATGCTGCTCACTTGTACGATCATGATCAAATATAGAAGACTGGGCAATAAGTCCTTGTGTCTAAGACCCCTGAGAGGCCCCTGCGGAGTCCCTCGGACCTTTAAGCATGGAAGTCTCAGACCTTCACAGGGCCCCTCAGGTCGCAAGGTCCCAAGTGGTGTTCCGCAGGGGTTCATCATTCCAGAGGGGCAAAGGGGTGGTCGAGAGTTTGTCATATGCATTAGCTCAACCAGGATTTTCCTAAGGGCTAAGGTCCTTAGGCCTACCGATAAAAACAATTGCAATGAAACAGGGACTGGTTCCGAGGCGATTCGCGCACCGAACTCTTAGGGCTTTGGGTGGTGAAAATCTGAAAATGTGTTATTTGATATATTGTTTGATGTAGTGTATATTTGGTTGCTCGGGGATCTTGGATGCGCCTCTGGTGATATGCCACAAAGCATGATGACGCAGTGAGGAGGGACTCAGTCCCTGTGGGTGGACTCAGAAAAAAAACAAGTCGACTCAGAACACTGATGCAGGACTAATTGTTTTGTTTTGGGCAGTACTCGTCGGTCACGAAGCAGCGTAACTTCAGAGATGTGCGATCGCAGCGCCTCTGGTCGCGAAAGGTGGAACTATGCGCCGTGTTTGGTCAGGCCGCGCTCCAGAGAGTCCTGCTGCATGTTGTTCTTGGGCTGCATGTTACTAAAGAGAACAAGAGTTGAAACCAGGGGGGGATGAGTAAGGAACTAGTCACCAAATTCAAATACCCCATTCGCGTTTATTAATGCCCAAAACAGTTCCTGGTATGGAAGGAGGTATGCAGTCATAGATCATGAACGTTTCATACTTAATCCCCAAGAGAGCTGAAGGCTCCTCATAACTGTTCAGGGGACGGGGAAGGAGTGGACACGTCGCAGAGCCGCAGCCATTGGGTGTAATCATGTCAATAGTTCACTGACAGATGGAAGAGGGGCCCGCTTCTCCCTTGTGTAAGAGACAGTGAAGCTAGTTGAGCCTACAGGTAAGTTGAGCCACCCCCATGATCTCACCTCCTATGGTATCACGAGAACTTATAACCCAGCTGCCTACACTTCGAAGAAAGTCTCCATTTTGGTTGGACGGGGGGAGGGGAAGGGGGTTGGAAGGGGTAGATGTCTGGTGAACCCAAAACAAAAATGTGTTTTTTGAGTCCAAAGTAATTTTTCCTTGACTTGGAGATGTTTTTCTTTTCCTTGATTTGTAACAGTTAGGTTGCGGATCAAAGCACACAATTGTAGGCTTTCTCTTGATATCCACCCAAGCCACTTTGACGTTGGATGATAAGGAGATGGACAGTCATATTTTATCTGAAGTGTGGTGGGTATGGGGCTAGTTGAGCAATCGCGACCGGGGCAAGATGATCCGTGGATGAACCGTGGCCTCTTAATCTGTTGCGTGCTGCTGATGTTTTTCTCATGAATCATGACATAAATTGGCTTAAAATTGTTGTTCAGCCTATTGGCATTGTGCAGATTGTTATGTTATGAGTTATAGCTTTCATGTTTGTATACCGGAACACGTGAGATGACAAAAAGTGACCATAAGCAACCTGCAACACTAAACGTAACGTTTCCAATTAGTCGTCACAACATTTGTTTACATAAATAAGGCATGTGAGCAACTTACCCCACCATTAGGATCAACTTCCCCCACTCCTGGGGTAAGTTGAAACAAGGGCGATACGACCGAATAACTCAAAATATAACTGACAAATATTTGTCTCACCACATGCCCTCAAGGTCCAAGCATAATAGCTCCACTTACCTTGACTTCCATATTTGGTAAATGTCCCTTGTAAAAGCTGGCATTTCCCCCGAGGCACTATGTGCCTTTTTGTCAGGAAAGTCCCATCCGGTTCCAGAAACTCCAGAAACCAGTGACATCCGTACTACCTAAAATTTGCGTCAGGGGAGATGTGGACAAACGGATCTGAATGGAGCCCATCCTACCCTCATTAAAAAAAGTCCCGGGATTTCGGCGACCATTTTCCAAAGCGACCTTTTTCATTGAAATAATTATATTTTGGGACGCAACTTTTTCGGTGACCAACGCATTTTGGGGGCTTTTCATGCCAACGCCAAGGGCCGCAGGGACTTCCCAGGTCGGGATTGATGTTTAGGCACCAGATATGACTTCTGAGGCCCGTCGCATCCATTTGTTGCGTAGCGCGATGTACAGGGACCCTGGTCCGACATTTTGGAGGACACAGCATAATTTTCGGGGGCTCGTGTGATGTTTCGGAGTCACCAACGTGATTATCATGGGCCCGGTCAATTTTTTTTGGGGGGCCCTCAATGTGATTTTCCTGAGCCCCACCGCGACTTTTTGACCCCAGTGTAATCACACTGGGGTTGTGATTCAGGGCCCCGGTCTGATCTTTTGGAACCCCCAACGTGACTTTCAGGGCCCCAGCGCGACTTTTACTTTTTTTTACCCCAACGTGTTTTTCAGAAGGCCCAACGTGACGTTTGGGGCGATCACACCCCCGCAGTCACGCAACAATTACGCAGCGTGATTTTCAGTGGCCCCGGCTCGACCATTTGGGGCCCAGCATGATTTTCAGGGGCAACGGTGCGACTTTTTGAGGCCCCAGGGTGGTTTTCAGGAGCAACGGCGCGACTTTTTGAGGCCCCAAGGTGGTCTTCAGGGGTCCGGCCAGATGAAGCATATGAAATTAAAATTAAGCAGAAGTCACGTTGCGCTGCCACTTCTGATATACAATCATCATTTCAACGCTGGTCCTGAACTTTTAGGTCACGTCCCATAGTACAGTGGCGTGCCTAGGATTTGCGCTAGGGTGAGGGGCAATCGGATTTGGATGGGGCCCACCCACCTCCATTTTTTTCAAAGGCCCCGGATTTCGAGCACTATTTTTAATTGAGCCCATTTTATTTTTTAAATTAAATAATTCGAAATGAACTGAATCATTATTGAAATGAAATAATGACCAACTGAATTGTCCTATAAAGGGCGTCCAATTTACCACCGTCGTTTCTGAGTCACCAGATTTCAACCCTAACATTTTTTTGGAGCCACAACGCGATTTTCAGTGTCACATGCCTGGTCTTTTGGCCCCAGCATGAGCTTTGTGGGCCCAGCCTGTCTTTTCGGGACCCCATCGTGATTTTCAAGGACCCAGCACGACTTTTTGGCTTCCAGCATGATTTACAGGAGTCCAGATGGGAACGTTTTAGGGCCCCAGCGTGATTTTCAAGGGCCCGGGTTCGACTTTTGGGGCCCCAGCGCGATTTTCAGTGGCTCCGGTCCCACCTTTTGGGCCCCAGATGATTTACAGGGGTCCGGTCCGTGTTTTTGGGGCCCAGCTCATTTTCAGGGGTCCGGCGATAATTATTTGGCCTCCAGAGTGATTTCCAGGGGTCCCAGCGTGATCTTTGGGGGCTCCGGTGCGACTATTTTGGGGCACAGCGATATCTTCACGGGCCTTGGTTTCACTTTTTGCAACCCCCAACTTCATTTCAAGGGTCTGGAACGATTTGTAAACCCTCAATGCCATTTTCAGGGGCCTTGGTGCGATTTTAGGGCCACAGGCTCATTTTCAGGGGCACCTGCATGACGTTTTATGGTCCTCGATGTGATTTCTATGGGCTCCGATGTGATTTTTGGGTGTCACAGCGGGATTTTTATGGAGTCTGGGAAAGTTTTTCCGAACCCGGCGCGATTCTTGGTGGCCCCACAACCTTTCAGGGGGAACTGCCCCCAGTGCCCCTCCCTTCGGTACGTGACTGACACATTATGTATTGTGAATATATTGGTAATATACCGACCTAGCATAGTTGAGCGACCCGATTCTGCGTGAAGCGACATCCGCTGAATCCATTTATAGGCAAGTTCCATTTGCCTGACAATGATAGTCCAGGATTTGCCTCGCGTGTGCGGTAGCTGGTTATCAATTCCAACAAAACTAAGCAAAAGCGATAGCATGCCTCCAGGTTTCCACAGGCACCAGTGACCTACAACCGTCCAACCGGGCGGTCCGCTCACCTCTGCTGCTCAGCCGCGCCTGACCAGCCTCGTCGCTCAGTCCCCTATAGGCCATCCGCGCGCGAGAGAGGGTAACACAGTCGCTCATGGGGCGAGGCCCCACCGGGCCAAAGCCCTTGCCTGTCATTGGCCGGCATCACCTATTGCATCACACCGTTCAGCCACACTGACATGGGTGTCGCAATGGTGACACGGCGCAATGACGCAGCATCGGCCGACCAGCCGTCGTCGCCCGTGAGAACGGAACCTGACTTGGCATAACACCCCTGGTCATAGCCGAGAATCAAGGCGTCAAGTGCCGAAGTCAATGACAGCAGGTTCCGGCCGAATGTCTGGGATATTCTTGTAGCTCCGATACCAGAATACTTGGGATCCAAATGCATTTCGAAAGAGGGGTCCGAAGTTGACTTTGTTCCACTTGCGGCTTTGGACTGCGATGGAGAGGTCGGACAAATAACGCTGGTCGCCACTCAACTCGGTGAGAATATATTGCTTAGCGCGACATTCAAGTTTTCCTAGATGGCTTCGAAAGGTGCTGGGGCATGTTCTCGACAGAAGTAACAGCGATATTGTCCAGCGGTCTTGTAAATGGCCGCGGACACGTTATTGGGCCGCCCAGCTTGTGACACATTCCACAGGTTTAATTCACATTCCGGTCACATCCTAGACCGACAACATTATCGCCGTACTCGTTGGTGGTGGCAATCAGCTCATTCAAGTGATCCATTGTTCGTCCTGAATGTGGCGTAAGGTGGCAAATGTATTCAGATCCTAACTCTGACAACACTCACATTCAAGTGATCCATTGTTCGTCCTGAATGTGGCGTAAGGTGGCAAATGTATTCAGATCCTAACTCTGACAACACTCACATTCAAGTGATCCATTGTTCGTCCTGAATGTGGCGTAAGGTGGCAAATGTATTCAGATCCTAACTCTGACAACACTCACATTCAAGTGATCCATTGTTCGTCCTGAATGTGGCGTAAGGTGGCAAATGCATTCAGATCCCAACTCTGACAACACTCACATGCTCTTCCACTGATGCGATTGTCGTTCTGTCAACGGCTGTGCTCTTCTTCCTCACATCAACGTAAAGAGTCATGATTTTTTGTTTGTTCATGGAGCCAATCAGAACTTTTGCTTGCCTCGCGCCGTCCGACGACGGTTTCACTCTTGCGCCCGATCTTGTTTGCATCGACTAAGTTTTTGATGTTGTGCTGGGCTGCGCGCCCTGCATCTGCTTGAAAGGCGTTAACTATGGCAGCTGTAGTCCGGTTGGAGACGCCAAATCGAACCACAACCGGAGCCAACTGCTCGTAGCTTCGGTTGTGTGATATTTCTTCCCTCTCCCACTGGCTACTTTGTGACGATGACGATACTGTGGCTTGGTTTGCTCGTGTACGTCCAGCATGTGTCACTCCCAATATCGCACACGACTCTGCTTTCAGAAGAATGTTGCCCAGAAAGCATTTGCCGACCCTTCTTTCATCAAGTTTCGCTCTGCAAGTCGTCTCCTGTTCATCTACCTGTCTGAGGAACATTTTATACGAACTATTCGGTCGCGCAGATATTGGACCTCTTTCTGAGACACCTTGTTATTTTCAGGGCAGCTACATTCGTCTGTCTTGTACTAGCATCGAGCAACATAAAAGAGTGGCATGAAAATGATGTTTTCTTTCTATGCTGGTTCCACGCGCCTCTTGTTCGACACTACCTTATTCAATTTCTTGAATTTTCCGTATAGTCCTCTTAATTTCTGCTTCACATTTCTCTGGGTTGTGATTCTATCCCTTCATTTTCCATATTCCTGCTATTTCTGATGTCACAGATTTCATGGCAAGCTTTCGCATATGGCAGTCGGATTTTTTTTTCGAGAACTCTATTATTGGTTAGCAGTTGACTTTGGGCAAGGGTGTGCCGCCCCCAGAAGGAAATGTTTCGATTTATGTCTTGGTCCAACGGAGCCTCCAAGATTGGCGATGGGGAGGGGGGCATCCACCCCCTAGAGACATGAGGGTCCAGGGGACCCACTAATGACACCACAGGGGCACCTCGCGCCTCCAGAGGATCACAGCGGGCCCATAATAGTAGCCAAAAAGGTAAGGGACAGACACCCTTCGCCTGGAGGTCAGGGGGCAGAAGATATGCTAAGACCCGAAAAAGGCATCAATCCGAGGAAAAGCGAATTATTTTAGGTAATGCATACTGGGCCTCCAAAGTCCCGGAGACACCTACCAGGTCACGGCTTCCTCAACCCCTGTGCGAAACCTGACTACGCCCTTGAGTAATGCCACTATTGAATATTCGGTTAAAACACCGCTAACTGCGATAATGTAAGTCGGAAAGCTTACCTGAGCTAAGAACAATTCAGTTTCAGCCAGGTGTGGTACACAAATTTACCATTTGCCACTGAGATGTATATCCAGCCTTAAAGTCTGAGAATGAAGAAATGAAACTGCCTGTTTTTCAAAGCATTTGGGTTCAATGTTGATGAAAATGTCTGAAAGCAAAACACATGCTATGTAGGTATCCAAGACCATACAGGATATTCGGGATGCTCAAACGCCACATGTGAGAATGATCACAGCTTACACTTTGATGTTTAGAACTAAAATGAAGCTAATTGATGTGGTCACTTTTGGTTTCAGATTTGCCGTCTCAAATCAAGCATGCAAAGAACAGTTCATGACCCACACTAAGCAACACCGAATACTATTCTTAAGTGTTGTTCAAAACCATCATCAGGTTTGCATCAGCTACGATAAATATTGGATTGCTTTGACCACTCTTTGAACCGAAGTGTTACCATTTTCTACAGTATCATTCATCCTAATGTTTCATGATATTTAGCATTGGGCACGACATGAATAGGATGGACGGCTCGTAGATACTTTTCTGCAATGCTACGGTCTTTATTTTTAGTTGCATGGTGTACACTAAGTGTATTATTTCCACGGAAAGCACCGCACACTAACTCTACTGCATAGGCTCTGTCCGTGTTTACCTTTAAATTATTTGTTCCGGGGCAAACATATTTTATCAGATGCAATAACATGTTAATGTTAAAACAGAAAATGTTGCTGGTCGCGAAAGTTTAAGACAACGGTATTTCAGTATACGATAAATTAACCAAAACAAGGACTAGCAAAAACTGTTATTCCAACAATGACGTCGAAATCAAGATTCCAAAATCATTCACCATTACAGAAACAGCATTGTGGTCCACTTAATGTCTGCCTTGTAAGCAGCACAGTTATACCCTGCCGACCAGCAAGGCCACTTAACTACTGTCTCTGACCGTATGACCCACGCTCAGAAACGTCCAGTCCATAGTGGTATATCATGCATACAGTCCAACTGCCGGTCGGCCGTGGAGGAATCGTCTACGCTTTGTCTTGTTTCCCGACAGTTGTCTGCCAGGCATAATACCACGCTGTGCATCCCCAGAGAAGCCCTCACCAGTTACTTGATTTCCGCACGCAGATAATGCTTTTCCTCCAGGTCGCACAAAATCCTATCGATTCCTTTAACCCAACGCCTGACCTCATGTTGCCAGATGCGAATTCGGCTCACAAAGTAGTCGTGGATAGCCCTGTTGAGTGTGGCTAGATCGAACTGAAGCAGCCTGTCGATGGTGGCGCGCCTCTGGTGGTCCTCGGCCGGGTACAGGTGGTCGTGTTTGGGCCGGCCGTGGGCGCTGACCAGGTACTGCAGGATGGCGCGACTGCAACACACACCCACACACGGCCGTGGGCGCTGACCAGGTACTGCAGGATGGCGCAACTGCAACACACACACCCACACACGGCCGTGGGCGCTGACCAGGTACTGCAGGATGGTACCACTGCAACACACACCCACACACAGCCGTGGGCGCTGACCAGGTACTGCAGGATGGCGCGACTGCAACACACACCCACACACGGCCGTGGGCGCTGACCAGGTACTGCAGGATGGCGCGACTGCAACACACACCCACACACGGCCGTGGGCGCTGACCAGGTACTGCAGGATGGTACCACTGCAACACACACCCACACACAGCCGTGGGCGCTGACCAGGTACTGCAGGATAGCGCGACTGAAACACACACCCACACACGGCAGTGGGCGCTGACCAGGTACTACAGGATGGCGCGACTGCAACACACACCCACACACGGCAGTGGGCGCTGACCAGGTACTGTAGGATGGCGCGACTGCAACACACACCCACACACGGCCGTGGGCGCTGACCAGGTACTGCAGGATGGTACCACTGCAACACACACCCACACACAGCCGTGGGCGCTGACCAGGTACTGCAGGATAGCGCGACTGCAACACACACCCACACACGGCAGTGGGCGCTGACCAGGTACTGCAGGATGGCGCGACTGCAACACACACCCACACACGGCCGTGGGCGCTGACCAGGTACTGCAGGATGGTACCACTGCAACACACACCCACACACGGCCGTGGGCGCTGACCAGGTACTGCAGGATGGTACCACTGCAACACACACACACGCAGAGACACACATACACAAATATACACACACACACATATACACATACACACACACACACAAATACACACGTACACGCGCACGCACACGCAAAGCCATGGGCGCTGACCAGTACTGCAGGACGGCGCGACTGCATCACACATACACGGGCAGGCTCCCGAGCAATGAGCCACACGCGAACAACACAAGATGAATACAAACACACCTGAGTGACATAACACGGCGCACCTGCTCATCTCGCTGAGGGGAGTGACCTCTCGGCCTATCCGGGTAGCAGAGCTGGGCGATGGCCGGGACTGTTTCGTTTGCCAACTTACCGACTGTGATCGAGCCAACACTACACAAAGTGGCCACATCTATAGCAGTCAGACGAAAGTGGATCCGGCACCCAGGCGAAGAGCTGGTGCGCTCCACGACAGATGGACCAAACATTTTCCAATTTTACACCCACTAAATTTGTATTTGGACCAAAATTGGTGTACAGGGTAGTCTTGTGCTCTGAATACGCCTGAACAAGTTTTAGCCTGTCCGACTAACGGTTTCGAAGTAATAGTCCCCGGCAGTATTTTGAGATCACACAACAAAGATATTTTGGCGATAGATATCTCATCGATAATGAAGAGAAAATGTGACATATCATGCATCTTTGAGAAGAAAAATGATTAAAAAAAACACATCTGTGATAAAATATCAACATTTCTTACGTTTGACCTCGTGACCCCATGCCCTCGTGACCTCGTGACCTTCTGTGTCCCCTAGCCCTTTGAAATTGGTGAATTTGATGGCAGAAATACAAACGGGCATGACTTGGCTGCGATATACGAATACTAAAAAAATGCGTTTTCCTTTTAAATATGCCATGTAGATGTCCGTTCTCCATGGTTTCTATCATTTACCGACATTCGAAACGGGCGGATTTCGATTAAGTTGTCTCCCATTGGAAAACTACGGAGGATCGAACAATGAAATGAAAAATGGTGATATAAAAACGTTTGTGTAACAAAAAAATATTTAAATTTATGCATGTATGTCTTATAGTTTGCCTTAGTAAGCTTCACAAAGAGCAAGGTCAATTTACCCATAGGTTGGAGTTTATGGACACATTGACTGCGTCGATCATGCAGCGCCCATATCATCGTCCGTCAAACAATGGCGTATGCACGAAGGTCAGTCGACGAGACAAATGCATGTGAAGGGGTGGATGTACGTGTGACATCATGCCGTGCTACGATCCTCATTTTGTCAGGTGTAAAAGTGAGTTAAAGAGGGGCATAAATCACAGAAAACTTGATTTATGATAGGAAGCGGAAGAGCCGTCCCGATTGAACAATTGATGACTCGTCCCCTAATACTTCCCTAAGGGAGAGATAGGTACGTCCGAATGGCGCCTTCGCTCATGGATAAGTCGACTGCAGGCAATCAGTACGTGCCACACTGACAGTGCAGCATGGCATCTTGGACACAATGGACTGCCACTGCAAGTCAGAAGGTATTACCGATAGTTCATCCTACGTGTGACGACGTAATTTTACTTCGGAACATCTGGTGGTCTGATAATGGAAACATCATGCAACATCATCAACAAAATGCTGGCCTCACAACAAGGAGTACAGATATGCCTTCATTCTACCTCAATCACTTGCATGAACGTACAGTCGAATCCTTATTGTAACGCATACACACGCGTTTTTGTCACGATATGCATAGCATGTCCTGGAAACATGAACATTTTCACAAGCTTCCTGTGGTTTCATTGTTCACATTTCGGGCACTCCCTGCATAATGCACATTATTGCACATTACTGCACTGCACTCAGCAGTGCACAATCGAACAACGATACGATAGAACAACGAAATAAACATCAGATGATGAGAACTTGTTTTGCAACTTACACATTTGTGGCTCTCCAATTCGCCTCTTGTAGTTTCCTTAACAAGGGTTGAACATTTTACGACCACCATAATGTCGTAGCTTATTTCAGTGTAGTGGCATAACTTTGCTTCAGAACACCTAGTGGTTACCTACAACACGTACTGAATGCCATCAAACATGACAACGATGCAGTCTGACCATATTCGACCATGCTAACATCACAGCGCAAGAAGTACAATTATGCTTTATTTCCACCTGCAGAGCATCATTTATATGGACGTGCAGTCGATTACCTATTGCAAGCCACTCTTTGCCGTCACAGTGCACCTAGGCTGTGCCCGGAAACAGCATTTCACAACCTTCATGTGACTTCATTATTCACGTTCTTGGGACACTGCGCATGTGGACATTCCGCACGGGACACTGTGCTGCACAATGGCACATATGTCAGGAAAATGAAGGCAGGTCAAACGGCGTCGATTTGGCTTTGATAACCGAATCGTTACAAACGGCGTCGATTTCGAAGTTCTCCAACACCGAATTTTGGGGGTGAACATGGAATCTGAGGCCGTGGACAACTTAGGAATTGTCAAAATATTATCGGAAATTCCGAAAAAAAGAGCAAATTGTTAACGTTATATTTTTGCGCGATGGGTAAAATATAACGTTTTTAGACCGTTTTATGTGATTTCTGGTTACTGCAACGCCTAGTAGGGCAATAAATCGCGTAATAAAAGCGAGAGAAACAGCTTGGATTTCCGGAAAATGCTTATTTAGATACTAAAATATGAAATAACACATGATTTTAAGATGGCATCTAAAAGAACTAGTCCTGGCGCATCGCGTTGGTCTAGGATATTTTCTTAACTTGTTTAGCTTTTGTTTAGCTTTAACTTGTTTTTTAACTTGTCATTTTTGAATTCAAACATTTCTGCTTAACACGCGCCCTGGAGGGCCTCTGAGAATTACCGCACTGGAGGGGGGCGGATTCCGCCCCCTAAGATCGGCTCCTAGTAAAGCTGGAGGAACGAAATTCGCAGGGTGGATGGGCACGGTATTGAACTCTATTGTGTGCAATTTTCGTGACCTTAGGTCAATATCTTCAGGTCAAATGAGGTCAGATTGGCAAAATTTTCCGGTTTTGCGTGGCTTGGCTTGTCATCGTTATGGATCGCTGTGATTGTGTTTAAATGCTCAAAATGGGCATAAATGATGTCTTGGACATTACTAATGATGCAATGAAGATGCTAGACCCAACATTTGACCTCAGGTCACCTATATAGCACCACTTTATCAGGTCAGTTACCTGTTCCAGTTACCGGAACCGGCCGCCCGCCCGACTGCTCCGTCGGGCAGCTCGGTGCAATCGGCTTCGTGAAGAAGGGAGTGAAGTACATGAATAAAGTATGGAAACACAATGAGAAACAGTACAAATGACAACCAGTAGTGCATTTATGGCAACATTCCAGTTGATCAAGTTTGGTTCCATTAACCTGTCATGAACTTGACCTGACTTCACCTTGGTGACCTAACATGACCTTGAAACTATACAGCATATCAATATGCATCAAACAAGTCGCTAGTGTTGCCGAGAACACTTCCCTTTGTCAGTATACTGGAAGCGCATCAGCGCCGATTTTGGTGGTCTGGCGCTAAAACATTTTTGACTTTAGCGGCCCCTAACTTGAAAAATTTTCGGCAGATTTCAATTTTCTTGCTTTAAACGACGTGCCGTTCATTTCTAGGCAGGTACACCGAAAATTGCGTATATCGACCGGTATAATCTGCAGTTATTTGCGAAAACCGGAGGGGTGGGCGGTTTCGCCCCCCTCCAGTGCGCGTGTTAATGTATTTTACATATTTGCCGATTTTGGCAAGTTTTGTTCTTCTAAGCCTGTCAGAGTTATGCATTTTGTTTGCATCAAGTTTCCATTCGGTGTATCCTATATCGGTGTATGAAATATTCAACAACTAGAAAATACAACTATACTACTTTCATGATCGCCCCTGATGTCACATCCGACTCGTGCAGTAGGAACGAGGAAAAGTTCTGGAATTGGCGTAGTGTTCTCTGGATATGCATATGAAAAACGCTCCACATTCAGCTGATTTTATTTTGATGAACTGAAGTTGCCGCATGCGTCGTGGCTGCCCATGGGCGGCACCGCCTACTGTCGGTACGCCTGCCACGCCGGCGGTGCCTGATCACATTGGCGCGCAGCTCACGAGACAGCCCTGCTCTATACTCGGCGAGCGTGACGCACGCGGCGGCCGGCCGCGCAGGGGGCCCAGATCAGCAGTCGGAGGTTACTGAGCATATGTGATGCATGATTGGAACGGAGTCAGGCGGAGTCTGACGGCTCGCGCTGCTTCAGAGTGGTTCAGCGTGGCTCAGGGCGGTTCAGACGGCTGGTACGGCTGGTTCACGGCTCAGAGGGTGTCAAGGTGGTGGTTCTGGCGGCTGGTACGGCTGGTTCACGGCTCAGAGGGTGTCAAGGTGGTGGTTCTGGCGGCTGGTGCGGCTGGTTCACGGCTCAGAGGGTGTCAAGGTGGTGGTTCTGGCGGCTGGTTCACGGCTGGTTCACGGCTCAGAGGGTGTCAAGGTGGTGGTTCTGGCGGCTGGTTCACGGCTGGTTCACGGCTCAGAGGGTGTCAAGGTGGTGGTTCTGGCGGCTGGTTCACGGCTGGTTCACGGCTCAGAGGGTGTAAAGGTGGTGGTTCTGGCGGCTGGTTCACAGCTGGTTCACGGCTCAGAGGGTATCAAGGTGGTGGTTCTGGCGGCTGGTACGGCTGGTTCACGGCTCAGAGGGTGTCAAGGTGGTGGTTCTGGCGGCTGGTGCGGCTGGTTCACGGCTCAGAGGGTGTCAAGGTGGTGGTTCTGGCGGTTCAGGTGGCAAATTCAGGAGCCTGGTGTAGATAACGCGCCAGCGCCGGTTGGAGTCGACCGGCCGGCCGGCTGACGGAGCAGACTCCAAATAAACAGCTGGATGGAGGGGAGGGGGGGGGGGGTGACGACGTCCAGCTACTGCTTGTTATTCCAAGATGCTACAGCGACACTGCATGGCAGTCGTGTGTCAGGTGTGACCTGACCACGTGTGGATACAAGCTGACTGAATGTGTCAGGTGTGACCTGACCACGTGTGGATACAAGCTGACTGAATGTGTCAGGTGTGACCTGACCACGTGTGGATACAAGCTGACTGAATGTGTCAGGTGTGACCTGACCACGTGCGGTTACAAGTTGACTGAATGTGTCAGGTGTGACCCACCACGTGCGGATACAAGCTGACTGAATGTGTCGGGTGTGGCCTGACCACGTGCGGATAGAAGCTGACTGAATGTGTCAGGTGTGACCTGACCACGTGTGGATACAAGCTGACTGAATGTGTCAGGTGTGACCTGACCACGTGTGGATACAAGCTGACTGAATGTGTCAGGTGTGACCCGACCACGCGTGGATACAAGCTGACTGAATGTGTCAGGTGTGACCTGACCACGTGCGGATAGAGGCTGACTGAATGTGTCAGGTGTGACCTGACCACGTGTGGATACAAGCTGACTGAATGTGTCAGGTGTGACCCGACCACGTGCGGATAGAGGCTGACTGAATGTGTCAGGTGTGACCTGACCACGCGTGGATACAAGCTGACTGAATGTGTCAGGTGTGACCTGACCACGTGCGGATAGAGGCTGACTGAATGTGTCAGGTGTGACCTGACCACGTGCGGATAGAGGCTGACTGAATGTGTCAGGTGTGACCCGACCACGCGTGGATACAAGCTGACTGAATGTGTCAGGTGTGACCTGACCACGTGCGGATAGAGGCTGACTGAATGTGTCAGGTGTGACCTGACCACGTGTGGATACAAGCTGACTGAATGTGTCAGGTGTGACCCGACCACGTGCGGATAGAGGCTGACTGAATGTGTCAGGTGTGACCCACCACGTGCGGATACAAGCTGACTGAATGTGTCAGGTGTGACCTGACCACGTGCGGATAGAAGCTGACTGAATGTGTCAGGTGTGGCCTGACCACGTGCGGATAGAAGCTGACTGAATGTGTCAGGTGTGACCTGACCACGTGTGGATACAAGCTGACTGAATGTGTCAGGTGTGACCCGACCACGCGTGGATACAAGCTGACTGAATGTGTCAGGTGTGACCTGACCACGTGCGGATAGAGGCTGACTGAATGTGTCAGGTGTGACCTGACCACGTGTGGATACAAGCTGACTGAATGTGTCAGGTGTGACCCGACCACGTGCGGATAGAGGCTGACTGAATGTGTCAGGTGTGACCCACCACGTGCGGATACAAGCTGACTGAATGTGTCAGGTGTGACCTGACCACGTGCGGATAGAAGCTGACTGAATGTGTCAGGTGTGGCCTGACCACGTGCGGATAGAAGCTGACTGAATGTGTCAGGTGTGGCCTGACCACGTGCGGATAGAAGCTGACTGAATGTGTCAGGTGTGGCCCGACCACGCGTGGATACAAGCTGACTGAATGTGTCAGGTGTGACCTGACCACGTGTGGATACAAGCTGACTGAATGTGTCAGGTGTGACCCGACCACGCGTGGATACAAGCTGACTGAATGTGTGAGGCAGAGGTGAAAAAGCCTGCTACTCGACCACGAGCATAGGTGATAGATATTTGACACATATCTGCAATTATGGTGACGACCTACATGCTGCATTATCATTGATATTTGATTATATTGGTCATCAGGCCGTTTTACATTGTAACATACCCAATCAATATGTGTTCGCAAACCATTCAAACAGTATACGTACTCCTCATCTTATTTCGGTACATATATGAGCAGCGTATCGAAGTAATTTCGTAGCTACGATCGAGGTGACAAGGGGAGCTAAAGAAAAACGCTACCACGCGAGCTAAAGTCCATGGGCTTTAACATGGCCGTGGTACGCTACGAACTGTCACCATCCAGGGAGCCGACGCGACAGTGGCGCTTTACAGCGCAGTTTGTGTTCAAAGCTGGCTTTAGTGTGTACGTACCTAAGTACATAGGCGCTGCTGAAGCTGAACTTGTGGTGTATGCAGATGTGCAAAAAGTGCCAATCGGATGCCCTCTCTTGATTCCAAAGGCCAGTTTTGCCACCTATGACTTGCCACCCTACCTAGAGCATTTACCTGCGTACATTCCAGCGCACAGTACCTCCACTGTGAAGATGCAAATCACCACCTAATTACTCTTGGGAGTGCAAACATAGACTTTCCTCAGTCATTGATTTCCTGGTGGCAATACATATTATATAGATGCACATAAAAGCAATGCATTAGCAAGCATAGCAATGATGCAAAGGTGCAGCATGACAAAAAAGGTTCAAAATTGTATTAAAACACTGGGTATGCTAGAACTGCAATATGTCAACCAAGAATGTCAAATCAGTGTGCCTACAGAACATACACTTCAGTTGCTAAAAGTGAATGTAGATAACATGTCAGATGTCAGAACAAGCTGAGGTTACTAAAACCGCAACATGACAATAAAGCTTCTGAAATTGCATTGCAACACCATGGATACAGGGATGAAACACAAGCAGACAGGTCTTGGATCCTTGCCATCTTGAGCTTTGTCCTCTCAAAAAAGAAAATATCCTCCATTTTCTAGTTTGTAGGTTGAATGGTGCCACATTTACAAAGTGTTGATTTACTATTTGGCATAAGGTTCGCAACTCCCTTGGAAATCACAGGGTGTTTCATATACTACAAATTGGAAGGACACTATCTTCCCAGAGTAGGCTCGCCCACAATTATTCCTCTAAATCCAGGATTCAATAACATACATTAAACACCAAATGATGATGTCCAAGATATCACTAGGGAACAGGAAAAGCAAGCTTATATTAAGATGTGGAATCATGGAAAAAATGTAGAGAGAAAGTTGAACAAGTCAAATAACATATAAATGGCCATTCATGAATTATGCTTTGATAAAGGGCAGGGTCTGCCAAATATATATCCTCTCTTCACCGGCAGTCCCAGGCAACCACCAAGGGGCATCAGTCAATGGACAATGACCTGCATCCATTTTGTTTAACTCCATAGACTTCAGACATGGATATTATGTACTCACAATCAGCGTCAGAAATGAAAAGAATGAAAAGGATACACCGAAGGGAATCTTTATGCGAACGAAAGTCGCAACTCTGGCAGGTCTAGAAGAACACAGCATGTTTAAATCGACAAATATGTAAAATTCATTTGGCGGAAATGTTTGAACTAAAAATTTACTTTCCATCAAAGAAAATATGTTCCGTTGGCTGCTGACTATCTGTACCTGTTGAGAAGTCCCTGAAAGTTCCCATTTTCAAAGCTCTACACATTTTTGAATGCACATGCAATTTCAAAATTAACTCGCTAAAAAAACTTTTACAGATTAAAAAAATATCCACGACCAAAGCGATGCGCCAGAATGAGTTGTTCCAGATGCCATCTTAAAATCATCTGTGAGGTGATATTTACTATCTCAAAATGCCATTTCCGGAAATCCGAGCTGTTTGCCCCGGTTTTATTACCAGATGTCATGCCCTACTAGAAGTTGCAGTGACCAGAAATCATGACATGAAGGTTGTGAAAACGATGTTTCCGGGCACAGCCTACGTGCACTGTGACAGCAAAGAGTAGCTTGCAATAGGTGTTCGACTCTACGTCCATATAAATGATGCTCTGCAGGTGGAAATAAAGCATAATTGTACATATTGTTGTGATGTTAGCAGGGTCGAGTATAGTCAGGCTGCATCGTTGTCATGTTTGATGCCATTCAGTCCATGTTGTAAGTAAATACCAGATGTTCTGAAGTAAAAGTACGCCGCTACACGGAAATAAGCTACGACACTATGGCGATCATAAAATGTTCAACCCTTGTTAAGGAAGCTAAAAGAGCTGCATTGGAGACCTACAAATGTGTAAGTTGGAAAAACAAGTTCTTTGCGTGTAAAGAAAGCATACGACCTTCAATATACCAGGAGGTGCTGAGTTGACATCAAAAGTAACGTTAAGGATTATACTGTATTACTCAACATTTCGGCCAGGAGCCATCGTCAGGAGTGATATTAAAAGTCAAGTTTAACAATTGAAAAAAAAGCACGCGAGAAAAAAGCGTGCAAAAGACACGTGGAACGCAGAAAAGCCTCCTCAGTGGTGCAGACACTTAAAGAAACTCCAAACCAGAAACAAACTATGTCAAGATAGAATCCTCTGAGGAAGCCCGAGCCGATAGTCCATATACATATCGATACATACACTCACGCACATATATAGACATAGATCCAATATAACGCGTAATACATAAAATATACGTTATGTTTATGTAATTTTATGTGATATACCAAGACGTCGTTTGCGTGTTTAGTTGCGGCCGTAGATTACGTATGTGTAGAGATTCGAGGACCTTTAGATCAGCGTTGTCCCTGGCTGTTGCTAGAATTTCTACTTTGAAGTTTGTGTTAGTGTCGCTGTTACTTAACGTTACTTTTGATGTCAACTCAGCACCTCCTGGTATATTGAAGGTCGTATGCTTTCTTTACACGCAATGTCTAAAACCCAGGAGCATCTAAAAGCCATTCTTCGTTGTATTAAAACAAGTTCTCATCATCTGATGTTTATTTCGTTGTTCTATCCCATCGTTGTTCGATTGTGCACTGCCTATTGCAGTGCAGTAATGTGCAATGATGCAAGAGAGGAGTTGAATTGCTCAGCAATAGGTATGAGGAGGCTCTCAATAGGAAACAGGCAAACTAGGCAGGTCATGGGGGGATGTAGCTGATAGAGAGAGAAGTCTTGCAAGCAAGGGAAGGAATAGTTTATCATGTTTTTATGTCAATGCCAGAAGTGTTAGGAATAAAATTGGGGAACTACATGCATATATGTTGTCTGAAAAGCTAGATTTGGCAAAGCAAGAATTTGAATTGACAGGCTACAACATGCATGCTTATCAAAGGAAGGCAAGGAGAGGAGGAGGTATACTCTTGTACGTCAGACAAGTAATGAAATGTCATTCCATAGATGATAGTGCACATAATGAAGAAGTAGAATCCTTGTGGTTAGATATAATTCTGAAGAATGGAACAAAATTTAGGATTGGGGCATTCTATGGACCTCCAGACCAGAATGAAAACATGGACAGGTTGATGCAGGAAGAAATAAGTAGGAGAGCGCATGAGAGAACTGTTTTGTTGGGGGATTTCAACATAACCGGGTTGGGAAGCAAAACTATAGGTATAAACAAATCAGGAAGAAGTTTCATGAATTGTTTTGAGGAAAATTTCTTCTTTCAAATGATACATGAACCTACACGGGAAAATGAAATATTAGATCTTGTGCTTACTAATGAGGACAATTTTGTACAAAATGTGAACATAGGAGAGACCTTGGGTAATAGTGATCACAACATTATACGCTTCTCATTGTATGTTGGAAATGTAGGAACCAATAAGACATTGATTCCAAATTTTGCTAAAGGGAATTACAATGAGTTCAGGATCTTCCTGAATGAAATTAATTGGGAGGACTTATTGAAAGGCTTAGATGCTAATGAAATGTGGAGAATTATAAAATATAAACTATTTCAAGGTCAGGATAGGTTCATTCCCAATAGGCGAATTAGATTAACCAGGGTTAAACACCCTTCGTGGCTGACCGGGGAAGTAAAGCATTTATTGGAGTCAGAGAAACAAGCATTCAAGAAACTAAAATATGCTAACGCTGAGAAAAACCTCAAATCATATAAAATAGCTAGAAATAAAGTTAGGAGGTGTGTTAGGGCATCTAAAAGACTGGCTGAAATCAAATTAGCTCGGGAATGTTCAGCAGATAATGCTAAGAGATTCTTTAGAGTCTACAAATTTAAGGCTAAGAAGTGTAGTGTAGGACCACTGGAGGTAGATGGGGAATTAAGCATAGGGGAATTAAGATAAGCAAGCAATTCTCATCAGTCTTTACTAAAGAGAATTCTGGTAGAATAGAAACAACTGAATCGTATGCCATGACAGGTGATAGGTTGGAGTATCCTACAATAACTACAGAAGCTGTAGAAAAGCTGTTGCAGAATATAAAACCCAATAAAGCTTCTGGACCAGATGATATATATGCTAGGGTTTTAGTAGAGTGTGCTAAAGCTTTAGCAGTTCCCCTAGGTATAATTTTCAGGCGGTCTATGGAATATTCTGAAGTGCCTGAAGATTGGATAAATGCAAATGTAGTACCAATTTTCAAAAAGTGCAGTATGAAGTGTGTAGGAAACTGCAGGCCAGTCAGTTTGACCTCAATAGTTTGCAAGGTACTAGAAAAACTGGTTAAACAGAATGTTCAGATTCATCTTGATAGGCACAAACTTTTAAGGCATACTCAACATGGATTTTGATCTCGAAGGTCTTGTTTAGCTAACCTTTTGGAGTTCATGGAGTATGTTACCAAAGAAGTAGACAATCAAAGCAGGATAGATGTTGTGTACTTGGACTTTAGCAAAGCTTTTGATAAAGTTCCACATGGGAGGCTAATTCATCAACTACAGCAACATGGGATTGTTGGAAAAGTTATAGGTTTGATTGAAGCATGGTTGAGGGGAAGGAAACAAAGGGTAATGTTAAATGGATGTAAATCTGATTGGAAGGATGTTCTGAGTGGAGTACCACAGGGCTCTGTTCTAGGGCCACTTCTCTTTATCATCTTTGTTAATAACATTGAGGTAGGGCTGAGGAATAGAGTGTTCAAATTTGCGGATGACATCAAGCTGGTAGGAGTGGCAAAAAGTTGTGATCAATCTAGAAATATTCAACTAGACTTGGAGGACCTAAAAAAGTGGGCTAATCAATGACAGATGTCTTTCAACTATGACAAGTGTAAGGTTATGCATCTGGGGTCTGGAGGTGAGACTTTCAGATATACAATGGGAGGGAGGGAACTGGATGTTATTGAAGAAGAAAGGGACTTAGGTGTGTTGGTTTCAAAAGACCTTAAAGCAGAAAAGCAATGTA